>QRFJ01000373.1:390460-676880 GCA_006176705.1 Cocos nucifera
GAACAGCTAGAATGATCGATCATCTAAATCATTCTAATTGCTCCCAAAATCCACAGTGACACTAGCAGTATATTGTGGCAACCCATTAGAGCTGAATTGCAACCTCTTGGTGTAGCTACTGTGTGATTAAGTTCTTCTATCTTGAGCCCCGATCAATTCGCGGTTAAGGTGAACTCGTCAAACCCTAGTTTCTGTCATATGATGTAATCATTCAATTCAAGTCGCATGTGAAACTAAATAAGAAACTCTTACTATTATTTACTCTACCATGGCCAGGGCTTTGAACTTGATCTTATATCATCTAGGGTGCTGCCTCTTACCACCAGGTAGATAGATTCCATCTTGATGCAATCCATTTCTACAATGAACATGCTATAGCAACATACACCTCAGGTTCCGTATGGCTAGAAGATCGAGTAATGTGTAGTCAAACTATAACACTCTTAAGGTGAACTACCTGATGCATCAGGTCAAAGAACAAGACACACTACTGCAGCATCGAGTCAGTCATTGACGAGAAGAGTAGACTTCCTAATGACTACTCGAAAGGTGGTCACCTCATGCCCTCTTCTCTCTAACGAGTACCTGTATCTCGCTCTGGTGTCTCCACACGTAGACCTCAAGACTCATCTACTAAAGAAAAGCGATTGTACACCAACCTTCCGGATAATCACCATCCTTTGATGATCCATATGGTTGGAGCATTTAATAAGTTAATAATGATTATTCATGTCTTAAATTTTAACTCATTAAAAATATGAAATTATCATTACTCATTAACTCAAAGATTTATACATAGACACTAAATACACATATGTGATAGAAAATAGCCCATTTATTGATTATAGTAAATTATAATTTTTGCTTCTAGAAAGTATATTACAAGTGTCAGCCAATTCTTAACTTCCTAGGACACATATATCTAACCAGTAGTACCGGCCACCTTCCATCTGTAGGCTGCCATTCGGATGTTGCGGCTTCCTCCTTTTTTTTTCTAGCAGATCGCAGAGTTGACTCTGAGGTCCTAGAGCGTTGCCTGCTGCTCGTTTTGAAAGCCCACTCTGACTCATGCGGACGGGCAGCTCAGGCTCGATCAGAATTAAGACTGCCTCCATGTCGAGGCCAATGTGAAGGATGTTTTCTTGCTCGCGTATCCTTTGTGTAGTTTCGGTCATGCCAGAGGAACGTCGGTAGAGTTCATCCACCCAGGCCCTCTTTGTTCCTGCTGCAGCCTTGTTTTAGTATCTTATAAGCAGGATCCGGTATGCGTCACCTCAACCAGCTTCCCCATTAAGGCCTGAGGCGTGCAGCCATCGCATGTGAAGCGCATGGAGATAGTTTATTCCTTCGCCACGAACTCTGATGTTATCTTGTCCCAGCGAACATCGCCATTATCAATTATAAGGATTCGGGCCAGCATCAAATTGGCTAGGCTCATGAACTTTCAGATGAATTCCTGGCACCCTTGGCCTCCGGCCGGTAATCTTCACTTCAATGGTTCGGACTTCGATCCACTTGATGAAATAGTCAATCGCTGATCAGAAGAAACTTCCGCTGCCCGCCGACGCTATCGAAAAGGCGGCCGAGTATATGTTCATTTCTCCAATGCCACAAATGGCCAACGGGCTGCTTTAGCAAAGCAAGCTCGAGCGATACCCGGCTGCCTTTGTATGCTCGGCGTTTCCTTCTCTGACAGGCGGGTCGCCACTTCTTCACATACTGTCATAGGAATCACTTGAAAATAAGATCGATCAGTAGCTATCCTTATCGAAGTTAGTCTTTACTGCATAGGGACCTGGCTTCCTACGTGACCTTCCCACAGAGTCCTCGTGCACGCTTCCATTAGTGTGGAGTCCGCGCCTCTGAAGTCGGAGATATCTCAGCAGTGGAGGGAGTATGACCTCTTATACAATCACCTTCATAGTAAAATGTAGTGGCGAGTCTGCATTCCTGAACGGCCTTCGACTCTTTTAGGTCGGTAGAAGAAGGACCCCCTCCTTGAGGTAAGCGAACCAATGGGTTGATTCCCAGCTTGCGCTCGAATTCTCATCGTAGGATGACTTGAGATTCCTCTTTGAGGTGGCCTACTTCAGAGTCTCCCAAAATACTTCTTTGCGCACCAGCTTCGTTGGGCTGAATGTGCGCCATCTTGGAGAGAAATCGGCTCTTGCATTTTTCCACCCCCAGAATTTGTTGGCATGCCGAAATAACTTCGAAAGTCGGCAGCTCAGATTTCCACTTCCTAACGGTATCTCATCATGCTTCCTCACGTCGCTTCATAGCTTTAGCCCGATTAAACTTGGCCCGACATCAGCCTGGAAAATTCATTGTAGACCGTGAAGCTCGATTACTACTTTTAATTTTCTTGCTATTTTTAATCTGCACGATCAGCGCTTCGTATTCGGGCCGCCATGTTGATCAACGAAAAAGTCGCCAAAGCATAGTGCCTTACTCGCGATTGGACTCCCTGGGGGCTGACAAGTCCAGCCCCGCCACCAGTCCAGTGGAGTTGGCACGATAGCGAACCATCTACGTGCAGAGCGCCAGAGGCGCCTTCGGCTCAGGAAGGTCAATGCTTTCCTCGGAAAGGTTCAGCGACTCCGATAGCTAGGGGCGCTGGTTCATTTTGCTTCAAGCTCAATCTTGAATAGAATGCGTGCATTCTAATACAAAAATCAATCAGTATCCTGGGCCTTGATCGATGCGCCGAAGTCGGTAGTTGATGTCGAACTCTTTGTAGAGCCATCGATTGCCCATTTGCGATCTTTCGAAGCGTCCGCTCGGTGAAGAGGACTATTTTTATTGTTAGGTCTGTAAGACCTTGTTATGGTGTTGCTCCTAAAATAAAGGTTATGGAGCCTGCTGTAGCAAATTAAGAAGAGAGTAATTAGATCTTTTCATAACTAGAAGTACTTGCGTCTCTACATCCCTACAAGATCCGACTCACGTAGTAGTGATCGTCGCTGGTCGTCTTCGCTTTCTTCCTTGACTAGGCACTGCCGCCTAGGGGACCATCAAGAGACACGTAGGTTACATGGATAATTTTTATTTGTGCGTTTGCGGCTGTTGACCAACAGTGGACGGTGAGCCGAAGGTAGTTTTTTAAGGAAGCCTAGCTCCTTGAACGTCTGTTGGTACCCTCGCCGTCCAGTAAGAAGTTCTTAGGTTGCCCTGAGAACACTTGAGAGAAGAAGGCACAACATCGTTGCTGCCCTTGACTAGAATAAAGCAATTTAGGGAATGCCACCTTTTCGATCAAGGCGTGATTGAACTTCGTTGATCTCTTTGGAAGCGGTCCATCTTCTGAATGCTCGAATATTTTCTCGAAGTTTGTTGTCCGCATCCGCTGCCATGCTATGTACACGACCTGATATAGCCCATGCTGTGAGTGTCACAAGCAGATATCAGTCAAATCCAGGTGAAGAACACTGGACTTTCTGTGAAATGTATCCTTAAGTACTTGAGAAGAACTAAGGATATGATGTTGGTCTTTGGTAATGGAGAACTCCAAGTCCAGGGATACACAGACTCGGATTTCATGTCCGATGTAGATGATCGAAAGTCGACATCTGGGAGTCTGTTTGTGTGCAATGGTGGTGCTGTCAACTGAAAGAGTTCAAGCAAAACTATGATAGCAAGATTCCACCATGGAAGCAGAATATATCGTTGCATCAGAGACTGCGAAAGAAGCATTCTGGTACAAAAAGTTTGCTGCAGAAATTGGAGTAATAATGCCATCAGATGCCATTCCTCTATACTGCGACAATAATGGTGGCACCATAGCCCTTGCTAAGGAGCCGAAGGTCTCATCAGAAATCCAAGCACATTGAGCGGCGATACCACCTCATCCGCGATTACCTCGAGAAGGGTTACGTCGAGGTCAAGAGAGTCGAACTCCACAGATAATGTGGCAGACCCACTTACAAAGCCGTTGGGACAGCAGAAGATCGAAGCCCACCTTGAGAAGATGGGACTTAGACTTGTAGCCAATTGGCTTTAGGATAAGTGGGAGATTGTTAGATATATGTGCCCTAGAAGCCAGAATTGGCTGACACTTGTAATACACTTCTAGGGGCAAAATTATAATTTTGACTATAATCAATAAAATGGGTTATTTTCTATCACATATGTGTATTTAGTGTCTGTGATACATCCTTTGAGTTAATGGTAATGATAATTCATATTTTCAAGAGTTGAAAATTTAAGACATGAATAATCATTATTAACTCATAAAATGCTCCCGACCATAGGATCATCACGAGGATGGTGATTGATCCGGAAGGTTGGTGTACAATCGCTTCTCTTTAGTAGATGAGTCTTGAGTCTACGGTGTGGAGACACCAGAGCGAGAGTACAGGTACTCGTTAGAGAACGAGGGCACTGAGCGTGACCACCTCGAGTAGTCATTAGGAAGTCTACCTTCTCGTCAATGACTGACTCGATGCTGCAGTGGTGTGTCTGGTTCTTTGACCTGAGGTGCATCGGTAGTTCACCTTGAGGGTGTTATAGTTTGACTACACCATTACTCGATCTCCTAGCCATACGGAACCCTGAGGTGTATGTTGGCTATAGCATGTTCATTGTAGGAACTGGATTGCATCAAGATGGAATCTATCTACCTCGGTGGTAGAGGAGCAGCCCTATGATGATCATGAGAATCAAGTCCAGAAGCCCATGGCCATGGCAGAGTGAAATAATAGAAAGAGTTTCTATTTAGATTTTCACATTGGACTTGAATCGAATGATTACATCATATGACAGAGACTAGGGTTTGACGAGTTCACCTTAACCCTAATCTGATCGGGGCTCAAGATAGAAGAACTTAATCACACAGGTAGCTGCACCAAGAGGTTCGCATTCAGCTCTGATGGGTTGCCACCATATACTGCTAGGTGTCACTGGTGGATTTTGGGAGCAATTAGAATGATTTAGATGATCGATCATTCTAGCTGTTCGAATCAGAAGAGTTCTGATCCATCGAAAGGAGTTTCGATGATGTCGATGATAGAGATCATGACATATCCCATTACCATACAGAACTGAACCTAACTGGGTCACACAAACAAGGGTTTGAATCTGGTGATCATCAATTGAACTGATCCAGTTCAATTGATCTGAATGAGATTCAATTAGGTTCAAGAAAATCGTGCTAGCACTCGATTGAACCTAACGTTCTTCTTTTACTATCATAAATAGTTGTCCTGACTGAGCCAAAGGAGTTTGTGCTCAATCAGAGGCCTTCATTGGTCTGACTGGAGTTGTCCAAGTCAGAAAAGGTTGTCTTATTTTGTAAGACATTACCTGCCATTTTTGGTCACCTGCCATTTCTCGTTCCTTTGACTTTGGTCAAAAGTTGACCTTTGACTGGTCAAATGTTGACCATTGACACTTTGACTTCTGTCCACATGTCATGCACCTATTGGAGAGCTGGTGGGGGCCTGTCCCCCTGCCAGAACCTGGCAAGGAGGAGGGCGCACGCCACCCTTGGCGTGTGCCCAAGCTGGAGGCGCCCAGGAGTCCTTGTTGGACAGGGACTCCATCTCCTTTTTGGATTCCAATTAGAGTTCTCCTAAGAACCAACTTTGACTGGTCTTAGGCACCATCTAAGGAGGAATCCAGGGGACTCTATTCCCACCAATCAGATTTAGATCTGATTTCACAAAGGGTTGTGATTGGTTGGGAAGAAGAGGAGTTGGATCACGCATAGTCTATAAATAAGACCCCGCGCCCAACCCAAAGAGCAATTGAATTCTCTACGCCCCAAGGCTATTTGTCTCTCCCTCCTCCACGCCAAGCCCATCTTCTCCCTCTCCTCTCCACGCCCAAAGTAGTTTGGGATCTTAGTTGGTGCAATCCAGATGAGAGAAAGGCGACAGAAAGCTAGAAGGCTGTGCTGCTGCAAAGGACAACTACTGATCTTCGAAAGGTGTTTTGAAGATTCTCCAAATCAGATTCAGATCTAATTTTTGGAGACGTGATAAAAAAGAAGAGGATCTCCAGATCTAGCCTAAGTGGATACCGATAGAGGTCAGACACTTGCATGGCTAGATCCAGAATCTTTCGCTGCTTACAGGATCATCAATGGATAATAGGATTATCCTATATCAAGATAACTTAAATTTGATTTAATTTATCTAAATTTTATTTTTATTATTAGAATAATAAGAATCAGATCTAAAATATTTTAGATCTAATTTAGATCAAAGAGAAAAATTTTTGAAATATATCTCTTGATCCGATCAGATCTGAACGGACCTGATCCGAAAAATTAGGATTTTCCTTCAACTACAACTCTAGAGTTAGAAACAAGACGTTCAGAGTGGGAGACTTAGTACTCCGACGAGTCGCTGTCTCTCAGCCTTAGAGTCAAAAAAAGCTCGCTCCTAATTGGGAAGGCCCATATAAAGTGGTGGAGGTCATCCGATGCGGTACTTATTGCCTGAAGGAGCTTGGAGGGATGATGCTTGCACGACCTTGGAACTCAGAAAATCTAAGGATGTATTACCAGTAATCTTCCTTCAATAAAGCTGCTTCATTTCCGCATTATTATGTTTTGGTGCAAAAACTATGCGGTGACAAGGAAGAAGCAGTCGATGGTGGCCGTGTTAGGAACAGGAGGAGAACCTCATCCTAACACGAGCAGGTCGAAGATCTTTAACCTTGGCCGCAGGAGATAAGATCTTTCCTAAGGATCCGGGCCAACCTCGACTACAGGAGATAAGATCTCCCTCGAGACAAACTTAACTGTAGGAGATAAGATCTCCCCCGAGCGTCTGCATCAATCTCGACTGCAGGAGATAAGATCTCCCCCGAGGCAACCTCGGCTGCAGGAGATAAGATCTCCTCCGAGGCAACCTCGGCCGCAGGAGATAAGATCTACCCCAAGGCAAACTCTACTCTCGAGCACCACATCAACCTCGACTGTAGAAGATAAGATCTCCCCCGAGGCAAACCTCGACCGCAGAGATAAGATCTTTCCTGAGGGTCCGGGCCAACTTCGGCTGTAGGAGATAAGATCTTCCGAGGCAAATTCGGTCGTAGGAGATAAGATTCCCCTAAGGATTCGGGCCAACCTCGGCTGGTAGGAGATAAATCTTCCTTGAGGCAAACTCGACTGCAGGAGATAAGATCTCCCCGAGCGTCCGCATCAACCTCGGCTGTTGAAGATAAGATCTCCCCCGAGCATCCGAGCCAACCTCAGCTGTAGGAGATAAAATCTCTCCGAGGCAAACTCGGTATAGGAGATAAGATCTCCAAGCGTCTGCATCAAATCTCGACTATAGAAGATCTCCTCTGCATCGGACCAATCTCGACTATAGGTGATAAGATCTCCCCGAGCGCCCGCATCAACCTTGGCCGCAAGAGATAAGATCTACCCCAGGCAACCTCGACCGCAAGAGATAAGATCTTCCTTGAGGATCCGGACCAATCTCGACTGCAGGAGATAAGATCTTCCCCGAGGTAATCTCAGCTGTAGGAGATAAGATCTCCCTGGAGCAACCTAGACTGTAGGAGAAAGATCTCCCCGAGGCAACCTCGACCGCAGGATAAGATCTTCCCTAAGGGTCTGGACAACCTCGGAAGATAGATCTCCCTCAGGGCAACCTCGTAGGAGATAAGATCTCCCCCGAGGCAACTCGTAGGAGATAAAATCTCCTCGGGCAACTTCTGCAGGAGTAGGAGATAAGATAGAGAAACCTCGGCCATAAGATCTCCCCTGAGGGTCTGGGCAATCTCGATTGTGGAGATAAGATCTCCTCGAGGCAACCTCGACTGCATGAGATAAGATCTCCCCTGGGCAACCTCAACTGCAGAGATAAGATCTCTCCCGAGGTAACCTCGGCCGTAGGAGATAAGATCTCCCCTGAGGGTCCGGACCAACTTCGACTACAGGAGATAAGATCTCTCTCGAGACAAACTCGGCTATAGGAGATAAGATCTCCCCCGAGGCAAACTCGGCTGCAGGAGATAAGATCTCCCTCGAGTGCCCGCATCAACCTCGACCACGAGAGATGAGATCTTCCTTGAGGGTTCGAGCCAACCTCGACTGTAGGAGATAATATCGCCCCCGAGGAGCTCAACCTTCGATCTCGACCATCGGAGACGAGATCAACTTCAACCTCGACTAAAGAAGAGATCTTTCCGAGTTTCAACTTCAACAAATGCAGAGCCTGGGAAACGACTTTGACGGTCGCCTATTTCGGTACTCCCTTCCTTCAAATTTCAAACTCGAAAGTGGGGAGACTATTATTTGAGATAAACTCCGCTCCCGCCGAAGTCCAATCTAATACTCAGGCTGGTGCGACCGGTAGTCACAGAAGGGCTTTAGCAGACGAGCCTTAGTCGAACTCCTTCAGCCGATCGAACTCTTTAGAGGTCGAGCTCATTCGTCCGAACTCCTCAGCAGTCGAACTCCAGTTGGACTCCTCCCAGACATCCCCTCAGCCAGACTTCTTCAAGAGCCGGACTCCTCCCAGACACCTCCTCCGGTCAGATTTCTGGATCCCTTCTTCAGACAAACGCCTACAGGAGCCAAACTCCTTCCGGGCTCCTTTAGCTATTGTTCCTCCTGGGCGACCCTCTCCAGCCATATTTTCTTCAAGAGTCCGAACTCCTTCGAAATGGGTACACGTCAAAGCTTTCAACCCTCCATTCGGCTCTGAGTGGCTCAGTATCAGATGGCTACAGCCGTCACCATCAGTCCGCTATAGGCGACAGCGACCCACTACCAGGCGGTGATGGCTGTCACCATCAATTCGTTGCAGGCGGCACCGCAGACGGCGCCTTCCTTCGGGACTGACTCCATCGGACCTCGAGCGACCCGCTACCTGACAGCTACAGCTGTCTCCATCAAACTCCGCTTATAAAAAGGACCCTCCAGATACGCTAACTCTAGGCTCTAAGCTCTCCTCTCTTTCTCTAAACTCTGCCGAGCTCTGGCCTGAGCACTCCATTTCTGTTGGTCAAAGCAGACTTAATCGTCAGAGGGTCCTGCCGGAGCCACCCCCCATCAGTTCCGAATAAGATTTTATTTTGCAGGTTTCCGACAGCGACCTCATCCACCTCCACTCCAGTTGAATCTAGTGACGATTAGATTCTGCGTCAACAATATTTATGCTAGTATAAGTGTAAAAATTTCTTACTGGGCTGTAAAGCTTACAACCCTTCTTTCTCTTCTTTTTCAGATTTGCAGAATACTTAGTTTCAATCCGGTTGAGCATAGAGTCTTTAATTAGTTAGCTAATTAGTTATTTTCTAATACCAAACAAATATTTAATTTTATGAATAAAGATGGATTTATTTAAGTTAATAAATATAATTAAAACTTATAATTCTTTTGGTATTCTTATGGACTCGTTATTTAGGCCTTATATATTCTTTAGGATTTGTCTTAGAGAGTATGCAGCCATCACATATCCGATTTGAATATTGGATTCAGAGCATGATACACACATAATCAACATTAGTTTTACTGACACACCTTACAATTTTTGAACTACATGTTATATAATATTTTGTTATATAACTTGATGGGGGAGGAAAGGTAAAAGTAACTTTATATCATGGTGTTGTTAATATTGTAGTTAACTCCAACTTAAGTAATTTCAATCTTATTATTGGATTGCTAACAATCAAATATTTTTTGTTCAAGATTTAGGTTTTAGAGCATTTATTGTATGTTCCATTTATAAACTTCTTAAAGAATAGATAGTGTTGCCTTAATTTATTATTCAAGATATATTGTTTGGTATACGATGGTGAACCAAACCCATTGACATCCAACCCATGCATCATGCATATGGGATACTAGATGGGCCTTAACGTGCCCAAACCAAATAATTCCTTTAATACTTGGAACAGGACCTGACTCAATAAGACAATCAGCTAGGCTTTGCATAAAATTTAGACCCATGACAGGGGAGAGCATTCATGGCACTTCTCGATCATATCTTTGAAGGATGGTTGAACAAGTGACTCATAAATACAGCCGTGTTGGACAAGCCAATAACTCGAGCCCATTCAGTTAGTTTTTTGAGTAAGAATCATCAAGTTTTTATGGCAAGGTATGAGGAATTTCCTTTAATTTGATGATGGGAATGGAAACTAGATGCACAACTAGGATCTTCGTGGTCCCTGATAATACTGTAAAACCTAAACTTTATGTGACCTGATAGCATCTTTAACGATGACCCAAAGCATATGAAATCATGGTCTTGGTTGAGTCTAAACTTAATAAAAGTGACCGAACTTGTATCATGGTTTGAGTTGGTACAAATCTAGACCTCAATTATATACATTTAGGATGGGACTTGGACTGTCTATTTTTCAAAGCCCAATCCAATGTAGCCCAAAATACTAATGGAGCAAAATGGATTATGTAGCTTAGGTTAACTAGATGTGAAAATATTTGCCCCACCCATAGACATAAGCACAAATTATGCACACAGTTGATTTTTGCATTAATTGATGATGTTTAGCTAATATAGCTACAATACAAAATGGTCTATAGGTATTTCTTAGTAGCAAGTTGTAATTCATTTTTATTTCTTGAACGAGAGAAGTATTTGGAATTTGACTAACTTTTTTTAGTATTTAGATGATTCTTTATCCCAAAAAAATAAATATAATTCTAATCAACCCAAAACTATGTGGCTGTACTTGACTTGGACCAAGCCACCATTTGTCCCATTGGATTTTAAAAATAGAATGGCCAATGCACGCTACACTAACCCGAGGACTAGGTTGAATTTTAAATTTGGACATAAATTTAAGTGGAGTTGAATTGGGATTAAGCAAATCCGTACTCCAATCAAACCTGATTGCAGCCCTATAGGCAAGTGAAACTAGAGAGTTTCTATTGGCTGTTGATGTCAAATATCGCTTTACTTGGTACAAATGCTTTGAAGGATAGATAGAAGAGAAGAGATAAATAAGGAAGAGGATGGTTAGATCTTCCATGCATTCTCTTATATATTTGATGAAATATAGAAGAATGAATAGAAATGATTTTTTCTCCTTCCTTTGGTATAGAAGGAATGAAAGAGATGATAGATAATATTTATATGACATTTTCACAAAACTATCTTAGATAAAAAATATTATTATTATCAATTTATAGCACTTATTTATATTAAAGATGTAAATAATATATAAATTTATAAATTTTATAATTTATAATTATATAAATTATATTTTTAAATTAATTTATTAAACAAATAATTTTATAAATTAATTATTAATGATTTTATTTATTTATATATATGAATTATTTAAATAACTAATTAATTTATAATTTAATTTAAATATTTAGTTAATTTTATATAAATAGATAGTCTAAAATAGTAAATATAAATAAAAAATAGAAGATAATTCTAATTATTTAATTATAATTATAAAAATTATGTAGTATAATTAAAATAATTAGTAATAAAATTAAATAATATAGGATTAATAGTATAGATAAAATAAAAATATATAAATAATATGAATAAAAATGTGAAGAAGTGTTATAGTTTTGTTAAAAAAAATAATGAGAAATAATTTTATCAATGCAGAAATCCACTAGTCACATCTCCATTTATCCTTCTTTGCATCCTTATAATTTGGAAAGATGCAAATTGGTATGCCAAGATAGATGACCTGTCTTTTTCATCCATCCTCGAAAAATTTTTTTGAATTAAATAATTGATGGAGGTCATCCATTCTTTCAACCCCATCTATCCTTTCTTTCATGATCCCAACCAAATACAGGATGGATGGTTGTCTTGAGATGCATTCCATGGCAACCTAGAACTTATATCCAAACAGGTTTGATGGCTTCTAATGCCAACTTGCATTCCACAATTCTCTTTCAAATATCGGGAAATTATTAGGTGGACCTAGTCACCATTAACCTAGGATGAAGTCATTCCAGTTCTCTACATTTTTCTTTGTTTTTATATGATGTATAGGATGATTTCATCTTAGATCCACAATGGACTAGATCCATCTAACCACTTGCCATATTTGATCCAAGACCCCTCCCCAGTGCATATACTAACACAACCTTCGTTTAGCAACTTCAAACAAGTCAACTCCCAACATTTTTTTCTGGTGAACATCATGGATTCATTTAATTCACAACATTTTATTTTATTTGGCAACATCAAATAAAACAAGGAGGAAAGAAGCTCAGAAGGCAACCACGCACCCACACAAACACCAGCAAGCCTTTCACATATATGACGTAATCCCTATTAAACGTTTCACGCTTTCCTCATCAATTTCTCTTTATCGAATCATATCTCCTTGCATAACAGGTGGTTGGGTTGTCCCCTGGCTCCGTTTAACCATGTTCATTTGCCACCCTGCAAAAATTCCCACCACCACATACTAATAACCATGATATCTCATATATATATATATATATATATATATATATATATATAGAGAGAGAGAGAGAGAGAGAGAGAGAGAGACCTATAGTCATATCATATCCGCGGTTCTTGAGCTCTGTATACTCTTGACACAAGGCGCAGCAGCTGCAGCAAAAGTGAACACAGCAGTCGCAGCAAGGGGACTCCGGCAAGTTGTACTGCAATCTGAGCTTGGATCTGTAAGACCACGCGTATATCCATTGACACCCAGTCAAGATCTTTAGAATCACATATAGCGCTCCGGCTGTCCCACATGCTGCAAGTATATATCATTCACAAACAACGCTTGGAATTAACATTATTTTGCTACCCAAAAACCAATGGAAAAATATCTTCACATTTTTTTGAGAGAATGAATTATGTGAACTATATATGTATACTAAAGGAGATGATATATAAAAGCTTACAAGTAGAGCCTCTATCCACTATTTCTGCAATCCGACCAAATGTAATGCATGCGCACCAGCAAGTTAAGACAACCTATGAGAAAGAACATCTCATACGGTAATGTTAGATCATTTCAAACCGTTGCAGCAACAAGAATATTGGGAAGAACAGCTGTAGAAGGAAGGAAAAGAAGCAAAGAGCTTACAATTTTCGACATCGTCCATGCAGTCGCAGGGGCCTGTAGACCATACTATTGGAGCTTGGGATTGGACATGATCCATATTAGGACTGGTCATAGGCACCCCTGTCACCGGAGGTGTGGACTTGACTGCTTTGGAAGGGTACATTACAGCTCGTGAGAGAGAGAGAGAGAGAGAGAGAGAGAGAGAGATTGTTACAATGTAGCAAGAAACAATGGTTGAGATATATATATAATAAGCATTGTGTATGTTGGTGCAGAATCTGGTTGATGCCGGATCAAAGCTTTTCTAAAAGATATTTTTTTTGAAAAAAACTCTAGAAAAGAAGAAGAGAAATCACTGCTGAGCACTCCTTCAAGAACAAGGGAACCTCAGAAATAGAGGGCCCTTCCTCTAGCGCCAATCCTGTTAATATAGAATTTAATTGACGTCGGATCGAGTTGGAGTTAAGAAAGAAGAGGTCGCCGTCGGTGATCTGCAAAACAAAGTCCCGTCCGAAATCGATGGTGGTGGCTCTGGCAGGATCCTTCGACAATCAAATCAGCTCTTTTGGCTAATAGAAATAGAGTGCTCGGGAAAGAATTTAGTAAAACTTTGAAACAGAGAAGAGAGTTTTGAGAAAACATATCTGAAAGTCCCTTTTTATAGACGGAGTCTGTAACAGACTGATAGTGATAGCCATAACCGTTCGGTAGTGGGCCGCTCGGGGCTACGTGGAGTTTATTATGGAGAGAGGTATCACTTGTAGCGGACTGATAGTGACAGCCATAACCGTCCGGTAGTGGGTCACTCGGAGTCACATGGAGTTTATTACGAATAGAGATATCGCCTGTAGCAGACTGATAGTAACAATCGTAACCGTCCGATAGTGGACTACTCGGAGTCACGTGGAGTTTGTTATGGAGAGAGGTATCCGTTGTCGTGATGTGCCCATTTGTTGAGATTTATAGTCGATATTCGGAGGAAGCAAACGTTGGTTGGTGAAAAGCTTTGATATATATCAATTTCAAAGAAGCTCGGACTCCTAAAGGGAATACAGCTAGAGAGGATCATCCGGAAGGAATGCTAGTTGAAATTTGGAAGTAATCCGTTGGAGAAATTCGGATGGAGTTCGATTGATAGAGAAGTCTAATTGAAAAAAAAGTTCGAAAGGAGTTCGGCTGAAGAAGTCCGGATGGAGTCCGACTGATGGAGGAGTCTAACTGAAGGAGAAGTCTGGAAGGAGTCCGACTGATGGAGGAGTTCAAAAGGAGTCCGACTAATGAAAAAGTTCGGCTGAAGGAGAAGTCCGATTGCTGGAGGAGTTCGAAAGAAGTTCGACTGCTGGAGGAATCCGACTGAAGGAGAAGTCCGGAAGGAGTTCGACTGCGGAAGGGGTCCGGAAGGAGTTCGACTTCAGTCAGACTCCTCCCACAGTTGAACTCTTTTCGGACTCCTCCAGTAGTCGAACTCCTTCCGGACTCTTCTCGTAGCTAAACTCCTTCCGGACCCCTCCCACAGTCGAACTCCTTCCGGACCCCTCCCACAGTCGGATTCCTCCATCAATCGAACTCTTTTCGGACTCCTCCAGTAGTCGGACTCCTTTCGGACTTCTCTTTCAGCCAGACTTCTCCATCAATTAGACTCCTTCCGGACTTCTCCATCAGTCGGACTCCTTTCGGACTTCTCCTTCAGTTAGACTCCTCCATCAATCGAACTCCATCCAGACTTCTTCGGCCAAACTTCTTTCGGACTTCTCCTTCAGTTGGACTTCTCTATCAGTCGAACTCCATCTGGATTTCTTTAGTGAATTACTTTCAGATTTCAACTAGCATTCCTCTCGGATGATCCCCTCTAGCCGTATTTTCTTTAGGTGTCCAAACTCTTCTAGAATTGATATATGTCAAAGCTCTTCACCAACCAACGTCTACTTCCTCCAAAAACTATTAAATCTCAACGAACGGGCACATCACGACAACGAACACCTCTCTCCGTAATAAACTCCACGTGGTCTCGAGCGGTCCACTACCGGATGGTTACGACTGTCACTATCAGTCTACTATAGACGACACCTCTCTCCGTAATAAACTTCATGTGACTCCGAGCGGTCTACTACCGGACGGTTACGACTGTCACTATCAGTCTGCTATAGACGACACCTCTCTCCATAATAAACTCCACGTGATTTCAAGCGGTCCACTATAGGACGGTTATGGCTATCACTATCAGTCTGTTACAGACTCCGTCTATAAAAAAAATCCTTCAGATACGTTTTCTCGAAGCTCTCTTCTCCTTCTCAAAATTTTATTGAATTCTTTTTTGAGTATTTCATTTCTGTTGGCCAAAAAAGTTGACTTAATCATCGAAGGATTCTGCCAGAGCCACCACCACCGACTTTGGATGGGACTTTATTTTACAGATCACCAACGGTGTCTTCTTCTTCTTCAACTCTAGCTCGATCCGGCGTCAATCAGATTCTGCACCAATAGTATATATGATGAACAAGATAGAAAGAGATGTGTTGTTCTTCATATGATATCCAAAAAGAGTAGACTTCATTCATGTTCTAGCAGTGGTAAATGCGGAATGGGTATAATAACAAGGGAGGAGCATTAAAGAAACATTATTACATGTTGAGGTAACCAATTTTAAATTGACAAACAACCTTAATAAATAAAGATGACTAACAAGACAAATGACCTTTTTTTTTCAAATAATAACAAGACAATGACTTTAGATGGATCGGAATAGCCGCGATGCTCACTAATAAAATTTAGTCAAAATCTTGATTATGGAAATGATAAACTATTGTATTCAGAGTGGTAAGGGATAATTAGCACCTGGTTAGTTGATATACGCTATATTCCTAATGCACGCCATCGTTGTTGTGATCAATACCGACGACTTTTTTCTGATGTCTAAAAACTAAATCTAAACTCTTCTCTTGACCAATAATTATGATTATCTATCATTATAAATATATATATATATATATATATAATTAAAATCTTACATATCACTCAAAAAAAAGTAGGTAAGTGTCTGCATCTACATTGCTTCCATTTAAATTTTTATGGCATTAATTTTGCTACTATGCTTACTTTTTAATTTTAATGGCATTGCCTTTGAACTTTGAACAGTAAAATCGTCTATGTCTTCCCAGCAGTAGCTGCAGCAACAACTTTGAGTGGATGTTTGTTAGTTTCTTTTTTTTTTCTTTTTTTATTTGAAGGGAAATAGAAAGAGTGGGACTATAATGCTTTCTTAATGGTCAGGTCCCCTATGACACAAGATATATATATCTATATACATATATATATATACACACACACACCGAGAGAGAGATATATATAGAGAGAGAGAGAGATGTAGGATTTTTTTCCTTCTTTTTTCCTAAAGAATTAGAATGTTGGAAGGCTGGCCCAATGTCAAAGTGAAAGCAGGATTAGATCCAGATGTCCTATATCTATACGAAACATTTTGTTAACTTGGCTGGTCAAAATTGTGAGTCATAGCTAAAACTACAATATAACTTCTCTTTCCATGACACCTATGTGATAACTACTCCTAACACCTCCACAGCCAACATCTTCTTTAGCCTAGCTTCTCCATAATTCAATAACCAAAAGGCTCAAGTGGCACCATTTGTTGCCCACTCCAATACGCCTGTGGCTCCCACATAGGGGCCCTCAAGCTTTCTACCTCTGTATTCATCTCCTCTTCCAAAACCTTTCTTGCATACTATCTTGTCTCTATACAAGATGCACTTCCTTGGTGATAGGGGTGCGAGACCCTGGTTGACACCCTTGCATCCTTGCACGCTATCTCTCTTCTCTACATATGATGCACATCCTTGGTAACTGAGTCCCTAGTGGACACTCTTTCGTGCCTTTCGAGACACAAGCACCGTGCATATGGGAGACCTGCATCCTTAGAAGCTAGGATGCAAGCCCCTAAAAACTGTCCTTGATGCCAAGCTCCCAGATCATATATCCCTAGAGATCAAGACATGAGTCCTTGGATTCCAAGCTCTTAGGTTACACATCCTTGGAGATCAGGATGTAAGTCTCTGGAGACTGACTAGAGCCATTTTGAGCTCCCAAGTCGCACATCCTTGGAGATCAGGATGGAATTCCCTGGAAAGCGACTAAAGCCACTCCAAGCTCCCAAGCCAAGCTCTCGAATTGTGCATCACTAGAGTTCGGGACACGAGTCCCTGAATGCCGAGCTACCAAGTCATGCATCCCTGGAGAATGGGATGCAAATGCTTCGACGCCAAGTTCCTAAGCACATATCCTTAGAGATTGGGATGCGAGTTCCCGAAGGCCGACCAAAGCCACTCCAAGCTTCTAGGCCAAGCTCCTGGTTCGCGCATCATTGGAGATCAAGATGTGTGTCCCTAGATACTGATCTCTTGAGCCAAGCTCTTAGGTCGTGCATCTCTAAAGATCGAAATGCAAATCCCTAGATGTTGAGCTCCCGAGTCACACATCCTTAGAGATTGGGATGATATAGTCCTTGGAGGCCGGTGAGAGCCATTTCGAGCTCCCATGTCGAGCTCCCGATTCATGCATCACTGGAGATTAGGGTGTGAGTCCCTAGATGCAGATCGAGCTCCTAAGTCACACATCCCTAAAGATTGAGATGCAAGTCCCTGGTATCGAGCTCCCTAGTCATGCATCCTTGGAGATTGAGATGCCAATCCCTGGATGTGAATCTCCTGACTAAGCTCTCAAATCGTGCATCACTGGAGATCGAGATACGAATCCCTGGATACCAAGCTCCCTAACTGAGCTCTCAAATTATGTATCCCTTACAAGTCCCTAAAGGCCAACTAGAGCCATTACAAGCTTCCAACTTGAGCTCCTGAGCACACATCCTTGAAGATTGGAATGCGAGTCCTAGGATGCTAAGCTCACTAGTCATGTATCACTAAAGATCGGGATATGAGTCCTTAGAGCACCAATTAGAACCATGCCAAGCTCCCTGGCTGTGCAACTTTGAAGATTGAAATGCAAGTCCTTGGAGGCCGCCCTTCCTGCCATCTAAGAAGCACGCACCATACAAGCAGGATGTGAGTCCCTAAAACATTGCTTAGAGCCATACCGAGCTCCTAGGCTATGCATCCCTAGAGATCAGGACGCAAGTTCCTTGAGGCCGCCTTTCTAAACCATCTAAGACACAAATGCTATGTATGCAAGACGTGAGTTCCTGGAAGCCACCCTTCCATGCCATCTAAGATATGAGCACTGTGCACATAGGACATGAGTCTTGGAGGCCAACCAAAGCCATATTGAGCACTACTCTTAGTTGAGCTCTCTAGGCCAACCTCCCATGCTTGGTCGAGCTCACAGGCCAAGCTAGCTCTCCAGGCTCGGTTTCCATGCCAAGCATCCCTGGCTAAGCCTCCAAGCCGAGCTCCCCATGCTGAGCTCCCAAGGCCAGCAAGAAGGAAAAAAATGAGCATAGAATTTAGTCAACCTCCAGCCCTACTATCAATAAGATATACCATTGAATTCATGCAAAACTAACCTCTTAATAAAACTCTTTTCTTCTTGCAAGAAATTTCTTTCAAGTACTCAAGTCAGGAACTTGGAGCACAAAACCTACATTACATCAGGTAAGTCTCGCAATGACATCGATAGATGCTTTTTAGTGCAATAGGACAAGCCATCCAATAGCTTTATGGCCCAAGCACCATTGGATCTTATGCCAAAAAGCCTTGGTGACCAACTAACCTATGTAGGGAAAGATAGCCCGAGCTCTTCTGACTCCCACACCAAAGTTGCGAAGACCTTCTGACCTACATAGTTGGGATGGCCCAAGCATAAGCCACAACATCTACTTAAAGCCTTAGCACACTAGTAGGTCCCAAGTGGCCAAACAGCCCTAGTATAGGGCATCATACTTACAAAGCCTCGATGAGCCAACCAATCTATATAAATGAAATAATTCAAGCACTTCCAGCCCCACACCTTGGGCTTGAAGTACTAACTAACCTATATAGATACGACGGCCCAAGCACCTTAGACCACCATGTTTAAAACCCTTGGCGATTTGCCAACATATATAAATGAAATGATTTTAAGACTTCCAGCTCCCACGTCGAAGTCTCAAAGATCTTTCGACCTATACAAGCCAGATGACCTAAGCATAGGCCACTGTGCCTATTAAGCCTCGGCAGCAAATCGACCTATAAAGATGGAACAATCCAAGCACTTCTGGCCACTACGCCAAAGTCATGAAGATCTTTCAACCTGCATAGACAAGATGGACCAAAATTGAGGCTAGGGGAGAGGCTCTGAAGTCAACTTCAATAGCTATCAAATCTCATCTCCAAGTAGAGTATAACACCAACCATCAAAATAAAACATATGGAGAATCAGCTTTTCCATCAATCAATTCATACTAAGAAGCTTAGCCTCCACATTCAACTTTGCAACTTGGTTCATAGCTTTGTGGTTCCACTCTATGACTCGATACATAATGCCATGACTAGTTGTCTACATTAGCACTTCTACTTTCTTCATCCAAGCCCTCAAGATACCTCGATCTTGGAAGTAGAAGGCAAGTGATATGCCTTAGAACAAACTCCAACGAACACGATAAAACTAACTAATCAAACCTTGTCATAAAGTCCTCAACTCGATCAATTAGTATTTGCCATGTGGCCACTCTAAAAGGCATACGAAGATGCCCAAATCTCTCGCTACTCAATTACAGTTGGCTTACAATGACAAAGTGGCCTGAGATCCATATTTCATCAGATCGTAACAATCTCTGGATACATGCAAATAGTTATCCCCACCTCTCTTGCATGTCTCAAGCTCAATAAGATCTTGTCGTCGCCTATATATTTCTTTCCAACTCTTCAAGTAACTCGAGGGAACACTAAAAGAAGTCCAATCAAGTCCAAACAAGTATCAAGTCCATATTAAGTATGGAGGGAGGATAGCTAAGACTCTTTCTCTCTCCCCCCCCTCTTTCTCATAGATACTCTGATACTGACATGGACTCTAAACCTCTCTCCCTCTCTCTCTCTCTCTCTCTCTGCCTTCTTCTTTATAGAACCTCCCCTATTCAACTAAGGTGATTTGACTAAGGCATCGGAGGGGCTTCCGCTTAATGGGGCACTTCATTTTTTTGTGGTGTTTCAAGATGCTCTTAAAGACGAGTCAACTAAAGATCCGGCCACCAAGAACTCCACCAAGATCCTTGGCCAGCTTCTCGAGTCCCTAAATCGCCACTTGCATCTATCCATCACTGGCTCCAACTCACCGTCCTAATTTTTATTGTTTCTATGCGTATGCATAGGCGAGTCAATGGCGAGTCAAACCGATTTCAATGGCAATAAAATCTAATTCAATTATTTCTATGATATACTTCATATAAAAGACCAACCTACTAAATTCATCTCATTCTATGCTGGTCTAGTTCTTCGATTGTAAAATATCACACATCTGTCTCTAATAGGAAAAGTTTTTAGTTTGTGTAAGCTTAGTGAGTTCCCTATCATGGCCAAACTTGATCCTTCTATCATCTTCATTAATTGGGAATTGAAGTATTCTTTGGTTGTAATAGCTTCACACTAGTAGCCTCCGTTCGAATAAAAACCTTCACCCACTCTTTGGATCCAGTAAGTAGCTTACTTATTATAAGGTTATTGCATGTCAATAATATCTAACCTTTAAATCTAAGGGTATACCTTTCAAGGACATCCTAACTAGCTAGGACAGATTAGCTATATTCATCTAAAATGAATATATCCAACATGATCGGAAAATAAAATATCCTGATGATGAATAGAGACGATGATGAGATCCTCCCAAAGTATGCCTCCAATGTGATCAACTGCATATGCTGCCATCCAATCCATAGCTCTATTCCCCTCTCGAATACATGAGTGGCACGAAAAAAACTATAGTTGCCGGTAAGCTTTCGAACATCTATGATAAAAAAAAAGCCTCCAAAAGGACCAATATCAACCATTGTCCCTACCTACCCTCTTCTATAATTTCCTTCCTCTCCTTCCTTTGAAAAAAAAAAAGAGAAGAAAAATAAAATAGGTAAAACCCTATAGAGAAGGTTACTCTTTCTCCATATGCTCTTTCTTCTGTATTAGATGTTAGACTCTGCTCAGCCGAGATTCAACTTAATCCTCACTGATTATATTATTTATTCACACACATAGTCAATATTAGTTTTACTGGCATGTCTTTCAATTTTTGAACCACATGTTATGTAATATTTTATTATATCTTGATGGGGGAGGAAAGGTAAAAGTAAGTTTATATTAGGGTGTTGTTAATGTTGTAGTTGATTCTAACTTAAGTAATTTCAATCTTTAGTCAATTATTATTGGATTGCTAACAATCAAATACTTCTTGTTCAAGATTTAGTTTTTAGAGCATGCATTGCATGTTCCATCTATAAATTTGTTAAAGAATAGATAGCTTTGCCTTGATTAATTATTCAAGATATATTGTTTGGTATATAATGGTGAACCAAACCCATTCACATCTAACCCATACACCATGCATATGGGATGGTAGATGGGCCTTAACATGCCCAAACTAGATAATTCCTTTAATATTTGAAACAGGACCCGACTCAATTAACCACTCGGCTAGGCTTTGAATAAAATTTAGACCCATGATGGGGGAGAGCATACTTCTCGACTATCTTTCTAAGAGATAGTTGAACAAGTGACTTATGAATACAGTCGGGTTGGACAAGCCAATAACTCGAACCCATTCGGTTAGTTTTTTGAGTAAGAATCACCAAATTTTTTATGGTAGAGCATGAGGAGTTCCCTTCAATTTGATGATGGGAATGGAAACTAGAAGCACCATCGGGATCTTCATAGTCCCAGATAATACTTATATATCATAAAAGCCTACTCCGTGTTTGGTAAAACCTAAACTTTATATGACCTGATAGCACCCCTGAACTATGACCCAATGCATATGAAATCATGGTTTTGGTTGAGTCTAAACTTAATAAGAGTGACTGAATTACCAATATCATGGTTTGAGTTGGTGCAAATTTAGACCTCAACCATATACATTTAGAATAGGACTTGGATTGTCTATTTTTTAGAGCCCAATCCAACACAACCCAAAGTACTAATGGAGGAAAATGGATTATGTAGCTTAACCTAACTCTCCATGAAAATATTAGCCCAACCTATATACATAATCACAAATTATACACAATTGATTTTTGCATTAATTAATAATGTTTAGCAAAGATAGCTATAATACAAAATGGTCTGTGGATATTTCTTAATGGCAAGTTGTAATTCATTTTTGTTTCTTGAACTAGCGGAGTGTGTAGAACTTGACTAACTATTTTTAGTATTTAGATGATTCTTTATCCCAAAAAAAACTCAAACCTTAAACATAATTCTAATCAACCCAACACTATGTGGCTATACTTGACTTTGTCCAACCCACCATTTGTCCCATTGGATTTTAATAATCGAATGACCAATGCAAGCTGCACTAACCCAATAGACCAGGTTGAATTTTAAATTTGGACCTAAATTTAAATGGAGTTGAATTTGGATTAAGTAAATCCACATTCCAATCCAACCTAGTCGTTTGCCTAGAAATGAAACCCTCCGTCACCCATGGGACTAGGATGAAATCGTCTTATGTCATGTTTTTACTACATATAAAATGGAAGAAAAATGGGGACAAATAAAATGATCTTATCCTAGATCCATGGTGGACCAATTCCACCTAATAATTTCATCTCACTAAAACCTGCTAATTTGATCAAGGAGCCCTCTTCGGTGTATGCACTAAAGTGAGGGTTGACAACTAGCAGACACAACCTTCATTAACAACTTCAAATAAATCAACTTTTAACTTCCAACCTTTATTCTGGTGAACATCGTGTATTCATTGTATTCACAACCTTTCATTTTATTTGGCAACATCGAGCAAAACGCGGAAAAATAAGCAGAGAAAGGGAACCATGACCCACCCATACACAAACATATAATCAATTCTCCCACATGCATGATCCCAATTAAACACTTTACAATTTATATATATATATATATATATATATATATATATATGGATAGATAATTAGCTTCTCTTTAACGCATCATAGCTCCTTGCATAACAGGTGGTTGGGTCGCCCCATGGCCCCGTTTTTCCATGTTCATTTGCCACCCTGCAAGATTCCCACCACCACATATTTATAACCACGACATCTCATATATATATATATATATAGAGAGAGAGAGAGAGAGAGAGAGAGAGAGAGAGAGAGAGACCTATGGTCATGTCGTATCCACGGTTCCTGAGCTCTCGGTACTCTTGACATAAGGCGCAGCTCTCGCAGCAGAAGTGAATACAGCAATCGCAGCAAGGGGACTCCGGCAAGTTGTACTGCAATCTGAGCTTAGGTCTATAAGACCACGAGTATATCCATTGACACCCGGTCAAGACCGCTATAATCGTGTACAACGATCCCGCTGTCCCACATGCTGCAAGTACAAAGCATTCACAAATAAGTGCACTTCGAACTACTTATTATGCAACCACAGAACCTCTCTCTTTTAATCTTTCTTTGACGTCGCCCAAAAATATTTTTCATCTTTTTCTTTTTTTTTTCTTTTTTTTTATTTTAAGAGGCTTAATGAATTACGTGAACTATATATATATTAAAGGAGATGATATATAAAAGCTTACAAGTAGAGCCTCTATCCACTATTTCTGCAATCCGACCGAATGTAATGCATGGACACCAGCAAGTTAGACAACCTACGCGAAAGAACATCTCAACAGTAATGTTAGATCATTTCAAACCATTGCATCAAGAAGAATATTGCGAAGAACAGTTGTAGAAAGGAGGAAAAGAAGCCAAGAGCTTACAATTTTCTACATCATCCATGCAGTCGCAGAGGCCTGTAGACCATACTACTGGAGCTTGGGATTGGACGTGATCCATGTTAGGACTAGTCACAGGCACCCCTGTCACCGTAGGTATGGACTCAACTGGTTTGGAAGGATACATTACAGTCGAGAGATCGAGAGAAAGATTGTTACGATGAAGCAAGAAATTAATAATGCTTGAGATATATATAAGCATTGTATGATGAGCAAGACAGAAAGAGATGACTTGTTCTTCATATGATATCCATAAAAGTAGACTTCATTCATGTTCTAGCAGCGGTAAATGCGGAATGGATATATTAACGAGGGAGGAGGAGTATTAAAGAAATATGATTACATGCATGTTGAGTAACCAATGTTAAATTGACACACAACCCTAATAAATAAAGATAACTAACAAGACAAATTACTTTTTTTACTAATCCCAAGACATTGACTTTAGATGATCCGGAATAGCCGCCATGCTCACTAATAAAATTTAGTCAAAATCTTGATTATGAAAATGATGAACTACTGCATTCAGAGTTGCAAAGGATTAGCACCTAGTTAGTTTTTATTTGATATATTTCGGATGCACGCCACGGTAGTTATGGTCAAAGCTGATGACTTTTCCAATGTCTAATAACGAAACCTAAACTCTTCTCTTGACCGATAAACATGCTTATTTATCATTATATACATACACACACATCATTTGAAAAAGTAGGTAAGTGTCTGCTTTACGTTGCTTCCATTTAAATTTTTGTGGTGTTAATTTTGCTTCTACATTGTTTGCTTTTTAATTTTAATGGTATTGTCTTTAAACTTTGAATAGGAAAAGTCTACGCCTTCTCAGCAGATCTAGATTTTCTGTATCTATACGAAACATTTTGTTAACTTGGCTAATCAAAATTGTGACATAGGTAAAACTACAATATAACTTTTCTTTCCATGACACCTATGTGATAACTCCTAACACCTCCACAGCCAGCATCTTCTTCAGCCTAGCTTCCCTATAATTCAATAACCAAAAGAGAACTAAATTAGGCTTGCCGCTAGTTTTTTTAGCTATCTTTGGTATAGGACCATTGTAATCTTTTAGCCAATAGACAATACATTGTTCTGGACTTCCAGCAAACAATGCAACTCGTTGAAGTTTCACCAAATTGTCCTGCATTGAAACGATAAGCTACAGAGAGAGAGAGAGAGAGAGAGGAAAAAAAGCATTCCACATATTAAATATTAATTTTTTTTGTAAAAAGATTAATGATTCAAAAATCAAACGAGTGATTCATTTAGATGATTACTAAATAGTATCATATGCGTATTACACATTGGCCCTGGAGCCATAAAAAGTCCAATACGCGTGCTCCTTGGGAATTATCCAAGTGGATAAAGTATTTATTACAGAGAGGATTGCATATTTTTAGCTATGCATGAGGTAGGGTATCGTACCTATATGGCTTTTGAAATGTATGGTGTCTACGTGAAGTTTTTCCTCCGTCGAGGTAGTAACTTACCACATGATTATGATGTTATATTGAATAATTAATACCGGCAATCCAATATTAGAAGTGACGATCCATATGTATCCAACCCGTCTTGATCCTTATAGAACAAGTTTTACTCGATCCATTTAAACTCAAGGGTGGAGACAGATTTTAATTCTGATATCTAAAGCAAGTTGAAAGTAAGGCCTATCCGAACCTGATCAATATAATAATCTTAAGTCCAAAACTTTCCCCCTTCACTCGATAGCATGTTCGGTCATCCTTCCTTATAGTGGCTACCTCCTCCCTCATCTCTTGATGGCCTTGTCACACCCATCGTTCGTCATCCATCTTTATTCCTTATAATATCCTAGCCACATCTTTACTGTTGCACCTTCTTCTTTGCCCCACCCGCTCCTTCTTGACACCTTCATAGCCCTCCCCACTCCTTCTCGGCACCTCCACTACCTTCCCCCATCTCCAAACTCCATCCCTATCCCATCCTTCCTCTCTCTCATGTTTGCTTCACTCATGCCCCCCCCTCCGCTTTATCTCATAGGTCCACACTCATCATCATCACCTTCTACCTCCATCAGTCAATGAAAAAAGAAAATAAAATTTTCTTCTCTCTCTTCCTCCCCCCATTCCTCTCGGCACCACCACCCCCACCTCCATTCACTCGCTCCGCTTGCACACTCCCATGCTTCCATAGATTTTTTTGTCCATAGTGTCCACAAGTTCTGCACCCTCTATCTTCTATTTAAAAAATAAAAAATAAAAAATTTATGGATCGGATTTATGATTTCAATAAAATCATCCATTGGACCTATGATTTTATTAAAATTATAAATTAATCTTACGTTCTCTGCTCATCACATAAATAAAATTATTTTAAAAATAAAATATTTAAAATATTAAAAAAATCCTGCAAACTATGCAACTAATTATCTGTCTAAAATAAAGCAAATGTTTGAATGCACCTATAAATATCCTCGCTTGATCTATACCGATGCCATGGACGATGCTCATGGTTTGGATATACTTATCGAGTTCCACAGAACACCGTACACCAGGCCACGCAGTAACGTTGGTCACATGGAAACAGCCAAAAAGGGCGTCCGTAGCGATACGCTGACAACTCCCCGGGATCGAAAGGGATTTGTGTGCAGGTCCTCCTCGACTTTTGTCCGCTTCGCCATTATTGCAGCTATCCATGATAAGCCGAGGAGACCCGCAGTTCTGATCGATCCACGCGTACCCTCGGCACCTGCGACTCGATATATACGTCACCTTTTCTCTCTCTCTTCTCTCAACAACTAATAAATTAATAAATTTAAACAAAAATATTGCGATATGACGTGCACCCTCGGCGATGGATGGATAGATTCCATTCTCGATGGATGGATTGATTGATAACCCCATTGATGGACACAGACTGAGAGCTTAGAGAAAGCCAACGGTAGAAAACGCCCCGTTTGGATGGGAGAAGGGAAAGAAGATGCTGAGCTCCTCCTCTCTTACCTCCTCACTGTACCTGTCTTCCTCTTCTCATCATCTTCTTCTTCTCCTCATTTCCTATGTACTCCTCTCACCTCTATCGGTACCGTCTCGAAGCCACATTTTTATTCTCCTTGTTTCTTATCAAGTGTCACTTGCTTACCAGCTCTTCATCTCTCTATTTTTTTATGATACATTGTTTCAGAGGAGGCCAGCCTCAGGCCGGATTCAACCTCGGCGATGCTGCTCTCGGCCTCACCCGTAGTACCTTCTTGTCCTTTTATTTGTCCTTTGTACTCTGCTTACGCTATTGCTAACTTTCTTGTTTTTTGGTGTTACCATGTTGAAACTTGGAAGGTCCCATTCTTAGCACCAAGTCTTCGAGCAATATCACCGCTGTCACCTCCTCTTCTTTACAACTACAGTTTGGGGGCTTAGTCCATGCTGTAAGGCCACATTTTCTGGTTGTTTCGTTTCTTTTGAGTTTTTTTTTCTTTTTTTTTGAGGGGTTAAGTGTGAGATGGTTAGCTTTTGGTTGGTTTGGATTTTAATGGTGGGAACAGGGGATGGCAAGTTTGGACATGGCGGCGGAGGTGGACATGGGCAAGTTCTCCTTTCCCAGGGGACAAATCGAGAACTGGGGGGATTCCGGCGTTGTGGTCACCGGCCCGAGGAGTACCGACGCCTCCACCGATGTCGATACCGATGATAGGAATCAGGCAGTGAGTTTCTCTGCTCTGGTTTGGACTTTGGACTCCGTCCTTCATGGCATTGAAGTTTGGATCACTTGCTTAGTTCTTTTTGGATTTGTGTGGTGGTGTCGTCTTAGATTGGAGCTGGTCAGCAAGGGGCTATTGTGTCTCTGGATTCATCTTCTGCATCCAAGGGGAAAGAAGGGGATCAGAAGGTGGTGTGTCTTTTTAGTTCAAACTGATGGCATGATTGAGTGCATTTTTGGTATGGATAAAGAGCTAATGTTTTCAATGTAACTTCCATGCAGGCACTCCGTAGGTTAGCTCAAAATCGTGAGGCTGCAAGGAAAAGTCGCTTGAGGAAAAAAGTTGGTTTAGTTTCTTCCTATCTCTTTTTGATCACATTCTTTCTACATTGTGGTAATCAAAGTCCTGTGATGAAATAACTTCATGAAGGTTTTATGGCATGCATAGCGGTTATTATGTAAAGCTAGATGAATTGTTTGTCAAGGTGAATTCGATCTATTTCCTCCAGTGTATATATATGACTGATATTTCCTTATTAGTCTTGATTCAGTTTCCTTATTAATCATATTATTGGGCTATATATTCATGTACATATACAGAGATTTCTCCTTCTTCCCTTGATCTAACAAGGTCAATGCTAATTGATGTTCCATTGCACAGCAGTGAAGCGTGGAATATTGTCCATGCATTTTGTTCTCAACTTTCTGCATGAAGTCTTTAGCAGGATTGTGAAGATTAATAAAGAAACATATTTTTGCCATGGTGATAACTCAACTTATTGAAGATGAAACATAAACAAAGAAGAGTAACAAGACTCAGTGCTTGACACCCATCACTGACAAAGGGAAAGCAAATTTCGAGCATGATTTGGTATCGCATTGCTTTGCCTAATCCCAGAAAAAAGAGTATTGTTTAAGGGAAAATGAAACAGTTAAATGTCAGATCCTCCTTGTTAGCGAACATCTGGCAGCAAAGCAGATAAATCGACTGATCTGCCTGTGATGTGAGCGTGTGGTGCTTGCTAGGGATCATTTGTGTAATGAGCTATTGTCTTCAGCTATGATGATACCAGAAATATTTACAAACAATTTTTTGGAAATAGCATGGGCCGAATGAGGAAAATCAAATGGTGGGGGTTATGATAGAAATGACACCACCAAAGATTAAGGACATGATGACATGAATCATCATCTTGATTTGAAGATTTAATGAGAAAGGTGCAAAAGTAATCCATTTTAAATTTATGAAGTTGATAAAAGTCCATTGGAAGTAGCTTTTGGATCTTTTAGTTGAAAGATAGAGGTCTATACGGAACTATTTCAATTAGGTTGCAACCAATTGGACATTGATCTAACAGTTGGTACTTCTCTCTGTGCAAGAGGTTCCAACTATGAAAGGAATGGTGGCCAACCTACCACTATTGCAAGAGTAAAATGGCTGCCATTGTCAAAAATATTATTAGGATTGAAGACAAGGAGGTCACTGCTCGAATGAATGATCAACTTTCAGGAAGTGGTTTTTAAAATTGCAAACTAATGTATAGCTGGAGATTTGACATGGAAATCTATTCTGTTAGAGATCAGCAATTGCAGAGATCATGGAACTTACTAAGCCTGAGTTGAAGACCTTATGCCATGTAAATTTCCTATATTTAATCTCTATAACAAAAGGCTATGTCCATCTTTATGGAGTTTGAAGAGCAGTCTTGTAGGCTGTAGCCATAACATTTATTTTCTAGACAAGGCAACTTCTCAACAATTCTGTGTTACTATTATAATAACTTCTGAATTCCGCTGCTATTGACCATTGTACCGAAAAATAATGACCATTCTTTTCCGAGTCCGATCTTTATTTAGTTTACTCCCAAATAAAAATGAGGATGTTGATAGCTGCTTTCAGATGTTATAGGAAATAACAGATTATAACATCAAAATATTAGTATATTTGACAAAACCATTGTTCTCAGCTTGTAATGTAAATCTTTGGTTTGATACTCTCTATTTATGTTAACAAAAAATGATGTAGAAATTATTATTTCCCGAACGGTGAAAGTATTAGATGATTGACAATTTGCTATTCATTATATGATATCTGCTATGCCAGGAGGAGAGCTAACATATATTCCATTGATGCATGCATGTGTGCATGTAGTAAAACATCTAAATTTCAAAATGAATGCTAAGCCATCAGACTTGATATCCACATCATTAATCATGATTTATATCATAAAAATGAGTAGGAATTGAAAATCATATTTAACATGCTATGCAAATTGATATCACCCATTTTTCCACTCACATGATGCATAGGAATTAACCTCTGAATTTAAAGGATGATGCCAGATGATTTGCTCTTGCACTCTATGAGAAGCCCCATGAGGATGAGGTTTTGAGCATAAGTTGAAAAGTTTGAAAAGAGTCACAGAGACCAAAAAATTGACTTGAGTTCAACTTACAAACCAACAGCCAAGTAATATTAGATTTTTTAAACCCACTTTGATGTGATAATGCTTATTCTGTACGTTTTCTTTCTTTCTATGTTCTTATTGACTTTTACCTTTCATCATACAAGTATCATAGAATTGTTCTCTCTCCTTTTTTTTTTTTCCTTTCATAATTCTTCATAAATTATAATTATTAATGACAATTTACAACTAGATGCAAAGATATGCTCATTATGTGTGCATGTATTTGTACCTATGCATTCATATCATTGATAAGCTTCTGTCATATAGGCATATGTTCAAGAGCTAGAGGTTAGCCGTTTGAAGCTGATGCAACTTGAGCAGGAGCTTCAAAGAGCACAACAGCGGGCATGTTGAATTCTATTGGCTTTATTTTTGTTGATTTGCATTAAGTGATAGAATTGCTTTTCTAAGAAACAAAGATGACATCTACATTCTTCACACTATGCAGGGAATCTTTATTGCAGGTGGATTATCTGGAGATCATAGTTATTCAAGTGGAGGAAATGGTCTGTTCCTTGCCAAAGATTTTTTCTTCACAAAATGCTGAATTATTAGGTCATGTTTGTTTCTGTCACTGCTGCTGGTCATATTGATTTCTATTCTGAACAAGCTGTATAACTTTTGTTTCTTAACAATGCAAGATTCGTTTGGATAACAAGAAAGATACAATTGCTATCTAGATTTTGATTATTTGATATCCATATTGGTCCTGTTTTCCATTTTTCTTGTACATAACCTCTTGCATATGTTATATAGATAGAATATTTTTTAGTTTCCTTTGCATATACTCTGAAAATTTAATTTTAGCATTTATATGTGCTTTTATCACTCCTTGTTCTTCTACAGTTGGCAATCATATCTTAGTCTACAAATTTCTACCCACTAACCTCAAGATTTCTCTTCAACTCTTTCATTCCCTCCTATCGCTCAGTAGTTTAGAAATTTGCACGTTAATCTTTCAATGGAGGCTAAGCCTGTAGATACTGCATTTGTTATCAACTTAGCTAGTGATTATCTGATCGTTCTTTGTGTCTCATCTGAATGTCATAATCCTATTTGTGATCTTAGACAACCAAAATAATTTACTTATAGAGACACCTTTAAATAATGTTATATTTTGACCATCAATTAGCCATCACAAGATGTAACCTATCATGAGACTACCAGTATGGTTTAATAGGAGTTATTATTGATGCACTTGGAAAATTATGATAACAAAATCTCATCATTGTTCCTGCTAGGAGAGATCCCATCTTATCCAAGGGGATCTACGGAAGTAAAAGACTAATTTTGATGGTTCTAATGACTCATGCAAATCCTGAGTGATCGATAGGGGCTTCAGTCAGGACCATATCGTATTTAAGTTATTATGATGTTACAATGGAACTTATTGATGTGGATTTTCGTCGAACGCCGAAGCAGCTAGAGTTGGTGGAGCATCGGGCCGTCGGAAGCGAGACCTGCAAGAAAAGCCCCCGTCGGACTCAAGTCAATCATCTGACCAACAAGCAGGAAGGGGAAGCATTCGAGAGCGAGGGATTGAGTACCTTGGGGGTTTCTTTTTTACCTTTTTTTTTTTTTCCAGGAGGGAGGTTGGAGCTATGGGAGAATGTGAGGATGTCCCCCTTCGGTAGGGACACTCTGATGCTCAAGTCAATCGTTTGGCGAACAAGCAGGAAAGGAGAGTGTTTGAGAGCGAGGAATTGCATACCTTGGGGGTTTCCTTTTTACCTTTCTTTAGGAGGGAGGTTGGACCTATGGGAGAATGTGAGGATGTCATAGATCTTTTGTTTCTCATTGAATATCCTTGAAATCTGTGTATAGCTCTTATACTTTCTTGAGTTTGATGAGTAGTCACTTCATGGCACGTGAGGATTTCTTATTAATGACATAGGCTGACAAGTAGTGGCTAGAGAGCATGAGTGACTCACTTTATGCATGATTACGCCCATTATGGGATGATATGGCAGGGCCATAATGAGTTTTCTATAGGAGTCAATGGCAGAGATTGGGAGTGGAGGCTAATGTTGGTCGAGAATCTATTGTTGATCGAGGACCTTTTTTGCCAAGAGTCAAAGTTTGAGCTCCACTGGTCTGGATCAGACGTCGAAGTAGCTTGGTCTCACGTCGGGTGATATGGCCTAACAAGGCTGTGCGAGGGGCGATCTCTTCAAAGTAATTTGTAATAGTGAATGGCTCCAAGACCGATTAGGAGTAAGGATCAACTTGAAGGGAAAATCCTATTTTTCGAGTCAGATTCATTCAGATCTGATTTGATCAAGAGGGATATTTCAAAAATTTTTCTCTTAGATCTAAATCAGATCTGAGATTTTTCAAATCTGATTTTATCGATCTGATGAAATAAAAATAAATTAAATTAAATCTAATTTAATTGTACCTTGTTATGGGTAATTTTATTATCCTGTGATGATTTCGATGTTTGCCTGAGGTTCTAGATGTAGCCATGCAAGCGTCTGGTCTCTATCGGTATCCACTTGAGCAAGATCTGGAGATTTTCTCCTTCTCAATCTGTATTCCAAAAATCAGATTTGGATCTGATCTTGAAGGTCTTCAAAACACCTTTTGAAGATCGGGTGTTGTCTCTTGCAGTAGTGCTGTCTTCTTCTTTCTTGTCGCCTTTTTCTTGCTTGGATCACACCAAACTTAAGCCCAAAGCTTCTTGGGCGTGAAGAGGAGAGAGAATTTGAAGGTGGCATGGAGAGGGAGGGAGAGAAGCCTTGTGGCGTGGGCAAAGGGTAGAGGATCTAAATCCTAGGCGTAGATAGGGTTTATATAGACCATGCTGCGTCATGCAGTGCCACATCATCCCGACCAATCATGGCTCTTTGTGCAATCAGATTTAAATTTGATTGGTGGAATGACATCATTTGATCCAATCAGATTAGTCCCTCACAAACCTCCTTAGGTGGTGCCAAGACTGGTCAAAGAAGATTCTTTGGCGCCACCTTAGTATGAAGCAACAAGCAATCTATATGGGACTCCAATTCTTATCCACTTTGGGCGCATGCCTAGGGTTAAAGCTCTCTCCTATGGGTGCATGACACATGGGCACATGTCTAAGTGTCAAAGATTAATATTTGACCAAAGCCCAAAGACAAGATTTAGCAGGTAACGGAAAATGGCAGGTGTTGTCTCAAATTTATCTCATAAATTAAGACAATTCTTTTCGGACCTGGACAAGCTCCAGTCAGACCAAGTAAAGGTTCCTGAGTGAGCCCAAACATATTTGGCTTAGTCGAGACAACTTTTAATGATTGTTGAAGGAGAATATCAGGCTCAATCGTGTGCTAATATGATTTTCTTGAATCTAATTAAATCTTATTCAAATCAATTGAACTGGATTAGTCCAATTGATGATATCCAGATCTAAACCCTTGTTTGTGTGATCCAGTTGGGTTCAGTTCCGTATGGTAATGGGATATGTCATGATTTCTATCATCGACATCATCGAAATACTTTTCGATGGATCAAAATTTTTCTAATTCAGACAATCAGTATGATCGATCATCCAAATCATTCTAATTGCTTCCAAAATCCATCAGTGATACCTAGCAGCATATGGTGGCAATCCATTAGAACTGAAAATGAACCTCTCGGTGCAGTTATCTATGTGATTAAGTTCCTCCATCTTGAGCTCCGATCAGATTAGGGTTAAGGTGATCTCGTCAAATCCTAATTTTCGTCATATGAATTAATCATTCGATTCAAGTTTAATGTGAAAATTCTAATAGAAACTCTTTCTATTATTTCACTCTGCCATGGCCATGGGCTTATGGACTTGATTCTTATGATCATCATAGGGCTGCTTCTCATCTATCGAGGCAGATAGATCCTCTATTGGTGCAATCCAATTTCTACAATGAACATGCTATATCCAACATACACCTCAGGGCTCTGAATGGGGCTCCGAATGGTTATGAGATCGAGTTATGTAGTCAAACTATAACACCCTCAAGGTGAACTGTCGATGAACCTTAGGTCAAAGAACCAGACACCTCACTGCAGCTTCGAGCCGATCATTGATGAGAAGGTAGACTTCCTGACGACTGCTCAAGATGGTCACGCTCAGTGCCCTCGTTCTCTAACGAATATCCGTACTCTCGCTTTGGTGTTTACACCATAGACTCAAGACTCATCTACCCTAAAGAAGCGATCGTACACCAATCTTTCGGATCAATCACCATCCTCATGATGATCCTACGATCGGGAGCATTTTATGAGTTAATAAAAATTCATATTTTAAATTTTCAACTCTTGAAAATATGAACTATCATTACCATTAACTCAAGAAATGTATCACATACACTTTCAAATACACACTGTGATAGAAAATAATCCATTTTATTATTTATAGTCAAAATTATAATTTTGCCCTTAGATGTGTATTACAAGTGTTAGCCAATTCTGGCTTCTAGGGCACACATATCTAACAAACTCCCACTTGACCTATAGTCAATTGGCTACAAATCTAAGTCCCAAGATGGGTTTCGATCTTCTACTGGCCTAACGGCTTTGTGAGTGGGTCTGCCGCATTGTCCGCGAAGTTGACTCTCTTAACCTCGATATAACCTTTTTCGAGGTAATTACGGATGAGGTGGTATCGCCACTCGATGTGCTTGGATTTCTGGTGAGACCTCGGCTCCTTAGCAAGGGCTATGGTGCCATTGTTGTCATAGTATAGAGGAATGGCATCTGATGGCATCACTCCATTTTCTGCAGCAAACTTCTTGTACCAGAATGCTTCCTTTCGCAGCTCTCTGATGCAGCGATATATTCTGCTTCCATGGTGGAATCTGCTATCACTGATTTGCTTGAAACTCTTCTAGCAGCTGACAGCACCACCATTGCACACAAACAGACTAGACTCTCAGATGTCGACTTTCGATCATCTACATCGGACACATGAAATCCGAAGTCTGTGTATCCCTGGACTTGGAGTTCTCCATTACCAAAGACCAACATCATATCCTTAGTTCTTCTCAAGTACTTAAGGATACATTTCACAGAAGTTCCAGTGTTCTTCATCCTGGATTTGACTGATATCTGCTTGTGACACTCACAGCATGGGCTATATCAGGTCGTGTACATAGCATGGCATACATGAGGCTCCCTATTGCAGAAGCATAAGGGATCTTGCTCATGCATTCTATTTCCTCAGGTGTGCTAGGGCACATCTTCTTGGAAAGATGAATAATACTATGTCTGAAGGGTATTAATCCCCTCTTAGAGTTTTCCATACTAAACCTCTTTAGTACTTCCTCTATGTACATCTTCTGTGAAAGTCCTAGCATCCTATTCGGTCTATCCCTATAGACCTTAATTCCTAGAATAAAGGATGCTTCACCTAGGTCTTTCATGGAGAATTCCTTGGACAACCATATTTTAACTATGGTCAACATGGGAATATCATTCCCAATAAGGAGGATATCATCCACGTACAGTACGAGGAAGACAATAGTACTCCCACTGACCTTTTTGAAGACACATGGTTCCTCTTCATTTTTGATGAAACCAAATAATTTTGATCACATCATTGAAATCGAGTGTTCCAGCTCCGAGATGCTTGCTTAAGTCCATATATGGACCTTTGCAGCTTGCAAACTTTGTGATCAGTATCACTGGATGTGAAACCTAGCGGCTGTTCCATATAGATATTTTCCTCAAGATATCCATTTAAGAATGCTGTTTTTACGTCCATTTGCCATATTTCATAATCAAAATAGGCTGCAACAGGCAAGCAATGTGCGGATGGATTTTAGCATAGCCACTGGTGAAAAGGTATCCTGATAGTCAATGCCTTCGCGCTGACTATATCCTTTTGCCACTAATCTAGCTTTAAATGTCTCTACATTTCCATCTGCACCAATTTTTTTTTTTGTAAATTCATTTACACCCAATAGGTATTATATCTTCTGGTGGATCTACCAAGGTCCAGACTTAGTTTGAGTGCATTGAGTCAATTTCTGACTTCATTGCCTCTAACCATTTTTTGGAGTCGATATCTGATATCACCTCATCATAGATTTTGGGATCATCACCATGAACCCCATTACCTACGAGGAATATTTCCTCTACTTTCTCTGAGATAATACCTAAGTACCTTTCAGGGAGAAAAAATTCTTTCCGATCTACAAGGTGGAGGTAGTGATTGTATTGACTCAATCTGATTTGGTTCCACAGGATCTTTAGCTCATTGCTCTTGTGAGACTTTCTTCTTGAGCTTGATCTACTTTCCAATGCCGCTATCTTGAATAAATTATTTTTCAAGAAAGATGGCATGCCGACTCACAATCACATTATGGTCTTCTTGTGGTCTTCTGGAATGTAGAAATAATATCCTATGACTTTTTAGGATATCCTATAAATCGAGCTTTAAAGGATCTAAAATCTAACTTGTTCGCTTGTCTTTTTTCATGAGTCGGACAATTCCAAATTCTGAGATGACTCAGACTTGGTTTCTTACCATGCTATATCTCATACGGTGTGGTAGGAATGGTTTTAGAGGGAACCCTATTCAGTAAATATATAGCAGTTAACAGACTATGCCCCCAAAGAAAATTAGAAAGGTCTGTGAAGCTCATCATGGATCGGACCATATCTAATAGGGTCCAATTCCTCCGTTCTGAAATTTCGTTGAGTTGAGATGTTCCAGGTGGAGTTCATTGAGAGATTATGTCATTTTGCTTGAGATAGTTAAGAAATTTTCGACTAAGGTATTCACCTCTTCGATCTGATCGAAGAACCTTAATGAGTTTTCTAGTTTACTTTTCTACTTCATATCTGAATTTCTTGAACTTTTCAAAAGTTTCAGACTTGTATCTTATAAGATACACATACCTATAACGAGATAAATCATCGATAAAAATTATGAAGTAGACAAAGTTGCCTAGTCGACGCATCAAATGGGACGCACACATCAATATGTATTAGGACAAGTAGATCTGTGGCCCTTCCCAATGTCCCATAAAAGGGAGCTTAGTCATTTTGCCATGAAGATATGATTCACAAATTGGATATGACTCGGAAGTCAACGGACTCAATAGTCCGGTTTTCTCCAATTTGTTAACCCTATCTTCTGCTATATGACCTAGCCTTAGGTGCTATAGATACCTATCGTTTGGACTATCTCTAGGTCTTTTTAATCTTATGGCATTCATATTTTGCTCGATATTAAAGATATACATCAATATGTAACTGATAGAGACCGCTAATGAGGAAACCACTTGCAATTTTATTTTTTTCATAAAGAATATTATAATGGTCCTTGAGAAAATTAATTACATAGCCTTCTTGTACTAAATATGAAACATAAATCAAATTCCTACTTGCAGCAGGTATATAATAACAATTCCTAAGTACTAAATCTAAGCCAGATGGTAGTCGAAGAGGGTAGGTTTCCACGGTCACAGCAGCAACTTTTGCTCCATTTCCAATGCATAGGATCATCTCACCATCCCTTAGCCTCCTGCTATCCTCAAGATCCTGCATGGAAGTGCACAAATGAACACTAGAACTAGAGTCAAGCACCTAACTGGATGCAGAAGAAATCATAAGGTTAGATTTAATAATGAACATACCTCCAGAAGGATATGTCTCCTTATTCTTCAAGGTGGTCAGGTATATAGGACAGTTCCACTTCCAGTGGTCGTCAGTATTACAATGAAAATATTTTTCTTCTTCAGCTCTGTCTTCTTTTTCTTTCCATCTTCCATCTTCTACCTTTTCACAGACTTCTTATTCTTTTCAAAAGACTCTTGGAAGAAGTCCGTTTCATAGCAAGTACTGAGCCTTTAGAATCTTTTATAGAAAGCTCAGCGGTAACCAGCATGTTCATAAGCTCGGCCAGAGTACTCTGAAGTTTATGCATATGGTAGTTCATAATGAACTGCCCATACGCATCAGTCAAGGATTGTAGAATTATATCATTCTGTAGATCTTGGTCTAACTTCACTCCAAGCTTCTCAAGCTCTTCCAAGTCCTTGATCATCATCAGACAATGATCTTGGACTGACTGTCCATCACGCATTTTAGCCTTAAATAGTCGTTTAGTGATCTGATATTTGGCTGTGCGACTCTGTTCACCAAACAACTCTTGCAGATGAGCCAACATTTGGCGGGCAGTCTTGATATCTTCATGTTGGCGCTAAAGCTCATCAGACATCGAGCCCAACATGTAGTATCTGATCTTGTTATCTTCATCCGTCCATTTGTCAAGAGATGCTCTCTGTTCAGTGGACGGACGGGCTGGTAAGGTGGGGGGATGCTGGTCTAATACATGAGTTAACTTCTCAGAATCCAAAACAATTTTGAAGTTTCGAAGTCAATCCTTGTAATTGGATCCGGTCAGTCTATGGGTGTCCAAGATACGAGCTAGTGGGTTGGATGTAGACATTTTTCTTTTTTTGTAGAAAATCGAAGTTTCTAGTTAGATTTTATAATTAAGACTTGAACAATTTGTTTAGGGGTTTGATTTTTAAACAAAATAGCTCCTACTATTTTTTCGAATCTCTACACTCCCTCTGTAGAGATGCGAAAATCTCCACAATTAATGATTTCTAGTGGATGGTGCAGTCCCACCAACTGACTCATCACCTCACCTAATAGTTATTGGTGATGGGTTAGCCAATGAGTGAACAATTCTTATCCAATGATTCTCTAATCATAGTGCACCTAGGCTTGGTCTCTAATTCATGAATCTCATCATGTCCGAAATATTGATCCACTCCTTAGTTAAGTTAGACGCACCATTTGCACAGATTAGATTTCTAATTGGGTCTCTCACCGTATCTGAAATATTGAGCTCAATCCATCTTCCAGCCCGTAGCATCCAATGCCTAATAGACATGGTTGCATCTTTCCGGTGCAATTGAATCACTGTGACCAGTCGAGAACAATCAATCCTGGGAAGGGCCCGCACATCTACAATGGTGGAAGACATTAGACTTAATATTTTCTTAGGAAGATTTAATTTAGATCTCTTTAAACTTGACTTGACATAGTCATAACCATTATGACTAACCTAGTGGCATGGGTTAGCTTGGATTATTAGCCACCTCAGATCAGGACTAAGCCGACAAATATGGTCAGGTAAGTGAGACCGGTGGAAGGGATATGCCATTAACTCAATAAGAACGCATTCAAGTCGAGTAGCTTCCAATTAAAAATCAGTCGGTCGTATCTGCCAAACTTATCTTAGACATCAAATTGTTTAGCCAGAATCAATCGAGTTAGCCTACAATCCAGACTCTAACCACTGAGCCTAATTTGATTTTAACTTGATCGATCACTCATGTGACTCGACTTTGATCCAGACTTAATCTTATTAGGCTGGTCAATTTAAGCACTCTTGATCCCATCTAATCGACTCTTGATTCGGTTTGATTAATCGCTAGACCTAATTGAGCTACTCAAGCTCGAATCCAATTTTATGAATGTCTTAAATCTGAAAATTCTCAATTTTAGACTTAATATATTTCATAATCTTAATTCTTAATTAAGTTTAAGGTTCATAAACAAAACATGTAAATAAAATCCTAGGGTTTTAGGATCTAGGATTTTGCAGAAAATAAGTTTTTGATTTCTGATTAAAGATGAATACGCCGTACCCCTACACATCATAAGAACACCCCATCGAATGAGAAGAGAGGGCGTTTAAACCCTACTTCATTCTTATGATCGGACGGCCAAGGGGAACGTCTTAATCAGAAATATGATCAATCTACAAAATTAGTTAGATCTACATATATATCATATATATAAAATTAATCTAACTTAAAAACATGTCTTGCATACATCTCATGTATCATATCATGCATGTTTTTAGATCTAAATTATCTCATAAATATCTGAAAAATAAAATTTAAATTTGATCATATCAAATTAAATTTATTCAAGATAACTTTGTAGAACTATTCTACAACTAGTCTAAACATGCATCTATCATATCTCATATGAACAAAATTAAATAAATTTATTTTCTATTTTCTAGATCTAATTATAACATTTATAATATCAGAAAATAGAAAATAAATAGATCTAAAATCATAATTAATCAAATTAAAACTATAATCATCCTAGACTACACATAGAACAATTCTATTCCTACTCTAGTCATGCATCTCATACATCTTAGATCTAGATTATTTAATTTTTTTTATTTCTGATTTCAGATCTAATCACATCTAATGTGACATCTGAAATCATCTAATTATCAGGTCTAAATAATTATGGAACCTGGCTCTGATACCAGTTGAAGAAAAAATCCTATTTTTTGGATCAGATTCGTTCAGATTTGATTTGATCAAGAGGGATATTTCAAAAATTTTCCTCTGAGATCCAAATCAGATCTGAGACTCTTCAGATCTAATGAAATAAAAATAAAATAAATTAAATCTAATTTAATTGTACCTTGTTATGGGTAATCCTATTATTCTATGATGATTCCGATGTTTGCCTGAGGTTCTGGATGTAGCCACGCAAGCGCCTAGCCTCTATCGGTATCCATTCGGACAGGATCTGGACATTTTCTCCTTTTCAATATGTACTCCAAAGATCAGATCTGGATCTGATCTTGAAGGTCTTCAAAACATCTTTTGAAGATCGGGTATTGTCTCTTGCAGCAGTGCTGCTTTCTTTTTTGTCGTCTTTCTCTTGCTTGGATCACACCAAACTCGAGCCTAAAGCTTCTTGGGCGTGGAGAGGGGAGAGAGGATCTGAAGGTGGCATAGAGAGGGAGGGAGAGAAGCCTTGTGGTGTGGGCAAAGGGTAGAGGATCTAAATCCTAGGTGCAGATAGGGTTTATGTAGATCCTGTTGCGCCATGCAGTGCCACATCATCTCGGCCAATCATGGCTCTTTATGCAATGAGATCTAAATCTGATTGGTGGGATGACATCATCTGATTCAATCAGATTAGAGTCCCTCACAAACCTCTTTAGGTGGCGTCAAGATTGGTCAAAGAAGACTCTTTGGTGCCACCTTAGTATGAAGCAACAAGCAACTAGAGTCCCATCTATATGGGACTCCAATCCTTATCCACTTTGGGAGGCGTGCGCCCCTTGCCTTTCTTCTATTTGGCAGGGGACAAGGGTCAAAGCTCTCTCCTATGGGTGCATGACTCATGGGCACATGTCTAAGTGTCAAAGGTCAACATTTGACCAAAGTCCAAAGACAAGATTTAGCAGGTGACGAAAAATGGCAGGTGTTGTCTCAAATTTATCTCATAAATTAAAACAATCCTTTTCTAACCTAGACAAGCTCATCAAATAAAGGTTCTTGAGTGAGTCCAAACACATCTGGCTCAGTCGAGAACTTTTAATGATTGTTGAAGGAGCATATCAGGCTCAATCGTGTGCTAGCACGATTTTCTTGAACCTAATTGAATCTTATTCAAATCAATTGAACTGGATTAGTCCAATTGATGATATTCAGATCCAAACCCTTGTTTGTGTGATCCAGTTAGGTTCAGTTCCGTATGGTAATGGGATATGTCATGATCTCTATCATCGACATCATCGAAACACCTTTCGATGGATCAAAACTTTTATGATTCAGACAACTAGTATGATCGATCATCCAAATTATTCTAATTGCTTCCAAAATCTACCAGTGACACCTAGCAGCATATGGTGGCAACCCATTAGAACTGAAAACGAATCTCTCGGTGCAGTTACCTGTGTGATTAAGTTCCTCCATCTTGAGCCCCGATCGGATTAAGGTTAAGGTGATCTCGTCAAACCCTAATTTTCGTCATATGAATTAATCATTCGATTCAAGTCTAATGTGAAAATCCTAATAGAAACTCTTTTTATTATTTTACTCTGCCTTGGCCATGGGCTTATGGACTTGATTCTCATGATAATCATAGGGCTATTCCTCATCTACCGAGGTAGATAGATCTTCTATTGGTGCAATCCAATTTCTACAATGAACATGCTATAGCCAACATACACCTCAGGGCTTCGAATGGCTAGGAGACCAAGTTATGGTGTAGTCAAACTATAACACCCTCTAGGTGATCGCCTCAGGTCAAAGAACCAGACACCCCACTACAGCTTCGAGCCAATCATTAATGAGAAGGTAGACTTCCTGACGACTGCTCGAGGTGGTCACGCTTAGTGCCCTCGTTCTCTAACGAGTACCTGTACTCTCGCTCTGGTGTCTTTACACCGTAGACTCAAGACTCATCTATTCTAAAGAAGCGATCGTACACCAACCTTTCGGATCAATCACCATCCTCATGATGATCTCACAGTTGGGAGTATTTTATGAGTTAATAATAAAAATTCATGTCTTAAATTTTCAACTCTTGAAAATATAAACTATTATTACCATTAACTCAAGAGATATATCATAGACACTTTCAAATACACACTATGATAGAAAATAATTGATTTTATTATTTATAGTCAAAATTATAATTTTGCCCTTAGATGTGTATTATAAGTGTTAGCCAATTCTGACTTCTAGAGCACACATATCTAACACAACTAAAGATCTCCGGAGGGGATACCAAAGTTATAGTTAACAACTAGGGACTGAGAGCATGGGGGGCTACTTTATTCTCGCTTTTTAATGGGTGATATGATGGGGCTATAAAATGGCCTTTTAAAGGCCAACGGCTAAAGCTGGGAGTGCAGGGGTCAATAGACTCATCGAGGACCTTTTTGGTCAAGGACTTTTTGGTCGAGAACCTGTCGTTGGTGTCGGATTGGTGCAAGGAGCATGGGCACCCATGGAAGTATCTTTCTTTTTTTCTTCCCCACCACCTTTTCTCTCTCTTGCTTTCTTGGCCGAGCACCTGTTGTGGCATCCACGGGAGAACGGTGTGAGAAGAGGAGGGGCAACTAATGCCTCCATTAAATTCATATGACCACTCTCTTTCCTTTCTTTTGTCTTATTGTATGCTCTTGGGTGGATAGGATAGGAGATAGAGTGGTAATTAGAGCCTCTATCAAAGCGGAGTAAACCAAGTTAATTCTCAAAGCGTATACGGCCAGTCTAGTGGTTTCTTTGGATCCCACATCTTTGACCAGTACTAAAATACCCTCCAACACTAGGCCCCCTACTCCCGAGTCCTCAGTCTTGGCTTGGGTGAAGGGAGTGCAGCAGGCAAAGCGAGCCGAAGATGTAGTGACCCAAATTTTTTTTAGTTGAGGCATCCTTACGACTTTCGGCAGATGCGAAGAGTTGAAAAGGGGCGGTCGTTACCACTTTTATGAGCAGCATTTCAAGAAGCGACGTGAATCGATGAGTGTGCACTTTTGTGTGGCGTCCGACCAAGATTTACGCCAAAGGGTGAGGGGCGTTGGCCCTACTCGTTGAAGAGCGGGAGCCCTTGGACCTTTGTTGACACTGCTAGCTGAGAGGCCTTGGGATCTCTATGCGCATTTTTCGGCATTGATTTTCTCCTTTTGTTTGGTCTTGCTTTTGTCCTTTACTGACTTCGATATCTTGTGGTCCTTAGATATCTTTCACATTGGGAAGCGAGCATAGTGCTCTTTCTCTTTATGTATAGATGATAGCTTATCGACGAATATGCCAGCTTCTTCTAGCTTTTCTGCTTTATTATAGGAATAGGCAGAGCAGTGAAATTGAGTGCAAAGATGAGCTGGTGACTTTGGCATTGCCCAAGGTCGGATGCATGAGAGGTTTCAGCATAGGGGGCCTTGGCATCAATGGAAGCATGGCTTTGCAATGAGCTTTGAAGGAGCGCGCTGAGGCATCGTCAGTCAAAGGGACATGGGATGCATGGAGGCATCGTCGGCATGCACGGGAGGAGTTGGAGAACTGGACCGTCGATCCGGCCTTGACATGCAATGGGATGCATGGAGGATGCACGGGAACTGTCATGGGAGTGCACGGGTGAGGCTTGTGGCCTCCTTTTTTTCCCTTCTCTTCTTCTTCAGCGATGGCTGATTTTGGCATCGGTCGAGCACGCGACGGGCACGTGGAGTGCTTGGAACCAGTGCAGACGGCTCCAACCGCATGGGGATGGACGGAGGATGTGCGAGGAGGCTGCCATGGAGGAGGCTGATGTTAGCCTCAGATGTTGACAAGCGGAGGGAAACGGCCTTGCCTCCTTTTCCCATGCTTCCATTTCCATCTCTTGCCGTATGTTTTCCTCTCTCTCTCTCTCTCTCTCCCTCCCTCCTTTTATCTGTCACTTGCGACAAATGAGACAAGAGAGGGGAGGGGGGATTAATGCTATCAAGTTCCGGAGACCTAAGATAAATAAAAAAGCATGTGCATAGTAGATGGCATAGTTTGGAGTGGCCTGTCATCCTTCATGAGATTTGATTCTGTTTGGGGCCTGGTACGCGAATGGATGCACCAGCTATGTTCTCTTTTCTCTCCCTCATTTCTTCTTTCTCCCTTATTTTAAAAGAAGTTATTGCATATGCTAGCTACATGAGATAGCAAATCATGGCATGCTTCATGCTTAGGAAGCCCAGAGCGAATCCTAGGCTTTTGCAAATAAGGGACTTGTCAGGAATCCTGTCTTCCAATTAAATGGCATCAAGAATTGTGCCTTTTGTAAGGGAGGCTGGAGCGTCAGGAGAATGCGGCCTGTCAGAGACTCCCATTTTTTAATAGGAGGATTTGATGGGGCCATAAAGAGGCTTTTTGGAGGTGTTGGCGGGCAAGATTAGAAGTATAGAGGCCGCAAAAGGCCCAGTGGCTAAGGACTTGTTAAAGACCGAGAGCTTGTTGGTCGACGATTGGTCGGCAGCTGATACAAGGGTCAAGGTTACCAGGGGCTCATAGGCCAAAGCGAGGGTCGGAAGAGCATCGGAGTGCGAGCACCCGTAGGTAGAAGCTAGATGAATTCTCTCCATATTATCTCTGCTATTTTTTCTCTCTACCTTTTTGTTTCTTTTGTCTTATTGTGATGCCCATAGGAGGATGGGACAGAGGAAGAGAGGCAATTAATGTAGCCTGTTGGAGCCAGGTGACCCAGGGTAATTCTCAAAGCATATGCATGACTGATAGCATAATTCAATTGTTCTTCAAGTCCCACATCTTCAATTGAGTGCCAAAATACCCTCCAACACTATCCCTCCACTCTCGAGTTCGGGCTAAAATTGGGTCAGATAAAGGAAGTATTTCAATTCCGCCAAAAATGTCCAAAGAGCCTTCTCCTTCCTCTATTCGAAGTAATCGTAGGTAGACTTGTAAAAGACCAGCCTCAGTCAGGCATGCTTTGACACTGCCCGCAGGCATAGGGAAAGTGCGGCCCCTTGAAGGGGCCATGCATGAAGGGCCTCGGCAATTGTCCATGGAGGCGCGCGAGGGGGAAACGACGCCATTCACTAATGGCTTTGGCGAAGGCGATAGCAAGTCATGCAAAGGCACATGGGGTACTGGAAGTGCTCTAACCATGCGGGGGTCCGCGAGAGGCGCATCAGACTTTAAGAAAGGGGGATTGCAAAATACTTCCCCAATTTGGAGCAATGAGGATGGAGAGGGGGTTGAGAAAGGAGAAATTAGACCAATTCCTCCATAGTTTGTTTTGTATAGAAATCAGAGTCCTTTGTACTCCTATGCATATGAGAGTGCAGGGTGGCCTCAGTTTCACTGGAAGCGCATGGGGGGGGGGGCTTCAAGCCAGCCCATCTTGGTTTTGGGGCCATTGGACATGCGTGCGGGGGACCTTGAGGCCGCTTAGTGGCAGCCTTGGCATCATTGGAGGGGCAACATGCACGGGAAAATGTCGGGGCCGCTCGCTGGTGGCGACTTGCATTAGCTTGGAGACTGGGCTCAGTGACAGGATTGCGGCCATGGAAGGCAAGGTCGGTCGAGACAAGCTCGCCGAAATGAGGCTAGATCCGCTCGCAGGCAACCTTGGGGCCGCCATAGGCGAGATGTGCACATGAAAGGATGTCCACTCTCTCTCATCGGTGACCTTGGGGCCACTATAGGTTGGGTGCGCGTAGGTCAGCGGGAGCTCGTGGAAGGGAGATGCGGAGTTGGAGGTGCACAGAGAAGGGCTCAACTAGAGACATGACGCACGTAGAGGAGCCAATACGGGCTCCAACCCGAATGGGGATGTGCGTGGAGGGTTCAAATTTGCCGATCTATCCTCGGCGTGGGCTCGGAGACGGTCACGACTGTCGACCTAATCAGGATTTGGAGTCGGAGTCGCATGTAAGTGACGTTGATGTCGGCCTTAGCGTGGGCCGACGATGCAAGGGATGCATGGGCGGAGGCCCATGACCGCCTCCTCTGCCTCTTTTCCTTCTTTGGTTCTGGTCGGAGACACTGGAGGGATGCATGGGGGGAACCCATGGCCTTTTCTTCTGCCTCTCCTTTCTTCCTCGGCTCCGATCGGGTTTGACGTCGGCTCGATGTGCTCGAGGGTTGCGGGGTGAGGCCCATGGCCTTCACCTTTTTTCCTTCCTCTCTCTCTCGGTGGCGGTGGGACTCAGCGTCGATCAAACGTGCAGGGGATGCGCGACGGGAAGGCTGATGTCAGCCTCGGAGCCGACGAAGGCGTATAGGGATCATGGGTCCACTCGTGGGTGGTTTCAGTCGTGCTAGGAGCATACGGAGGGCCCACAGGGGGGAGGCCCATGGTTGCCTCTCTTCTTTTTCTTCCTTAATGGCCGGCCTTGGTGTCGTTCTTTTCTCGAAGGCCGAGCGACGCGTGGGGGGAGGCTTTGTGGCTCTTTCTCGATGGCGGGCTCTTTCTCGGTGGTTAAGAGTGCAGGGAGGTCCGCGGGAGGGTGGCGGTTGGCAGCTGGCTCATTCTCGGCAGCCAAGCGCATGGAAGAGCATGCAACAAGCATGGGAGCCATTTTGGGAGCGTGCAGGGGTGGTCGACATGGGCTCGATTCGAAGGGAGGCATGGTCGACCCTTGGTAGCCAAGCGTGTGAGGGACATGCTGAGGAAGCCCGTAGCCCCTCTTCCATCTTTCTTCCTTGACTCCAACTAGCTTCGACGTCGATCGGGTGCGTAAGGGCCATGGGGGGAATTTTGTGGCCTTGCTTCTTCTCCGATGGCCATCCCAAGTGCCGGTTGGACATGTGGGAGTGGACGAGAGAGTGTGGGGGCGACGGGTGCTCGGCGTGGGGGGAAGATGTGCATGGAGGAGCTTGGATCCATCAATTTGTGCTCGATGTGGGCTAGGAAGGCTCGCGACCGCTGACCCTGCAAGATTCATGTTGGAGTGGCGCACGAGGAGCGCATGGGCCACTGGAGACAACTCCAGCATCGACAATGGTGAGGAGCTGGCAGTCAGTCACTCTGCGGGGTTCGATCGAAATTGTGTGCAAGGGCTGCCAATGTCGGCCTTGATGTCGGTGGAGGGACGCATTCAGATGGGGAGTGTGACCATCGATGCTTCCTCCCAGCCTTTCCTACTTTCTTCCTTAACTCTGACGAGCTTCGACGCTGGTCGGGTACGTGAGGGCCAGGGGGAAAGCCCATGGCCTCGCTGCTTCTTCGACGGCCATCCTAAGTGCCGGCTGGTCATGTGGGAGAGAACGAGAGTGTGCGGGGGCGACGGGTGCTCGGCATGGAGGGAAGATGCATGCGGATGAGCTCAAATCTGCCGATTTGTGCTCAACACGGGTCGGGAAGACTTGCGACCGCCGACCCTACAGGATTCGGCGATGGAGTGGCACACGAGGGGCACATGGGCCATCGGAGCCAACTCCAGCATCGATGATGGTGCACGAGCGCGCGATGAGGAGCTAGCAATCACTCGCTCAGCGGGGTTCGGTCGAAACTGTGGAAGAGCTGCCAGTGCCAGCCTTGGCGCAAGTGGAGGGATGCATTCGAACCGGGGGTGTGACCATCAGCGCTTCCTCCCAGCCTTTCCTTTCGTTTTTTTTCTTTTCTTTCTTCTCTTCTCTTCTCTCCCTTTTTTTACTTTGTCACATCGCTCTTGGGTGGTGGGATTTCCGTGGGGCTTCAAGCCATTGAGTGCAAGAGCATACCCATGAAGTGACCGAGGGGCTTTTAAGGCCTATTAGGCACGAGCATATCGACTCCATTGAGTGTCCATGATTTCTGGCAGGGTTTAATTCGATTCTAGTTTGATGGATGAGCGCCCATAAGATCGTACACGAACAGTCTAGGCAATGTCCCAAGCCAGGGACATGAATGAAGGGAACGCGCAGGGTTTTTAGCTTTGATTTTGAAAACTTTTTTCAAAGATTGCACCGCAGAAACGATTATTAATCATATTAATAATAAAAGCTATAGATCTAATCTGAAAATCCTACACTATATAGGATCTAATGTACATATATATATGCATGCATATCTGAAAAATAAAATATCAAGTGCAGTAAAACTATTTTACTACTTCTACGTGTTCAGAACACGTTATCTTTTCGCGGATAGATGATCTCCATAATTTGATCTCCTCAGTGTAGATTTGATTGCCACGATGCAGCCACACACGCATCTGACCTCTACAGGTGATCCACGCGAGGTCCTGATCTCGATCAATTTCTTTCGAGTGCTAGCTTGCTGCAGGAATCTTTGATGGCTGATATCAGATCGAACTCCTTCGATCTTCTTCCCTAGCTCTTCGAACGCTCTGGTTTGTCGACATAGATAAGAAACACAAGAGGTTCTTCTTCCAGATCTATGAACTCACGATCCTCGTTGCTCACAATTTAGAATCCAAACCCTAGATGGATTCTAGGATATGCACTCACACAAGAACCTTGCACCTAGAATTCCTCATGCAGAGAAGAGACTTTTTTTCTCACATGTTCTCTTTTCTGAGTTCTAATCTACACATCCATAAAATTAGGTATTTTATAGATGTGCACAAATAAGAGAGGCATGAGGCAGAGGTCTAGATTAAGTGGTTATCCATTTAAACTCAAATCCTATTTGAATTGAACTTGTAACCAGATTAAACCTATCCATTCAAACTCAAATCCTATTTGAATTGAACTTGTAATCAAATTAAACCTATCCATTTGGGACGTGAGAAGGGAGGGCGTGCACCATCTTATGCGCGGAATTCTTCATGGGAATTCTCAATTCTCATGGAGAATAAATGGCGCAATATTTGGATGATGTAGCGCATGGGAAGATTAGTCAAACTAGTCTCTTATTTGACATTCAATTATACCAATCCAATCCAAATTGGTTAAGCCCAATTAGATCAAAATAAACCCAACTTATTTAGGCTTAATTAAGCTCAGTTAAATCCTAATCAAATCAGAAAATAATCAGGCCAAACCTCTGATCAGATCAGAGATCAAACCTCTTGGATAATTAGATCATCTCATAATCTAATCGAGTCAAATCCAAATGAATTCAATTCAATTGATTTTGATCACAAATAATTACTTAATCAAATTGAGTTAATTAGAAATCAAATCACTAATTAATCTACTATTGATCAGCCATTAGATCGAGTAGGAACATCTAGTGTGTGTGACCCCGCAGATTCGAATCTAAGCCGGTAGCACAAGAACCAATTTTCTATACTAATCGAAGTGACCATCTAGCAATGGTATCCGACGTCCGAATAGGTCGAATGGTGCAGTCGCAACATTCAGAACTTACGTGGATATGGTTACCGCATAATTCATCCCTTTGACCTCTATGCATAGGATGACTTAGGGTTTAAGTATCAATCCTAGAAGATACATCCAAATCGCGTCTCAAAGCAATTAGTCCTGTAACCCCTCACTAGGACTATCCTGGCCAAGGCTTTGCTAAATTGAAATACTATTGAGCACAGCTCCTAAGTTCGGGAGTGATCAATCCCATCTTGACTCACATATTGACTCCTCAAGTACTTGAGCTGAGGTCGAGCAGGTCCTTAATATGCTGAGCCAAACATGAGCAGCCTAATGCTTGGCTGGGCTTAGCTTGTTTGCATCCCTAAACAGGACCGCTAGTCATTTGATTTTATTGTTAAAATTTTGAAGTCTTGGTAAATTCACAAATTTTGGAAGGAGTGTCCTGTCTTTTCTCATTTGTAAATGCTTGACTTTTATTTTTCATATGGGACTGACCTCAGATGATGATCGAACCAGCTATCACAAAGGCTAATGTGGCTTATACAGTTAAGAGGTCTTCAATCTAGTACTGGAACTACATTCCAAGATTGCCGGTGGATGCCCGTATGGAGAATCCCCAAAATGTCACAAAAAAGGCAGAAGATCATCGGGATTGTTGTGCCATTGTTGGAATAAGGGGAGAAGGGGGATCTCTCAGGTAAGTCTCTAAAACACCCCATAGAGTTCATCATCATATTCCTTCTCTTTCCTCTGTTCCTGGTTCCTGGCTAACTTAACCATCAGAGGGCTCCCCACCGAACATGCTTTGGCAAGTGGGCTTGTTTGTGGGTATTGATCGAGGTCCTTGTCTTGAAGACTGGTGTTCGTCCCTCCTAAATTGATCACGGTCCAATCAAAAATAAATGGTAATAGATTGGTGCTAGAGGAAAGATCTCCACCCATCTTGGAAGGAAGAGTCTGTGATGATGAAGTCTTAAAGAGGAGTGTCAAATGCTTGATACCAGGGGGGATCTAACACCTCCCGTCGCTGCAACGTATCCCTACGAAGCTCGGATCGAGTGCAAACACCTTTCGTTATTGTTACTTCAGAATAATTTAATCACTTGGTCCAACAAGTCTAGACCCTAGCAACCATGGTCTATGAGATGCAATAATCGGCCTCAAGGCATCCGCCATTGGAGCAACCCTCTGATGGTCCGCCTCTGATCCGGCTGTCAAAGAGTCGGCAGCCTCGCTCGTGCAACAAGGGACAAGCCCAATTGACTAATCGCAATCGAGTCAACAATCCAGGCCGAACCCAATTGGGTGCTCCCCAACTAAGCGGTCAAACCCAGGATGACCCCGGTGCAGACGATATTGGACTTCGTAATCGGAGCTTGGTCGAGCCCGACATAAGCATTCTCCAACCCCCTTCCAGATAGAGATTCTACATCGGTGCGGCTGCGCGGGCCTCCCCTTGGCCTTCGGGCTGGCACCCATCCTGAAGAGAACCTTGAAAGAAAGTCCTAGAAGATAGAGCAATAAATTAAGGCCCTAAAGGGGCATGCCCAGACCGGCATATCCAAGTTCAACACAAATCCATCATTTAGCCAAAGGATGATGGATAAACCACTCCCCTCATAGAGACTTATGATGGGTTCTCTGACCCAATCAACCACTTAGTGAGCTACAAATTCCTCGTGTTGCTCCATGGCGCCTCCAATGCCACTCTATGCAAGGCGTTCCTTTTGACCCTCCAAAAGGTTGCTAGGTTGTGGTACTTTGATCTCCAGTCTAGCATAGTCCCCTCCTTTGATTAGCTTAGCCAGAGGTTATACCCCATGAACCTCAACAGAGAGAGGGGGAATCACTATGAGATTATGTGAGCTATTCCAACACGGTAGCTTTGGAGATCCAAGACCAAGACTAGTTGGCCGCCATGTCAATAATGAAGGTGGATTCTGCAAAAGTCAGTTCCTCCTCTCTAGAAAAGAAGTACCTCAAGGATTTTGCCAAGATGTTATCTCGAGCAGAAAAGTATGCCAATGCTAAAGAGGCCATGAACACTCACGATGAGCCTTTAAAGGACCATTAGGAAGAAAAAGGGGCGAAGCAAGGAGCGGAAGAACTCACCTCGTTGAAGCACACATGGTGAAGAAAGGTCTCGGAGATCAAGAACCTTGCCTCGAAGGCACCGATCCCCAAGTCTGCTAAGGAGATTCGAAAGATCGACTCTTAATGCCCTAAGGGCACAAATCCTAACAGAGGTGAAGAAAGAATTACAACCCTGAGGCAAATACCGTCTCCATCCTATAAGAGGGATTCAAAGTACTGCCACTTCCATAGGGACCATGCGCATGATATTGAGGATTGTCTGCAATTAAAGGATGAGATTGAAACTCTCATCCACCAAGGTCAGCTTAGCAGGTATGTTGAGTGGCAACATGGACGAGAAGAAGCCCGAAATGAGCCTTGGCCTCTTAAGGAGAATGTGGAGAACTGTCCCATTGCTAATGTCATCAATACAATCATGGGTGGATGGTAGGATGGAACCATCTAGGATCCTGATCAAGCGGAAGGAACATCGGCATAGTAGAAGCTGAAGACTGAGGACGTTATCGCCTTTTCTAACACTGACCTAGCTAGGGTTCAGTTTTCGTATGACGATGTGGTAGTTGTATCTCTCACTATTGCAAACTATAATGTATGCCGTATTTTAGTAGATATAGAAGCTCGGTCGATATTTTATTTTACAATGCTTTTTGCAAGATGAATCTCTCGGCTAGCCAGTTATAGAAATTAGATTCATCTCTGGTTGGCTTCACCGGGGACTCTGTTCCCATAGAGGGGATCATAACTATGCCAATCATGGTCAAACAAGAACCTCGACAATCAATTATGTTGATGAAATTCGTGATGGTCAAGGTCCTGTCGGCATACAATGCCATCCTAAGTCAACCATGACTGAACGTCCTCCAAGCCATTGTATCGACTTATCACCTGCTAATGAGGTTCCTAACAAGGCACGCAGTCGAAGAGGTCTAAGGAGACCAGGTCCTGGCTCAGGAGTGCTATGTGGTGACCCTCCGAGGAAAGGGTCAAATACAAACCTTACTCGTCGAGGGGTTGGATATGCGAGATGAGTTGGAAGAACAGCGGGTTGAAGAGCTGTCCACAATCTAATTAAGAGATGGCGATCCTAAAGAGTTATTCACATCAACTCGCAATTGGGAGGAGAAACCCAAGCACGGCTTGTCTCGTTCCTCCAAGAGAATACTGACGTCTTCGTATGGTTGGTCACGGACATGCCAGGGATAGATCCCAAAATGATGGTGCATCAGTTGAACGTGAACCTAAAGCATCGGCCAGTTCGACAAAAGAAAAGAAACTTCGCTCCTAAGTGCTGGAAAATTATTGAAGATAGTGAGAAAACTTCTAGAAGCGGGTTGCGTTCGAGAAGTCAGCTACCCAAAGTGGCTAGCTAATGTGGTGTTGGTGAAAAAGGCGAATGGGAAGTGGCGGTTAACATCGACTTCACCATTCTCAACGAGGTCTATTCTAAAGATAGCTCCCCTCTACCTTGGATTGATCAGCTCGTTGATCTACCTTCGGCCACTATCTCCTCATGTTTATGGACATCTTAGGCTATAACCAAATCAGGATGGTACCTGAGGATGAGGAGAAGACCACTTTTATCACTAACAGTGGTCTTTTATGTTATAGGATGATGCCATTTGGCTTGAAGAATGCAGGAGCCACTTATCAGAGGTCGGTGAACAAGCTTTTCTATGATCAAATTGTAAGGAACACGGTTGATGACATGCTTGTTAAAAGTTGGGAGGTCGAAGATCACATAACTGACCTCATCTAGACCTTCACAGCCCTTCGAAATTACCAAATGAAGCCAAACCCAACAACTACGTATTCAGAGTGACATCCATCAAATTTCTTAGCTTTATGGTGTTATAGCGGGGAATAGAAGTCAACCCTGAGAAAATCCGAGCCCTGCAAGAGATGAGCCCACCAAATATGGTCAAGGAAGTATGTCTAACCAGATGAATAGTCGTCTTTAGCCAATTTGTGTCAAGGTTGACAGAAGGGTGTCTCCTGATTTTTAAGGCTCTGAAGCATGTCAAGGAGATCCAATGGGTCGAAGAGTGCCAAACCTCCTTCGATAAATTGGAGTACCTGGGTTTCCCCCACCCTTCTTTAGCAAATTGAAACTAGAAAAGGTATTGTATCTATACCTGGTTGTTTCGTCTAACGCAATAAGTTCGGTTTTAGCTTGTGAAGAAAGTAGGCTGCTAAAGCCTATCTACTATACAAGCAAAGTTCTTCAAGATATCGAGACAAGATACTCCTTGTTAGAAAAGATGGTTTACATCCTAATAACTTTGCAAAGAAATTGTACCTGTATTTCCAAGCACATCCAATAGGAATGCTGACAAGTCAACCTATGAAGACAATCCTTTATAGGCTGGACACCATAGGCTGGCTTGCAAAGTGGGCATTGGTGCTTGGAGAATTTAATATCAAATATCAGCCTTGTCTAGTAGTTAAAGTGTATGTGGTTGCTGACTTCATCCTCATATGCACCATCCCCAAGAAAGAGATAGCCAAAGATAAACAAAAAGGAGAAAGTTCCAAAGGCAGCTCGGTCTTGTACGTTGATGGATCTTTAACTCAAATGGATGTGGGGCTAGCCTCGTCCTCACCCATCCAAAAGGGATGACCGCAGAGTATGCACTAAGCTTTGAATTCCAAACCTCTAACAATGAGGTAGAATATGAAGCCTTCATTAACGGCATTAAGATTGCAAAAGAGCTTGGAGTCCGATAGCAAAAGCCTACAGTGATTCATAACTTGTGGTTGAATAGGTGTGAAGGGAGTACGAGGTGCACGAGTTGAGCATGGTCAAATACCTATAAGTGAAGAAAGTCATGGCCGGACTGTCAAGCTTTAGAGTAGAGAACATCATATCTAATTTGCTTGCAAAACTCACCGCTTTGGGGGTATCATGTCCGGAAAAAATTGTATACTTTGAAGTCTTGAACTAACCTAGCATCAAAGAACCTGCATCAATAATGCAAGTAGAATATGAACCAAGCTAAATAGGACCCAATTGTAGATTATCTGCATCATAGAAAACTGTCATCAGATTGGAATGAAATGAGAAAGTTGTTATGGCGAGCCGCTCATTTCCTTTTGTATGAAGGTAAATTCTATAAAAGATCTTTCTCCATGCCACTATTAAGGTGCCTACGATCTTTCGAAGCTTATTATGCACTACGAGAGGTATATGAAGGAATTTGCCCCAATCACTTGGGGGATAGGTCGCTAACATGTAAGATCCTTCGATAAGGATATTACTGGTTAACTCTATAGCAAGATGCTATTGGCCTCGTATGGAGGTGTGACCAATATCAATGGCACGCTAGCATGTAGTAGCAACCCTCCACGCTGCTAACTCCGATCAGCGCTATGTGGCCCTTTGCTCAATGGGGGATGGACATTCTCGGACCATTTTTCCAAGCAGTTGGACCAAAAATTTCTGCTTGTAGCCATTGATTATTTTACAAAATGCGTTGAGGCGGAACCATTGACTCAAATAATTGATGCAGAAGTCTGAGATTTTGTTAGAGGTCAATCGTTTACTATTTTGGCTTACCATGGGTTATCATTACAAACAATGAATGACAATTTGATAACGTTCGGTTTAAGTTCTGTAGTGAGCTCGGTATCGCACATTGCCTTATCTCGATGGTCCATCCACAAGCTAATGGAGAAGCCGAGGTAATAAATAGGATCCTTTTGCAAGGACTAAAGGCAAGACTAGACCGGGCTAAAGGTTCGTGGGTGGACAAGTTATATAGTGTACTATGGGCCTACCAAACTATCTAGAGGACCACTGGAGAGATTGTTCAACCTTGCATTTGGGACAGAAGCTATCATACCTGTGGAGATCGGTTTGCCTTCCCTAGATTAAAAGGTTATGATGAACAAAACAACCCAGAGCAACTGCAAACCAACCTGGACCTTCTAGAAGAAGCACAAGAATGAGCCTCAGATCTGAATGGTGACTTATCAATGAAGAATGGCATGCTACTATAATTTCTGAGTCAAAGGGAAGATATTTTGCCCTAATGACTTGGTATTCAAGACAACAGAAGTATCACAACCCTAAGAATAGGGAAAGCTCTGGCCAAACTAAGACGGACCTTACCAAGTAGAAGAGGGCATGCGCCCAGGAGCTTACCGACTTCGCCATCTAGACAGCATGCCAATCCAGGGAATTCGGAACTCAAAAAATCTACGAGTTTATTATCAGTAAAGTCCTTTGCACTAAATCAATCAAAATTTAGTAAGTATTTCCTGCTTTTTGTTTTTGCTGTTAGATCTTATGCCCATAAAGAAAGCTCCGCTCATATGGAAAATGCTGGTCGTAGATGGCTAGTCGCTCGATGCGTATAAGACCCAAGGCCATGGAGGCCCTACCTCAGGATCAGTACATCCGAGCTCACTTGGAAGCAGATAGAGTCAGAGCCCCACTTCAGTTGCTCGACATAAAGAAAGACCCAAGGCCAAAGAGGCCTGATCTTAGGGTCAGTACATCCAAGTTTACTAAGAAGCGGGTAGAGCTAAAGCCCCACATCAGGCACTCTACCTAAAGAAAGGTCCCTAGCTAGGGAGACCTGACCTCAAGGTCAGCACATCTAAGCTCACTTGGAAGCGGACAAAGCCAAAGCCCCTCCCACTTCGACCACTCGACATAAAGAAAGATCCAAGGCTAGGGAGGCCTAACCTCAGGGTCAATACATTCAAGCTCAAATATCACTAATTAGTGAATAGCTATTTTTGTTCAGGGTTCGAATTGCTATTTATCACTAATAAATGAATAGCTATAAAAGCTCAAATATGCTTGTTAGTCGCACAATCTATTTGCCAAGTATGAAGGCATGGATATGTGAGTAATGTAGAGAGTGGTACATGTTTACGTGGGGACAAAGTTGAGCCTATCATGTGCGGGTGGGAGATGTTGGTGTTTTTGGATTCGAGTTGGGCATCCATGATAGGTTGGCCCAACCCGGTCCAATAATCTAGAAAGAAAAAAAAAGGTCCTTTGAATTTGAATAGATGAGGAAGGTTGATATCCCACTAAAAGTGAAAACTGCCCATGCAGTTTTTTGAACGTAAAAAAAACCTACCCTCTGGGACCTGATCTCTTCAGCAGATTATAAGAGGCACTTCATGGTGGTTTTTGTTTTTCTTCTTTTTCTCTAGGCACTCCATCACCCTCTCTCTATACATGTCCATTGCAAAAAGCATTAAGATTTTGAATCAAAGAGTATTTTCCTCCTGTGATTATACTCTAGACTAGCAGCCAGGAATGTAACATCAATTCGTGGGATTTGTTTGAAAGAAACTTGTAAGTTGATGCTTACACTTTAAATTTTATATTAAACTTCGTTCTTCAATATCCTTGCTGGTCTAGAATTTGCTCTGTTTGTTTTTTTACCAGTTACCGCTCTTCCTTGCATGTAACCTGTTCAGATGGCATTTTTGGACCTTTTGACATTATCCAAGTGATCTTTTGGGCACTGATTGCCAACTAGAAGAGCTGAAGGTTCTCTTTCCAATCTGGCTAAGGACCTCTTTGCATGCTTGGCTCATTCCCTGCTTCCAGATATAATGATATTCTCGTTGACTAGTATGATTTATGGAATGGCTGCTGGAAGTACTTTGTAAAAACTCTAAATATATCTTCTTTCTGTTTCAGCCAAGCACTATCAGTCTCCCCAAAGTGAATGCCTTTGCTGCTGTATATATTTTCCATAATGATCTCTCCTTTGTAGCTGACAAATTAGATATATGGAAGGGTACCTTTTTATGTCTAGATATAGCATCAGAAAATTATATCAAATCTTTTCCATCATTTCTATTACCTCACACCGTAGCAAGTCCATCTTTTGTTATAAAACTCACCACGATGACAGCATGCATGAACTGCTTGCGGACCTTTACGAGCATGAGATTAAAGCAATTTAAACTCGATGCTTGTGGGGCTTTCCATTGCCTTGCCATCTCTTACCTCTGTCTGCATTTGATTAACTTCACAAACTATCACGACTAAATAGCATCGTGGAAATTACTTCAGGGGCCATGGCATTTGACATTGAGTATGCCCAGTGGCTTGATGAACATCAACGCCTGATTAATGATCTGAGGTCAGCGCTAAATGCTCGTGTGGTTGACGATGAGCTGCAGCTTCATGTTGATGCTCTGATGACACATTATGATGAAGTTTTTAGACTCAAAAGCATCGGTACGAAGTCTGATGTGTTCCACATGCTTTCAGGCATGTGGACGAGCCCCGCAGAGAGGTGTTTCATGTGGTTGGGAGGATTCCGCTCATCGGAACTTTTAAAGGTGATTATTAGAATTTTGTTTTCTCCGAAACTAAAATTTAACATGCTATAAATCGATGTTCTGCGAAGCTCAAGTTGATATTATTCTGAAAAAGCTGCAGATACTGGCAAGCCATCTTGAACCTTTAACAGATCAGCAGTTGATGGGTATATGTAACCTTCAACAGTCATCTCAACAAGCAGAAGATGCCTTGTCACAGGGAATGGAAGCTTTGCAGCAATCTCTTTCAGACACTCTTGCTTCAGCTTCTGTTGGGGCATCTGCGGGCACCGACAATGTTGCTAGTTACATGGGCCAGATGGCGATTGCCATGGGCAAGCTAGGCACGCTCGAGAGTTTCCTTCGGCAGGTATTAGGCATACTCCAACATCGACATGCCCTTTAGTACATACATCTCAAGTTTTTTATTGAAATGTAGTTAAAGGTCATAAACTTTCCATGAAAGGTAGTTTTAGTGATCTTGTTGAAGTATATCCTCTTCTGGTTTTCTCTAGTTTTCCATTGAGGTGCTTTAAGCTATAAAAGATATCGGGAATACTGACAATATTTTCATTGAGAACTTGCCTAAAATCTTTAGATTTATATGTGTTTGTGTATTAATTACAAGATCTTTAGTCATATTTTTAGAATTTAGTTAGCTTTTTTCCATGAGATTTTTTGCAGGCCTTCTAATAAGCATTCACCCTATAATGCTTCTTTTTCTAGGCGGATCTTTTGCGGCAGCAGACATTGCGTCAAATGCATCGCATATTAACTACTCGTCAAGCAGCCCATGCACTGCTGGCCATCAGTGACTACTTCTCTCGCCTTCGGGCGCTCAGCTCTTTATGGTTGGCTCGCCCCAGGGTTTCGTAGTAATTTATAATTGTAGAAGGGGTCGTATATGATTAAGCTGCAGCCAAGAGATGAAGCAGTGGTGTCATTCTAATGGTGTCTAAGTAAATTGAAGGAGGGCTCGGATGAACGTGCTCCATTATGCTTTATGGTGCAATTATTATTAATGATTTATACAGAAGCCTTTCGGTTATATGTGTGTATGCTTTATGGTGCAGTTATAATTAATGATTTATACAGAAGCCTTTCAGTTATATGTGCGCGCGCGCGCGTGCAGTTTTCAATTTTTATTTTATCAAGAGCATGTTTAGTTGGGGGAGATTGATTTTGGAATGGAAATGGCAAATATCCTTTAGGTGAAGAAAATTATATTTTCAGGGGAGACGAGAATGTCGTAATGTTTTAATATTTTAATTCAATTTCATTTCGATTTTGGTAATAAGTCAATTTCTATTTCAATCTATTTTGATTTTAGTTTACCTTAAATATAATATAAAATTTAAGATAGAAATAATAATTGGTAATTTTATTATTATTTTAGTTAAGACATTTGGGGCCTCCAATCTTATGGACAGAGTTTTTAATTTAGGTTGGATTAATTAATATTCGTATATGTTTTAATATGAAAAAATTTATATCCATGTTTGTCCAAAGTTGGATAAGATAGAGGGTGTGGGGATTATCTGCTTGTCTTGTGTCAAGTCGGATGAGATTGCATTAGGTTAGGTGGTTTAGGTCTTTCAAAAATCCCCCAATCCTCTGCTTTATCAAGAGAGATCCTGGCTTCTTTTAAGATTAAGCTCTCAAAATCTTGCTTCGGCCTTCTTCACATGCTCTCCCTTCGATTTCTCTTAGGTTCTCTCCTTCTCCATCATAAATTTTTGAAAAAAAAAATGAAACAAAAAAAAAATCAAGTGAAGGAGGAGAAAAAAAATTATTAAGTTGAAAAAGGTCATACCTTTTTATTTTTTCATCTTTCACTTGTTTTCTCTGATTCAAGAGTCTCAATTAGGTGGGATGTTGGGAGCTCTCTATTTTTTTTCTATTTCTTTTATTCTCAGGAGTTTTGATTAAGTGGGAGATTAGATAAGGCACTCGATAAGGTCGTACTGATCAAGAGGGATTGGCTAGCATTGTAGACGATGTGGGAGGTGGGAGGGCAACAGAGAAAACTAGTAGATATGGAAGAAGGGGGAAGGCCCCAGTGAGAGATAGTGGGGTGGGGTCGTCGTCAGACATCAAGGGTTTGATAAAGATGAGAGATGGCAGAGAAAAAGGGATCAATCGTTGATGGCGATGGAGGAGAGAGAAGGCTTCAATGAGAGGTAGTAGGGTCGTCGACCATTGGCCGTTGGAGCTTGGTGGAGGTGAGAGAAGACGGAGAAAGGATGATGGTGGATAAGCGATGGCGGTGGTGATAGGGACTTGAGGAGAAAGGAGAGTGGCAGTGAGGGTTGAGAGGAAGCCGTAAATTATTACGACCGAGTGACAGGTTAAATGGGTTAACAGGATTATAGATATATCGGGTTAGGTTAGGATGGGGTATACTATTATCTCTATTCAATTCAAACTCAATTCGGATATATTTTATAAAATCCATACCCATCCGAATTTTAATTGAGTTAAGTAAAACTCACTCCAATTGGGTCAGGTCGGATCGAATCGGATCAGATAACCGAGAGTCGGATCAATTTTCTACCCCGATCCTAATGGTTTGGGTTGGGCCAGTTTCCTTTACCCAATGGGAGTTAGAACCGTCTGGTAGGCCTAGACTCTGCAATGCAAGTGCTGATTAGCTTTATCCAACACCTGAAACGAAAGGCGAAAAGAGGGATGGAGAACCTGTATTACGGCAGCAGCTACGGTCGAGAACCGATAAAAGCTAAAGAGAGTGGAGAGAGATAAACATCGATATAATGACATCAGTGAAGCCGGAGTATTCGATAGTAGACCGCAACCCTCTCTTCACCAAGACCGTCATCAACTTCAACACTCTCGACTACCTCCGCCTCTTCACCATCATCGGCGTCTCCATCACCATCGGCTACCTCTTCGGTCACATCATTCTCCTTTCTTCCTCTAGGGTTAGAGATAGGGTTAGGGTTTTTAATCACAGTTGGTAACTGTTATCGGTAATAATGCTGGCAGGGATCAAGCCCAACATCCGGGGGTTATCGATGGTGATGAGCGATTTAATTGGTCTCATGGGTGGCTTCATGTACGCGTACCAAAACTCCACCGGCCGCCTCATGGGATTCTTTCCCAACGATGCAGAGGTAACTTGCTACAAGAAGTAGAGATAGCCGATTATAGCCCATTTCTTCTTGTTTACTAAATGAATAATATCTGACTTTTTGGTTGATAAAGATGAGAGATAGTGGGGTGGGGTCATCATCAGACATCGGGCTTGATAAAGATGAGAGATGGCAGAGAAAAAGGGATCGACCGTTGATGGCGATGGAGGAGAGAGAAGGCTTCAATGAGAGGTAGTAGGGTCGTCGACCATTGGCCGTTGGAGCTTGGTGGAGGTGAGAGAAGATGGAGAAAGGATGATGGTGGATAAGCGATGGCGGTGGCGATAGGGACTTGAGGAGAAAGGAGAGTAGCAGTGAGGGTTGAGAGGAAGTTGTAAATTACGACCGAGTGACAGGTTAAATGGGTTAACAGGATTATATATATATCAGGTTAGGTTAGGATGGGGTATACTATTATCTCTATTCAATTCAAACTCAATTCGGGTATATTTTATAAAATCTATACCGATCCGAATTTTAATTGAGTTAAGTAAAACTCACTCCAATTGGGTCAGGTCGGATCGAATCGGATCAGATAACCGAGAGTCGGATCAATTTTCTACCCCGATCCTAATGGTTTGGGTGGGCCAGTTTCCTTTACCCAATGGGAGTTAGAACCGTCTGGTAGGCCTGGACTCTGCAATGCAAGTGCTGAGTAGCTTATATCCAACATCTGAAACGAAAGACGAAAAGAGGGATGGAGAACCTGTATTACGGCAGCAGCTACGGTCGAGAACCGACGAAAGCTAAAGAAAGTGGAGAGAGATGAACATCGATATAATGACATCAGTGAAGCCGGAGTATTCGATAGTAGACCGCAACCCTCTCTTCACCAAGACCGTCATCAACTTCAACACTCTCGACTACCTCCGCCTCTTCACCATCATCGGCGTCTCCATCACCATCGGCTACCTCTTCGGTCACATCATTCTCCTTTCTTCCTCTAGGGTTAGAAATAGGGTTAGGGTTTTTAATCGCAGTTGGTAACTGTTATCGGTAATAATGCTGGCAGGGATCAAGCCCAACATCCGGGGGTTATCGATGGTGATGGGCGATTTAATTGGTCTCATGGGTGGCTTCATGTACGCATACCAAAACTCCACCGGCCGCCTCATGGGATTCTTTTCCAACGACGCAGAGGTAACCTGCTACAAGAAGTAGAGATAGCCGATTATAGCCCATTTCTTCTTCTTGTTTACTAAATGAATAATATCTAACTTTTTGGTTGAATCCATCGTGGATTTTGTCCTCAATTGCGGCTTGATGGTGTTTTTTGGTTATTGAAATCCTTGATATTTTGTTAGGTATGAGATACTAGATGAACTCTTGTGGAACTTTTGCTCATCAGCAGCTTTTGGTGTCGATGCATTACAATCCTTGAATTGTTAGTCTCATCTTCTTCGAGTAATTGCATGTTGTCACAGTTTTTGTGTAATGGATGAATTGTTGATGGAGTATTGACTTAAATTCATGCCTTGGTCATTTACCTGAAGCTATATTGCTTTGAATCACTTTTGGTTAATATCTTCCATAGAATGTGATTCTATTTTATAGATTTTCTTTTTCCAAACAGAGTACGTTGAAAATTATGTTTCCATCTGCCTTCAAAGAAGTGAAACAATTGCAGTGCATTATTGAGCATAGATAAATGGCAGTTTCAAATTAATTAGTAAGCTTTTAGAAGGTGGGAATCTTTTGGATGCACCCAATATCCTATTAGTTTCTTTAATATATGACCAATGCTATTCAAGGTGAGCTCACTTGTTTGAAAATAATTATGCTTTTATTTTTATCTTAGGGCCTGTTTGGATGGTTGGGCCCAAAATCCTATGGGATTTGTAGGCTGGGACCCTACAAGGATGTATATACATACATACATACATACATACATATACATATATATATATATATTGCAAGGATGAGACATGTCATTTGTTGAATAAACTGCAGAAATGAGGAGTTAATAGTGGCGTGAATAGATATTTGCATGACCATGTTATCCAGCCACAGATCAAATAGGTTCCCAGACCTGAAATATAGCAATTTGGTACTTCAACCGAACCTTTTCTCCAAAGTTCATGATGTATATCTGCGTAACAATGAGGTTGAGTACCTGATAATCCAACCAGAAATGGATCTAAAGCATGCGGTTTGGCATTTAAAAGAATAAGCCTAACAAACTATCAGTTTGGATTTGCATCTGAAATTGGATCCAAAAGTCCTACCGTATCAGTTTTGAATGCAAGCCAAAATATATTGGAAACTCGAATTAAGTCGATCATATAATACATGCTTGTCTTCATATATAAAACATGCTTAATATATCTCTTTATTTCTTGGAAATTAAAAAACAAATTTTCATTCCTCGTTCCTTTTAAAAAGTGCCCTTATTTTCTTCCTCCTTTGATCTCATGACCATACTGGAGAGCGTAGCTAGATCAAACAATACAAAAACTACTACTGAGATTATTGGCATTATACTACACAAACAAATTTTTTGGACACAAAATATTTGGCTGTGATGCCTTCAAACATGGGAAGCCACTAACTAAATATGGTCCCGTCGATTGTAAATAAAGGCCTTGATGTTGGTCATCATCTCCTGGGTCCGGACCTGTGACATTGGAGACTTGCTTAGAACTTGGAAGGCATGTCCTACTCCACCATAGACATCATATTCCACACTCTTCCCTCCTCTCTCCATTGCCTTACAAAACTCCAGGTTTCTATCCCTCAATGCGTCCATCTCTGAAATGCACACCAGCAGCGGAGGAAGCCTCAAGTCCTCCAACTTGGGGGAGGATAGCATGGCCAGAGGATTGCACCATGGATGGTCCCTGTTTGATCCCAAGGGTAGTGCTAGCCTCCAGTAGCAATCTGATGCAGCCAAGCTAAGCGTCGATCTCATCGACTGTCTCGAGTTCTTCTCCGATGAGGTCCGGGTCTCTCCACCGAAGAAGGGTTGGATCAGAATCACTCCCTTGAGCCATGCAGGCACACCAGCCAACCCTAATTGTGCTGCAACGTTATTCGCAATGGCTCCGCCGGCGCTGTCGCCGCCGACGAACATCTGAGAGAAGTTGCATTTGGTCTGCCACCAACTAAGCTCGTCGGTGCGGTAGGCTGCATGCTGCCTCACCCACTTGATGGCGGCCAGTCCATCTTCATAGGCTGCAGGGAGGCGGTTCTCAGGGGCAAGCCGATAGCTTACCGACATGATGAGGCAGTTGGCCTGAGAAGAAAGCCTTGCCAAGAACTCATGGTAGCACCGCCATGCGGCGGAGCCGATGCAGAACCCGCCACCATGGAAATATACAAGCAATGGCAGCTGTCCATGGCGGTTGGGTATATAGAAACGAGCCCAAAGGTCAGTGGAGTGGTTGAAGGAGATGTCACGGCTCGCGACGTTTGGCTCAGGCGCCCAAGTGCATGGCACATCGGGCATCGCCGGTAGGCGCTCGACGTGGCCATCTTCGTGGACCTTAAGGAGACCTTCGATCTCTTCAACGATGGTGGTTCCATGGTGTGAGTAGTTTCTTCGGGCAGCACTCATCTTTCTCCTTGTATTCCAGGGCTATAGATGGCTATTAATAAATGGAATTGGAAAATTCTAACACATCATAACGTAGACTTGTGGGTGGATCATGCGTTGGATTGGATTAATGGCACTTTAATTCAACAATACCCCACGAGGAACGGATGTTTTTAGTCACCTAAGCGATGCAAAAACGCAGGACACATACAAGTGGGGGTTGGTAAGGTGGGGCTTTCGTCAATGTGAATGCTGCCACCCACAACTAGCACGGCTTTGACTCAACAAAGCACGGAGACTGCTTGTGTCCCATTGCTTTTGTTAGCTAAACTAATGAGCTTAGTTATCTTCTGCTAGGGAATGAAAGGCATTGAACTTTTTTCTTATTTTTGAGGTTAAATGGGGAAGGAGACTTCTTAAAATACATTGAACTTGATCGATTTAAGGGAGGGTGGTCGAACTAAGTTTTCATACCTTGTCCAAAAGCGAACCCATTATTGATGTTAGAGGTACAAATTCCTACCATTTAAGCATGGCCATCGACCTTGACAACCATTAGAGTCTTGCAGGTAAGATGGATGTGATTGGATAGGAATTTTTTTTTTTTTTTTGTTGCTTTCTTTTGCGTGCCAGTTATAACAATGACTTTAGCACTGTTCCAAGAGAATTGACATGCAAAGAAAATGTAGTCGTGGCTCCTACATTCTGCATCCATTGTTAAGTTTGTTTCCTTAATCATATGCTGAAGTATATATTCTGCACTAGAGGGCTAATCACGTAGGGAATTCTCTTACCCTTGTGCAAAACATCAATTTAGAGGGGTGAGAGAATCATTTTCGATGCTTAGCCTGGAAAAACCATAGTTAGTGTGGAAACAAAAAGCGCTTCTCTAACCATCCATGTATCCGCAAGCAAAGAGAATTGAGTTGGGAGGATAAAATTAAGCACTTGCATGCAAAGCATGAGCCCAAACTTCTAAAGACAAACCCAATCCCTGCTTGATAGTGATCCAGATGTTAAGAAATATCCATGTTAGCTTCAATCCAATGTTAAAGAATGGAATCTCAGGCAGTCCACTTGGTGCAAGGAATCCTTACTAAACTAGTAGCAATCAGACTTAGCAGCCCATAAAAACTGAAGTTCGAACCGAACAACACTATTACCATCCATCTTGTTTCTAAAACTCCGATTTTTCCAAATAGTGATCCATAGTACTGCTGCAAATAAAGCCACATTGATTACGGTCGATTTAGACAGATGAACCACTAAAAGAGTGCCAGCACAAACCAATATTTGATTTTTTGGATTTTGGAGCATACGGAATCATTATCATGCATTTACTCATTGAGATCTCAAGTCCTTTCCCCTTGGCCTCCTCAAAGTCCAACAATCCTTGGATTCGTTCTTTCATAGGAGTTTAGTTTCCTTGAACATTTACGTGGAAAAAACTAATTAAAATTATTATACAAATTATAAATTCATAAAAATACAATCTCAAGAGAGGATTCAGATAGAAGAATAAAGATTTTTTTTTTTTTTTTTTTGAAGGGAGAGCTTGAGCCGAATCTTTGGGTCCTGTAATAGTAGGGATAACCCAAAATTAAAGCCTAGTTGTTCGAGAATCTCTCGCTATCAGATGCCTGACCCTATATCCAAGTATAGATAGAGTCAGAACTTGGCTAAGTTGAATTTGATAATGCAAGACCTCCAATAGAATTTTATGGATCAAAATGGCCAAAAATTACTAGATTGAGTGAATAGGATATTAATGAACCGGTTGATTGGTTGAGTCAATGAGGTTGGTAGATTGGTTCTGCTCCATATTTCTGTTTACATTGCATGTTATACCGATACTTCTTTTTTTCATTTTTTTGAAGAATATGCAATTCATCTCATCTCATTTATTATATTCTTGCTTTTTAAGAAAATTTCATTTTTATTTTTTTTTCCAAATCATTCTGCTCGAAAGGTATCTGGACCAATAATAGCAACATTCATGGAAGATAGCTAAGGTATTACATTGGACCCTGTTTATCGACAGTGACATAATACACTCTAAAAAGATGTTACCACGAAGCTCATTTTATGGTTGCAGATTTTATTTTTCTAGCATCGGTGTGTGGATCGGCAGCTGTGCATGACGTGTATTTATCTATAATGCGATGGATGGTGTATACTATGTATCGCACCATTTGGTGAATCATATGCACAGTAGAGGATCCGTGCTCGGGCGTGTGACTATTTCAAAGCCCAGGCTCATAAAGCATGCATCATGGAGAATTTGTGAGGTGCTCCCTTAAATTTCATTTGATGCCCTTCAAAAATGGTTTCTTGTTGGAACATATGTAGACCGATGTTTGGTAACGCTTTGGTCTCAAATGGTAGCAATGTTCGTAATATGCTTGTATATGATAATTTGGATAGCTGCTCAGCACCTAGTTTAGTTGTTCTAAACCCTGTTTTCCGACATTTTCCTTTAGCTTTAGCTGTGCATGATGATCTGCTTTATCTAGCATGGCCATCAATGGAACGCAGTTGGCCAACAATAAGAATGCACACAAACCAGTATAATTAACAGGTGCTCAGGATCTAATCTTGTTCACATGTGAATATCTTTTTGTCGAGGTCCATGGCTGTTGGAAATTTGGGAAAGATATATGGAGAATGGAATGGAAAGTGAAAGAAAATAGACCTCCATTTTCATATCCTTTCCTCACTTTGGTGACATCTAAATAAAATATGAAAGCTTTTACTGCATCAAAGTAGATATCAATCGCAATTGGAATATGATGCAATTTTACCAAAGCATTTTTGATATCGTCATTTGATTACCATGGGTAGTTGGCTCATCCCAAACACGTGCCAATAATATAATAATTTTTCCACTCTTAAGGCACGAGGTGGGCTAGACGCCAATTTGGACCATGATTTGTATATCAAATCCTGTTGGCCGTACGGAGCCCCAAACTGACTTGGGTACTTCAGAAATATAAGAAAAGTGCACGGTCCGCAGCATATTTACATGAAGGCTTTTGTTAATGGGTTCGGGTCCCATCATCTTTCGTGGGAAAGAACGGCTCGTCTTTTCCAACTTCAGCCACTAGATCGCATTTTGCTCGGATCGTAAAGTACTCCAAACTCTTCTTTCATCTCAAAGTAGCTATTACATGATCCAATGGCTCGGAAGTTGGATCATAAAAGAAAGCGAATCATTCTTTCGTACGAGAGAAACTACCTGAACCCTTTTGTTAATTTTTGGGAGTTGGCGTGCGCAACTTTTATTGTTATGTATTTATGAAGATATTATGCTAGTAAAAAATCAATGTTTAGCCATTCGATAGGTAATTCTTGGTTGGTCGGGACGAGGTTAGCCAAGACCTTTTGCATGCCTAGGATCCTGAATAGGTCAGGTTGAGCTAGAGATTTGTTTAATCAAAAATATGATCCACTTACTTGTGCATTGCGATGCATTGGATTGGATTAATTTTTAAAACCAGTTCAAATATTAGGTTGGTGCAGCTTGTCAATCTTCAAAATGTTGTCATATTTTTAATGCTAAGATTGATTTCAAAAATCCCATTCGGACTAGCTACAAGCGTAGGGTAGAATAAGTAAGGGTTATGATGAGAGGGCATTCAAACTTAAAGCTTCAAAGCTTACCGAAAAAACTTAAAACTTCAAAATATTCCAACCAAGGCCCAAAAAAAAAAAAAAAACGCCTAGAACAAGGTCTTATAAACTAAGATATATAAGTGATGCAACAACATGGGCCCCGTTTGAACAAATACAGCTTCTAGACCCGCTCATTGCTCCAAGCTTAAACCCGAGTGGTGCTGTTTCACACACGGTACTGCAGACCATTTGTCTCCAGCTTGTTGGTTCTATTTATTCTTTTCCTATGTCACGCCCCGGCCCACCGGCACATAGATGATAAAAATTTTAAAAATTCACCCTTTGAAATACTAATGTAAAAGCTAGTCTTCAATGCATCTTGTGGAGAAAAATCTCTTATAAAATTTTAGCAAAAGTAAATATATATTTTTTTCTCTCAATTTTAGGATTATGGTTATGATCAGCAAAGCCCGAAAGAAATAAAATATTGAAAGCATGATATCTAATTAGCTATGCTTAAAAGAAACTAGCTTTAATTTATATAATATATCAGCAATTAGCTCCGACTGATTGAGCCCAAAAAAATTAGTTTATAAATACATATCAACAATCAATCTTGTTAGCTAGATCCAAATCATGATCAGATTAGAGAGTAAATATTTAATTTTAGGATCTTTATATTTTCATGCTTCTTATATTGAGTAATGTAGATGTAACTACAGGAAATTACATGCAATTAATTATCAGAGACATAGCATCTTCTTGCTTGCCAGTGAATTTCATCCTTTTTTTTAATTATTCAGCATACCAACGTCAATGAGGTAGTACCATGAAAAAGCTGAGTCTTGTTTTCTATTTTTTTAATCAATTAAACTTATATTATCCTATCACCATGAATGTGAAGCTTGGATCTAGTTGAAGGGGTGCTTCCTCCCAAAAAAAACCTATAATTCCAATACTACTAGCTTGAGCTTGAGAACACGAAAGAGAAAAGAGAGAAAATGGAGAGAGAGTGTGGATACTGTTCTCTATGGATATATTTACTCAAGAGTCCTCTGATTATCTTTTTATATAGAGATGGAGCTATAGACTGTTAGACCCTAATATTGTAGATTATTAGGCCTTAATCAAATAGATCATTAGAATAGAAAATTCTTCCACTAACCTACAAATTATGGTTGTTGGTCATAGATGTTAATAACCCATATTCCGAAAATCATTAGAAAATTTTGATGACCTAACCCTGTCATTAAAATAGCCGATTGCTTGAGGTCAGCATGGCACCGAAATGTACCATTGATTTGGATCCGAGGTAGGTTGAATACATAAGAGGTTATAATCCTCAAGTCTTGAGCTAGAGTTAGTATCTACTACATCAATGTTCACTTGGTGATGGGGTTAGCTATCTCCTAGGATTGAATCCAAGATGTAGTTTAGATTATCTCAATCTTAAGCTGAAATGCACAAGTTGGTGAAAAATGATCCATCCAAATGACTCATGCCCAAACATGAGGCATTATGTCAATCAAATAATGCCAACAACAACAACAGCCCAACTTTCATGAGCTCTGGTTACTCTACGGGTGGTTTAATCCTCCAGTGCTTTCAGCAAGTATTTGCCGCTCAACTTAAAATCTCCAACCAGGTTATGCACATTCAAATAAAATGTGCTAACGATTAGATATCCAACTAAAACAAACACAAATATTATTTTAAAATCTGGAACATATGAAAGATCCTTGAGATTCATGGGGACCATTTAAGATTTTCCATTCAGAAATCTTCCAAACCAAGGATTGCGACCCCAAATCTGCCAACAGCCAGGTTCCTCGTGCATGCCCCGAAACTAATCTAGCCCTCAAGTATATCATCCATCCTTCGATCCAAGAATAAAGGACAGAGGGATTGCAATTATCTTTGTTGTGGGGTCTGTCCCTTGAGCCAGTTGCACCTTTAAGTTCAGATGTTCCATTCTCTCCCTTGCATCCGAGAACGACAAGCCTGCTTAGAAGGAGGTAGGAATAGAGAAGAAAGGGAAATGGGAAGGGGCAGAGGTGGTGGCCGGGACCTATCACCATGACCTACGGTACGGCCGCTGGGTGGACAGAGATGTGAGGGATGATAACAAGAAGGGTAAACTCTCCAGAACTAAGCTGGATGAGTAGGACAAGTTGGATAACAGGGACTCTATCTCACGATATAAAGAAAAGCAGATCAGTTTGCTAAACATTGGCAGTTCTGAAGCTTTAACAAATAGTTGTGACATCTTTCCTTCTGCAATACTTTATGCGATATTTCATATACGTATCTACTTAACAAAGATCAAATGAGGATTACTAAATCAAAATATATAGCTTGTTTGATTACCAAATCAAAATAGCTTGGTTTTTAGGTACAAATACATTTCTCTAATGTTACAGGTTTTGTTGCACCTTTCCTTCTGCAATACTATATGCTACGTTTGGTAGTACTTGACAAACATAATACAATTAGAACAGCTGCAAAATGAGAATAGTCAAATTAAAACAGCTTTAATTTTAAGGTACAAATACATTACAAAGATGACCAAGATAACTCCAAATAAATCCTTGAAAAACAATAATAAGATTGATCAGAACATACAGAGTTTCTCTTTTGTCATAATTGAATTGCGAATGGTCAATTAAATTACTAAATTAACACAAACAACTATTACCATATGCATGACATAGTGCTAGTGGACATTTTTCATGGGGACATCATTCCAGCGCTCTCAGATTCTGGCTTCTATGTTCTTTTTCCTTTCCTTGTAACTGATGGGCATATAGAATGGACGGACATGCACAAGAAACCAACCTTTGATTAGCTAGCTTACAAGCTTTAAAATCGTATTAATTTTTGAGCTACAAGCTCCAGTACTGATGATTTATTCCCAGTAATGGTTTATTCAGTACTAATGATTTATTCCCAAAAGTTCTTAGTTCCTAACATGCAAGAACAGTGCAAAGAAAGAAATCATAGTCAAATCCAAGATGGAACAATGAAAAATACGAACCAAACCCATGGATATACCAAAGGATGTAAATTAAAGAAGTGCATAGAAAACAAATGAAAGTAATACTTTAATAATACAAGAATCTTTATACAAAAATCTCTACTTCAAGAACCATGTTAGTGTGTGTGTGTGTGACTAGGTCAACTCTAATACCGTTTGTAATAATTTAGGATTTTATCCAAAAAAACTAGCCATAAGTGATAATTCAGAGTCTTTCATCCTAAGTAGTCAAGGCTTCCCCAATGCACAACTAATGCAGATCCCTCGGGGTTCTCACTGGTGAACAGTAAACAAAAATATTATGACCAACTCATGATTAGCAAGGATCCATGCTGCAATATTTCCTACCCTGTGTGGGCTGTAGAATGACCAGGCTCCATAAACAATGAACAATTTTTTTTTTTTTTTGTGCTGAGAAAATGAATGATAAACTTGACAAAACTGAAAAACTAAAAAAAAGAAGGGAAAGAAACGAAGCATGCAACAACACAGAACTGAATGAGAGGCCCTTCAAAGGCATCACACCAACCTTTTTTCTTTTTTTGATAGGGACATCACACAGACTTCAAAAAAGAAGGGAAAAATCATACTTCTATGTTTCTTTTCATCTAACAACCATGTCATCTCGTACCTAGCCTCCTCACACACACAACATTTAACCTTGAAATTTTCCTCAATGACTTCAAAGTTTTAACCCGTCTCTTTATCTTTCTAGCTACGGAAGTTCATTTGTCACTAACCAATCTCAAAAAAAAAAAAGTATATACATAATGCTGACAATAGATTTATGAAATAAAAATGCAAAGCACAGGAAGAATTTATGCTCGCTATAGCGTTGATCTCAAGAGAGGTCTTCGTAGACTCGGCGCTGGTTATCATAGCATCTGATAATAGGAATGTGTTGCACTTTGGAACGATCTATGCCTCCACCTCTCCGTATCATCTGCACAAACTCTTCAGGCATATCGAACAAGTGAAGTTCTTTAAGATTCCAAAGTAATTCGATGTCTTGGGGCACAGTCATCAGCCGTACACAACTTCTGATGTACATCTTCCGAAGGTTTGGCATTGCTCCACTCAAGATCACATAGTTCAAGTTATTTAGCTTTTCTAGGTCCAGTATCTTGAGCTTTTGAAATCCTCCTCCTTCACAGCATAGTCTGGTACCGTCATAAGCATGGATGAGCGTGAGCTCAGCCAGATTTGGCAAAGTTTGAAGGACATGAAGCGAGCCTTCTTTCAGTCCGGACCATCTTAGACGCATCCTGACCAGGTTCTGAAGAGTTCCAATCCATTTTGGTAAACTATCCAAAGGACCCCTCAGATATAAACGTTGAAGAAGTGGTGGGGTTGCTTCTAAAGTTTGCAGCTCAAGAAGGTCATCCATACCAGTAGATGTCACTGAAAAGGAATGAAGGTTGGTTAGCTTCTCAATGGAAGCACATAGATGCTGTCCATCTTGTGTTCTCAACTTCGCAATGCCCAGTCTCCTTAATTGGGTCAGGTTTCCCAGCTCGCTAACTATCTCCACTCCTTGGCTTGCATCCAAATATGAAAGCTTCTGCAGTTCCTTCAGACTCCCAATTCCTTGAGGAACCTTCACTCCAGAGGCATAATAGAAAGCTGAATGAAGCCCAGTGTAGTAGTGATAAGCAACAAGATGGCGTAGGTGTCTGAGCTGGAGAATATTTTTGGGCAGGTCGGATATGTAAGTGCCTTTCAGATCCAATGTTTCGAGTTTTTTAAGCTCTCCCACAGACTTTGAAAGCTTCCTCATCCTTGTGTTCCGCAAGCTCAAGTATCTTAAATGGAGCAGATTTTTGAATTTTAATGGAAAGCTCTCAATTGGTGCACCCTCCAAGTCCAAGATCCTCAGCAACCTAAATCCAGAAAAAAGTATATGCATGGAAGAGATGGTGAAGGCCTTTTGTCCAATCATGAATAGAGCTCGAAGGTGTGAGAACTTAACATTGTTAAGAGCATCCTCACTGATTTGATGAGTTGATAAACGTCTGAGTCTTACCTGCGATTCTACATTCCGCCTGATGACTGATGTACAAAAATTTTCCTCCTCAGATTTCAAGACAAGGATCTCTCGAATTAAACCATGTACTCGACAGCTTCTTATCCTCCCATAATCATAATATTCTGCCACTTCAACCATGTTCCTATCAATGAGATCATTGAGATAGTCCTCGGCGACATCTTCCAATGTCTTTCCAGTCCCACTTTCTATGAATCCTTCGGCTATCCATAATCGAATCAGTGTAATGCGCCTAATTTGATAATCCTTCGGAAAAATGCTGAAGTACAAGAAACAAGATTTATGGGAGTAAGGAAGATCATTATAGCTTAACAAAAGTAATCTCTTGACTCTCTCAAACTCGGGGTTTTCGGCCAACTCCGTCCTTAGATTGTCATAGAACTTGCTCCATACTACGAAGTTCTTTTCTTTTCTCGAAAGGATCCCACAGATTGTCACAATGGCAAGCGGCAACCCTTTGCATACTTCAACAATTTTTACAGAGGGCTCTTCTAGTTCTTGAGGACAAGCTTTTATGGACCGGAAGGTCTTCTTACAGAAGAGGGACCAAGCCTTTTCAGCAGATAGAGGCTGAAGATAATAAATATGACCAGATGATTCTTGGAATGTGCTAGCAACATCACCAATACGAGTAGTAACAAGAATTCTGCTACCACAGTTATTATTAGGGAGTGCATATCTAAAATAATTCCATTCATTTATACACCAAACATCGTCGAGAACAACCACATACCTTTTGTCCAGAAGATAACTCCCAAGTATCTCGATTAAGATAATCGGCGTCGTCCTGTCGATGCCTTCGGGTAATTTTTCATTCCTTTCCTTGAAAATTTGTTCTATGATGCTTCTCAATAGATCTTCGATCGTAAATGATTGTGTCACTGAAATCCAAGCATGGCACTTGAACCATCCTGTAACTCTTTCATGGTCATAGACCTTTTTGACAAGAGTAGTCTTTCCCAATCCACCCATCCCCACCACAGATATCACCTTTCTTTGCAATTCTCCCTGCACTAACAAACCAATCAATTCCTCTCTGGGCTCGTCTATGCCAATTAGTTCATCTTCTTTTATGAAAAGAGGATCCACATGACGATCATGTGATCGGTTTCTTGCACCATCTGAGCCTGTTACCTCATTAATCATACTCATACTAGGATACATACTGCTTCTTGCCAAGGTGCTACTTAGTCTTGTTCTGATCCTTTGTACATGATTAACCATCCGAAGGAAAGTGACTGGGTTCCTGATGCAGACAGCACTTCTATGAAGGAAACTGATAGTTCCTCTCCCTTGACACTGTCCAAAGTGGAGCATGAAATCCTCAAGAACATCTTCGATATCACAGGCTATGTCGCCTAGCTGTCTCACCCTTGCCCTTTCTGTCTCACTCTTTTCCTTTGTTTCTGTTTCTCTTAGATATGCCTTAATGATCTCTAGCTCATCTTTGATAACCATGACTTCTGTGCCTAGACCTTTTAACAATTGATTCATTTTTCTGAGCAGCAAATCAAAACTCTGGAGCAAAGCCCCTGCAGCACTCTCAGCCATTCTCCTCTCTCTCTCTCTCAATTGCCCTCTCTTAATTACTGTTTGCCAATGCCAATAACTACATATAATTCTGTTTGTCCAGAAGAAAAACCAAGAAGACTGACATATATGCACATCATGTCACCATGTATGTCAAGCATGCGCCTGCACATGTATGTTCATATCAATGTGGACTACTAGATTTGATACTAATGTAGCGTATATAATCTTATGATATTTATCTAAACATCGTTTTATCTTTTGTGTCAGCATACTTTTATATCTATATTTTTTTTCCATTTAAGATTCCCAAATCATGTGCATGCATGTGCGTCCTTGGTGCACGTGCATGCATCTTTGTGTACTCAGCTACATCATGTAATCAATAGAAATTGCATGAAAGCAAAGTATGTACATCAATTTCGAAATATGTTTTTTTATAGTAATTCACAATATCTTTGTGTCTCTCATTCTTTAAATGAGTTGGCCTTGAATATACTATTAGAAATAATGTCTCATGTCGGCTCCCATAGAGTTGCTTTGCTGAGTCATTTGAGAGTTCTTTTCTATTTCATTTACACTCTTGGTTTCTTCTTGGAATGAATGAGAGTGACGAGTTCATAAATCCTTTGTCAATCCTGTCAAACAGAAAGGTTAAACAGTCACCTCCAAATATGCCATCATGCTGATGGTTAAACATTTTTGTCTTGTATAACTGCTTAAATTATGTAAAGTAGAAATTTTGTGAATTTTTAAATGAAGTCTTGCTTATTGCTTGAAATTTCAAGGCTAATGTATTCCAGAAATATTTGTCTTCCATTTCACCATTTGTGCTGCTGATGTAACCTACATATTGGCACATCAAATCATATGTTTTCATCTTGGACCGGTATACATGTGCATGCATGTTCGTCTACTGAACCACATCATATAATCAATATAATCTTATAATTTTATAGAAATTCACAACATATTTATATCCCTTCAGATGAGTTGACTTTGAATTATCCTATTAGAAATAAAGTCTATGTCAGCTTACAAAGAGTTGCTTTGCTGAATCATTTGAGAGTTCTTTTTCATTTCAATAACAGCTCCTGGTTTCTTCCTATCTAGCATGAATGAGAGTAATAAACTCACGAGCCCTCTGCTGATCCTGTCAAACAGATTGGTTAAACCATCGCATCCAAATACACCATCATGTTGATGGTAGACAAGTATGACCCATACCTGGATGATATCTCTTCTGCATACCTTTCACTCTCAGGTACGGTGACAAATAGTTAGTCTGCTGAGCCATCTTGGAGGTTACTTCTCTCTTTTCTATTACAACTGATTCTTCTTGGAACTTCTTCAAACATTTCACTCTCATGTAAGCTGACAAATAGTTGTTCTGCTGATTTCTTCTTGGAATGAATGAGAGCAATAAATTCATAAGCCCTTCTGTTGATCCTGTCAAACAGATTGGTTAAGCATTCACATCCAAATATGCTGTCCTGTGATATTTGACGTGCACGACGTCTAATGGCAGTTGGATGGAATATTCTTTGCTTGTATTGTTGCTTCATCAATTTCCAAGGTAGAACTGCCGTAAATTTCTTATAAATGCTTGTCTATTGCTTGGAGGTTATATCGGCAAGTTGAAGGTTATGTTGGCAGTTTGGCACTTGTAATATTATATTTTTATCTTGGACCGGTTGCACTCTATGCAAAATGTGGGTTTCTACTGCTTCCCTTTCATGCTCATTTAGATCAAATCAAGCTGACTTTGTTCATGGCTTGTTCATTTGGTTTCAGAATATTCATGTTCTTGTAAAATGTAATAAGCCTTCTTTTACGGGACAATTAAGGTCTTTAGAATTAAAATTTTAGGTAGGCAAGTCCCCTCTTGTTCTTCTTGAACTTCGCAAGATAATGTGTTTTATAGCTAGTTAAGTCCCACTTGTCTTCTTATTTTCCTTCCAGATTACCAATGGATGCAGTGAACATATAATCCTCCGTTGTGGAGAAAACTTAGAACTTTCGCTAGCCCAAAGAATCTGAAGCCAGTCAGTTTCCTCTCTGTCTTTGGAACTTGTCACGGGTGATTAGCTTGAAATTTTGGTGAATTCTTATCGCCTCGGACTCCAGAGCTATCTATTAACAGGATGTCTGATCTACCTGCTAATACCATGTTTACCAAAGGAATCGAATCTAGAAAAAATTGTTTTTCTTAAAAAAGAAAGAAAGAAAAAAAAAAGAGTTTACCAACATTGAAAGAAAAAGCTTCATGTGGTTGATCATTGAACGCAAGTTTATCAGCAAAATAAGATGATTGTCAAATAAGAAAATGGTTTTCAATAAGTTCATTTAGGGAAAAACATGTTTCAGTAAATATAATTTATTGAATTTTAGTGATGGTAGTGAAGGGAAGGAAAATGTAGACATGTTGTCTTCAATGGAGTAGTTACATGTAGAATTTGTCAAATAATACAAGTCCTTGCCCTGACTCAGCCCAAACTTGAGCTACATTTGCTGAATTTAACAACCAATACTTGGCCTGTAATTTATTTCTGGGAGAAGGATGGGGAAGACCCATTGATTAATTTCATAGGAAGTGAAACGAGCTGTTACTTGGCCTTAAGTGCGAATACATTTTTTTTCTTCTACTTTTTTTTTCCTGGTTTTCTCGAAGTACTAAGATAGATAACAGTGCCATTGTTTTCTCTAGATATGGATCTGGATATCAGGTTACCGAGAAGGATTGATATACCATAAAGATAGCTCTTTCTTATTTTGATGATGCTTTAGATTTTCATTTCTATTAATGGTTCATATAATTGATTTGTTGAACTCATCAATTAATATGTATTAAACTAATATTATTGTTAGACATATCCATTTTTTTCATTCTTTCTAAAGACAAAATGTTTCTAGCATCCCATTCCTATCTTTATATATTTTGAATAGAATGCACGATTCTAATTTCTGATCTGGATGCATGGTTGTCAATAAACAAATTTACGTACTTGATCTAATTGGTATCTGCTTTCAGTGAATATAGTAGAAATGGAAATTGTATGATCCTATTATTTTTCCAAATATTTGTCTGCGCGGATCAAAATGCAAGAAGCGTAATAAATTCCAATAGGCTTTGAAGAAAAACATAGCAGAAAACCCATCAGGCTATAGCACTTCTGTGCTTGGCGTTGTAACTCAGAAATCTCCTTCTCCAAGTTCTCCATATCTTGATTCATCTTCTCCAATGAACCATAACAGCAACGGACGGTGATCAGATCTAGTTCGAACAAGATGAGTCAAACTATAATCTTGAAATTGGTCGATCTGTTTCCTTGTAGCCAAGGTCCTATCAGTATTCAGCCAATCCTTCTATTATCACACCGAGTATATCCAGGCATAGAAAGACGGACATCCATAGGACCATTAATTTCTATGAATTCTCTAAATTGAATGATTTCAACGTTGAATGTGAAAGGCTTGCTGCCCTTGTATCCTATAGCCCTGCTGTTCTTCCTTGGAAGAACCTCTCAATTAACCGAAGTAAAAGAATCATGTAGTTGTCCCAAGATAGAAAAAAGAATGATTGAAGTCTTCATGCAAACTATCACCACAGGTTCAGACAATAACCGAGGTAGATAAAAATCTCAAACTCCATCTGTTTTGTCCAGCGCTGATGACTTGAATCAGAAATTTACAAAAGCATGAATACTTTCAGAAATAGAGTTGACAGCCAGCCCAATCGTGCATCATTCATATTGGAGAGAGAGAGAGAGAGAGAGAGAGAGAGGGCAAAAAGAAGCTAAACAAATGGCTGCTGCTGCTCTATGACCGTAATTTAATCAGCAACTCGGAAGAAAGTTCAAGATAAGTCCATGGTGTCTATTGGACGGGAATGACAGGGTTTAGACCTTGATGGGTCTTTGAGCTATCCATCTAACATACCAAGGAAATCCCTCACTATTATTACAAGCATCCGGAAAGGATTCACCTCATCCTTACATCCCATGATCTCTTTGACATGAAGTAGAACTCTATTTTCATCACTTTTCAGCTCTTTTCTGCGTGGTGCATAAAGGATTTCAAGGGGTGGACAAAGCTACCACTCATGTCATCATTGGATAGATTTATTTCTACGAAATGTTTCAGCTGATCCATTCCATGGGAGATATTTGAGACTGCGCTCACCAATACATCCACGTCTACTTGCTGTGATCTTGACATTGTAGAGCTCCGTGCTGAGTCCTGAGACAAGATCCAGAACCTCTCCTCTTTCCGCAGCAGTCCTCGGCTTATTTCTGTCCGGTTTACTTTCCTGTGTTTCCATCTCCATGGCACTTGCACCTTCTGACCTGATCATCTCTTGCACAACAAAATGCAGTAAGGTGGTCTTTCCATCAGTTCCCTTGACATCTGCAAGTTTTAGCAGAACATTAAGTTTGAAGGCTCTCGCACCGCATCTTGTGGTCCCAGCATTCATCCAATTCCCTGTTTTAAGCACCGCCTCGAGCAATCTTAAGAAAAGCCTACTAGACCTATGTTCCTTGCAGCCTTCCTGCACAGACAAAAGTGAATCTTTGGCAGCAGGATTCAGAGTGGTTAATGAAAACTAATGGCCGATGATCAGCACAAAGGAATAGAGTGACTAATGGAAATATGCGCGCGCGCGCGCGAGTTCTGGTGTCTACAAGAAGAACTTTCTGAGGAGAGACTGTCTTCAAAAGTCTCCCTGCATAGCATGGCCTCAATCCTCTGGAATGCAAATGGTATGCAAAAGACCACCTTAACAAATTTCTCTGCTGGACCTAATTCATCAATATACCCCACATAGTTGGAAAGTTTTCCTTGTTCTTCTTTAGTTGGTGTCATTTCACCAGTGCTTCTAATTGTTGTGCACATAATCCTCTATCTAAAGCAGTCCAACCAACAAATACTATGAAAACCCTGTCTACTAACATAACTATTCCAAAGAAACAAATATGGTCTCTATGAGATGAGGAGAGACAAAAAAATGGAAAGTTAATCATTGTGCAAGAATGATATTGTCATTTTATTTTTACCAACTCTACCTTGATTCAAAGCAATGCAGACTTGCCGGCAGTTGCATTTACGGCCTTCATCAGTATTGCGATGTTTTGTAATCTCTTACGGTCCACGACATGCTTGCTAGGAGATGGGGTCTTGCTCTTGGCTTCTTCATTTTTTGCAGAACTTTGCAAGTTGAACCCAAAGAGTGATCCAGTCATTTGCTCATCCAATATGGATGAGAATTTTCGATGGAATTTGATTCCTTGTGGGAGAATTTCCAACTCCAAAGGAAATTCTCATACAGATTCCATTAAACAATGATTCCATTGGAAATTCTGCTAAAGGAATAAATACATTTTAAGCAATGTTTTCATTAAAACTATAGAGAATGAATGAATACCTTTTGAGAACTTGCTGAAGAGAAAATAGTAATCTGTATGTTTTCATGAAACAATGCAGAAATACATACCTTTCGAGTTTTTTGCATGGAATCTCATTCCAGTAAAACCAAGAAGAGGAGAGTTGCAAGGTTGACCATTGCATTATTCCATTGACATTCTTAATTGCCGTCCCCGCATGACCCAGTCTTTTATCTCCTTTTTTTTCTTTCTTTCTTTTTTTTCTTTTTTTTTTTTTTGAGTACAGACTGCTAAAGTCAAATTGCCCATGGCATCCAATATTTTAACCAATGATTCTCCTCAGAAATATTTTAACTAATAATCCTCTGAAGTATAGAAGGGCTTAAAGGCCTGTGATTCAAGCACAGGTCTTGCTTATACTTGGAAACACTGCTTGCCTTTCAGATACACAGGGCAATGCTAAAGGCCACTCTTCAGTGACTACCGAAAAGCTTCGAGGTCTAACGCCTGTTTGTACAATGAAATAGCTATTCATATGATGTCCTCCACATGAAAGAGAAGGTGCAAAACATTGAGGGAGAAGTATGAAAAAGATACCTGGAAATCTAAACAAAATATCATGATTCCAAGTTCTTTGGGATTTTGAAAATGCCTTTAAAAATAGATTAGATAGTCAAATAAAGTTCCCATTTACACGAAAATGTATAGGTAAAGTGATCTACATCCAATCATCTCCATAATGACATCTATAGGAAACTCTTTTTGAGAAAACATTAATAAGAAACAACAGAATCTACATGGTATGGTACAACAAACAAACTAATTTTCGAACAAAACATGTGTGCAACACGAGAACCTCAAAGTTGTCATTATCATTAATTTATTTGGAGATACAAATGAAATCATTCAGATGTATATCTATTATGCTTGTAAGTTAACATAAAAAATACAACAAAATAGAGGTATAGCCAGAGAGAAAACAAAATGGAAATGAGGTATCATCTGGAATGATGTGGCCAGGAAAACTCTGGTTTGGATCCCCTATGCGGATCTGACTCTAAAATCTTTATCACCTCCTCAACCCAACAGTCCCCCCATGATATGGATCCAAGTAAGAAATTCTAGACTACAAATAAATACAGCATCATACACCAGTGTCTTAGTCGTTAATGGGGTCAATGACTTGAAGCTGTGTAGGCTCCAAGGGCTTCAATTCATCCTTGCAACCTCTGGACAAAAATAGCATAGGGTGCATGGATATCACACTGCTCCTGAAATCTTCAAAAAACAGTCAGCATTCTCCAAACTAACTATACAATCATGGCAAGTTTCATCTGGACATGACCAAGCTTGAGAGTGTCATTGGTGCACCGAACAGAGGATCACCTCCAATCTTGCAGTTCTCATGATCTACTTTCAATGATTTGGGTAGCATGAACACCCTGCAGGCATGACACTGCTCTTCTTCCTCTCCGCTGCTACAGCCATGAACTTCACATCGCCTTTTACTATGATCTGGACCATCACAGGCCAATTCTCTTCTTCTCTTCCTTTTCTTTGACGAGCACCATTTCAAGCCATCCAGATAACATTCTTTAGCAAGGTCTAACACATCTCCAGATGTAGGTACCAATGAATCTCTATGGGGGGGCATAAGCTTGCATGCAACAGTTCTCTCTGGTGCAGGGCTTTCAGTTAGGTGTTCTGTTCCAGGAAGCCTATTGGTGTCTGGTGATTGAATTGGGATTCCTTCATCGCTGAATGAATCCTTATTCTCACGCTCCATAACAGACAACAATGAGCTTACAATATCTTTTCTGTCTTTTATATGATTCCATTTGTTGCCAATCCATTCCTGTGAGGGTCTCAAGTCACCCAGAGTAAAAACAGAGACTTGGTTTTCTCCTGCAATATTCAAACAAGCAATATTCAACATTAGTAAGTATAGCCTAGAGCAGTCCAGGAAAATAATCCTTGCAATTTTAACTGTTCAGACAGCAAAAATTGTACCAAGTTTAGTGTAATGGTGTAATGAATAAAAGATTTTACCTGGGAAATATACATGGATTTGCCCTTCAGATTCTTTACAAATCACAATACCCTCCCACCATCCATCATGCCACCTTGCATCAACAACAGCCCCAACATCGAAGCTGCACGACAAGCTGCCTCTCTCTGATGGATTTGGACGAATCATTGGCCTCCCACACATGCGGATACCCAATCTGTCTGGTGCTGCAACCCTTGAAAGCAGAACCCATTCCTGTAAAGATAAAAAATAAAAAAGGATCAGATATAAGCACATCCACCAAGGCAAAAGAGAAGAAGCTTACATGTTAAATTTAATATTTACCTCCAAATTGCCATTTTCATCAGCATCTTGAACATCTCGATAGCAGACCTTCACCTTGTCGCGGTGCCTTTTGAGAATCACACATTGAAACCAGCATCCCCTTATTCCACTATCTTGTGAAAGTACTTCAACATGGCATCCTGGAGATAGCTGCTGCTGGAGATTTTGCTCAAACAACTCCTTCCTGAGGAAACCAGGAGAAGAAATGGTGCCTGTTATATGTCTTTCTTCTTTACCGCTGGCACCCAATTTTTTTTCCTTGTTCATATCCCTAGCAACCATTCCAGCAAAGTCAATATCCCCACTACTCAACCCGTGTTTCTTCTTAAGTCCACTTTGGGGAACATGGTGATTTCGGTCTCCCTCCAAACTAGAGCCACCACAGGATATTTTCAATCTCAATTTCAGTGAAGATGAGAACATGGACCTAAGTAGTTCCTGGCTCCAGTAGCCCTGAACCTGAGTTATGTCAAAAGGTTTGACATCATCATTGTCAATCTGCCTACGACACAGGTAAGGTTCCCAATTGCCATGCCTTCCCTCATTCTGAAACTTCTCAAAATGCTGAGCACTGAGGACGGCAGCTAATCCATCAATGCAGTCAACACTGAAATCTTGAAGACAGAGAGAAAAGAAAATCTCTCTGTCATTAACATCGGAAGGCAAAGGAATACCAACCTCATCAGCTCTGTGAAACCATCGTACCACAACCATATTGTTGGCTCTCAAGTCCTCATAAAGATCTTCCACATATGCCACAAGTGTCTTATTCTCTTCAGTCATGACATGGACAAAGTCATGAACCTAGGCAAGCATATGGCACACATTTAACCAATGAAAAAATAATAACAAGAATGAAGTCATTGCAAATTAAATACATACAGAGATCGTAATTCCATTCCAGCAGAAAGATGGGTAGTGTTTGCGTCTTTTCCTGCAAATCCACGCAGAACCTAACCATGAAAATTCTTTAGAATGATGTCCCATTTTCCCGGATGAAAGACCCTGAATAGACAAAGGGAAGCAATAGAAAAGAAAGATAATAATAAATGAAACAGCTTCTAGCTTCACTTGCCTCACAACATAATGATAATTTGTACAATTAGAGGAAAATACAACCAATATAATTTCTCTACCTTGGAAGTAGGGATATATGTAGGTTCAGCATCTTCATCATCTGAAGATCTATCCACCATAGGAGAAAATCCATAAGATATTGAATCTGCAAAAAGAACATATATTTTGTTGGATTGTAAAATCTTCATCAAAACAAAAAAATTAAGCTACAATTCTCAACCTTTGGACAACCATCCCAGTTCATGGGAGACTTTAAATAGAATAAAAGCAAGAAAACCTACAGGAAGCTACATAACAATTATAAAACCAAGTTTTCATAAGGATGGGAAAACAGGAATATTGAAACCCTCAAACTTGAAATCTACAGTAAAGAAACACTACGCCAAAATTGACATAATGGGAAGTTGGTTCAGCACAAAAGATGGAAAAAGAAATTAAGAATAGTGGCGATAACAACCGCATGTTGTAATTCAAATTGTACTGTGAATTGTAAGAATTGGATCCAACTAAAGCATGAAATACCATTACAAATTGAACTTCTTTCCTGAGGGAACACTTGGTAAAATATGAATATTACACAGGCATAGAAAATGGGTAACTTGAGTTCAAAAGGTGAATGTTTATAATTAACAATTTGAGAAAGAACAAATGTCTGCTACACTACATTGATAGATTTTTAAAGCAGTTTCCCTTGCAAAAAGTAATTTTCAAATCTAAGAGACAGAACAAATAGCAAATTTTAAGGGAAATAACTTGATCACATACTACATACATACTACACCACACACACACCAAAAAAAAAAAAAAAAAAAAAACTCTTGATTTTTCATAACAAGCTCTGGTAACCCCAAAAGAATTACTGAAAACAAAATTTTTAATTAAAGCCATCATCAATATAAACAAGATTAAATAATCACTAACATAGCTTCAAAATTTAAAAAAGAAGGGAATCAAAGAGCAGCATAGCAAGAAATTTTTAAAGATCCAGAAACAACAACAAAAAAAAAAATTCACATATTTTAGAACAGTTCAAAATTGTTCAAAATTGTCTAAGGTGAAGAGAGAGAAAAGGCACAGCGATGAAGAAAACTCCATAAAATCAGAATATTTAAAACTTCACAGAGTTGTGAATCGAAGAAAGTTAAGGAGTAAAATTTTAAATAAAGCATATATTGAAAAGTTACCAATATATCATATAAACGATAGCACGAAGACTCCTGGAAACAAAATATTTACGGAACAAACAGAAAAGCCCCAATAAAAACAAACACAAAGAAGACTACATGGATGAGCAAGCAAAATAAATGAATGAATAAATAAAAGAAAAGACAAAATCAAAAGTATACAAAAAGGATTCTCTTTTAAGAACTAGTGGCTTGATAACGTAGCCCAGACAGACCAAATTTTACATTTTCTTTCGAGGATTTCCAGTGGCAAAAAATAGAGGGCAAAATGGATATCTCCTTGTTCTTGCACAGCGAGATCACCCAAATCGAGAAGCAAACATCCCAGAAAGCTAAAGGTGTCAATAGATCCGAAGGAAATACAAGGATGCTGAAGCCAACGAAGAAATTCAAACAAGAAAATTGTTATAAAAAAAGGTCACGTTTTCAATTATTTTTGCAGGTTCTCTCGACCTATCTCCTCTTAACTTCGACAAAAAGAAGAAATCATAACCAACTACAGCCCTAATCCATCACATATCTCTCCTCTTTCTGTTGCAGATATAGATAGTTTCTATAAGAGGAATTGAAGGTAACAAAGCAAACTCCATAATCCTCAAATCCATCTATTGAAACGAATCAAAAAACCGACCCATGAATAAAGCCGATCAAAAAATGGAACAGATCTATACGGAATCCAAGATTTCAATAAAAATCAAGTATGAATCATCAGACAAAAAAACATCTTTCCACATTATTTTACGGTTTGTCTTCTGGGATATCCTATAATAAGCGAAGAACGGCAATCTATGACAGGTCACAGCCTTCGCCAATCAATCCGTTCCTTCTATGATTTTTTATATATTAGAAAGAAAAAAAACAACTAAAGAAATCCCCAAAACCCGACACCTTCACTCTTCAATCCAACCAAAGAAAGGAGACACCTTTCCCAAAAACCCATCATGGAAACAACAGATCCATACGAAATCCCAAGCTACAGAGTCCCAAACCAAATCCCATCCCAAAAATACACCAAAATATTCCACCTTACCAATTCTTTCAAGCTTTTCCGAGCTTTATTTCTTCTCAATTACAATTCCGGGAAAAAAGAAAAAAAGAGCATCTTTTTTATTCTTTCACGGACTTCCAAGCCTCATCTCTTCTCAAATTCTAGAATTTACTGGGGCACAGGCGAAACGAAATACCTGAGACGAGGGAAGAGAGCCAATCGACGACCTCCCTCCGCGTCCGCCACTTGAGGGAGAGCCCAGAGGACGACGACGGCGAGCAGCCGGAGGACGAGAAGGCGGCAGCCAAGAGGTGGTGGTCCGGCCGCAGCGCGAGAAGCGATCTGAGGAACCGCCCGGGGACGGCGTAGGACATGTGGCGCACGCTCTTCTCCCGCCCCACCACCGCCAGATCCATCCCGCCAGCGGCGTCCTGGAGGTAGTAGTGCACCACCCTCCTCCCCTTGTCGTTCGACACCACTTCCTCCTCCCACCCTACGAACACCTTACCCATTTCCTCCATATCCAAACGCTAATCCTAATCCCCTTCTCCCCCACCGCCTCCAAGAGAGGGAGGATTTATTCCGACATTATGTAAATAAATAGGAGAAGAGGAAGGGGCGAAGAGATTTGGGTGGGGGAAGAAATCGACGGCGAGGATTTCGTCCACGACGTTAAATCCGGCGAAACCGCCTCGAAGGAACGGGGATTCTGAAGAAAAGGAAATGGAACGTGGAGACGTTATTGCCCCTAATAATTCTACTATTTTCGTGACTGCAATCATCGGATCGGATGGATTGATATGAACCCGAACAGCGAGCATAGGGACGGGAGGACGCGACACGCGTCCGGGTTTCTGGTGGGGCAAACGGCGGGTTTGCGCGTTGATTACGTCAAAAGCGCGTGGGGGTTTCGAAGTTTTCGCGTGTCAGAATCTGCCACGATGCCCTATCCGTTCTTTTATGCGGATCACCTGATCCGCTTTCACACATTTTTACTTTTTAGTGCAAAAAATCTGAGGGTTTCGTGGTTTAGGCCTGTTTGGCTGAAGGTTTGCGAGCACGAGCAGTCTCGGTGCCAAACCAAATTCCTCCCAAACAATCCAACACAACAAATCTTGTTAACGCAACAAGGGCCCAGACTTGGGCCTCTTATTATTAATTTTTATTTTGAAACAGTTTACTTGTTGATTTATGTGGAAATAATATTTTATAATAATTTTAAAAAAAATAAAAAAAAAAATTATCATGTGCATGCAGTGCATGCCATTGTAGTAGCTTAATTACTGAGATTGGCATACGATAAATGAAACTTTGCTCATGCATCTTGATTAGTGGTATACACATAATACATGCAATAATTTTTTTATGAAATGCTCATTGTAATTTTATGCCTCGATCATTCTTCGATTGTTAAAGATGAAGTTCTTTCTCTCCCAGGAGAGAAGGTTATCCTTTCCATTCAAACCAACCTCACCGTCACTTGAATAATAAAATGGCAAACAATGATTGGACCTCGCGCAATCTAAAAAAATTAAGTTTAGATGATAGCTTTGGGGTTTGGACCAAAAAGGTTGACTTTTGCCGTAGTTTCAAGTTCCATATTTTTTGGTTTGATTAGATTTAGATTTATTTTTATGCAAATGTCATTCGCCCGCCCCACCCACCGAGGCTCTCGTGACTTATTTACAACTTGATTGGTCTAAATATCATTTCTGGTTCAACTACAACACCAAATTGACTATAATCTATTCTTTTGTTGATAAAAATTTATTTAAAAATTTATATTTTTTAAATAAATATTTTTTAAATAATATTTAAATAAAAATATTTTATTTATATTATTTTATATATAAAAAAATTAGTTTAAAATTTGTTATTTATTTTTTTCATATTATTATTTTTCTAGATAAATTGTTAAAATTTACTCATATTTTTTTATATTTTTTAGATTTAAAAAATAAATAATTGAATTATTAAGTGTTAAATAAGATATTAAAATAAAAATAAAATATTTTAGATATAAAATTAAATTTTTATTTTATTGTTGAAAAAATAATTTAATCATCTTTAAATAAATAAAATTTTCTTTCATGGGCTATTTATAAAAAAATAATTTTTTATTTTAAAAAATATAAAAAATGGATAAATTTTTTTTATGATATTTATCCGGGTATAGACAATTTTTTCGGAGGCGGTACTTTCAAATATCCGATTGTCATTTGATTTATTTTTTTAATTAATGCACTGCAATCCGGAGGTCACATGACGTGGGCGATGACGTATTATGGTCGCATGGGAGCCGCAAAACTTCAAAGAAGATAACTATAACAGCTGGAGACAGCCAAGCCAGCATCTAATCTTGGACCATATCTAATCTTAAACAATTAATCTTCACCTTGGAAACAAAAGGCAGAGAGATGCAATAAAAGGGAAAGGGAGAAGAATCAACTCTAGGTTTGCTTTGACTGGTTCCATTGTTTCTTTTCTTTGTCCTTTGAGAGGATAAGCACGGCATTATCCACTTGATGCCAATGCTCCTCCTTGCTTTCCCTCCCCAGCTAGGGCCCACACCCCTCCAATTATTGCTACTCCATTTGGGCGTCTATGTATGTACTTATGTGACTAATCTAGCTTAAAAGAAAAAAACCTATGGTGTAAATATATAAAATAGAAACTAAAAAAACCTTGGTATCATCAAATTTGATCATCCATGGTTCATTGGTTCTATAATGCCAATGCAATCAGCCTTTTATAAAATTGTTATCGATGACTATAATGATCATATTCAACCATTATTTTTTTTAATCTATTTAAATTAAAATTATCTATATTAGATAATTTAAATTTTTATATCTAGATCGTACTTTAATATTTATATAAAATTAAAATAAAATATATTTTATACCATCATCTCATTAACGCGATGATCACGTAGTCTGTAAAGCATCAGATCCATCTTCCACAGGCAACTAATTTTCTCTCTTCTCATCCTTCATCTTTATGCGGATGATTGATGAAAATCATCATGCCTTCCGAGAGTTGGAAAAAAAAGACCATACTATCTTTATTTATACTTATATTTATCTTATCCCATCAAAAGATTTAATCCTGATTAAAAAATTTCAGTCTAAGTCTTATCAGGAATATAACTCTTTAATTAATTAGGCTTATCATAATTGATTCATGACTTGATCCAATGAGTTAAACCTGACTAAGTGATAATTAGACCACATTATGGAGTTAAATCCAATATTCTTCCACTTGACCTATATTATCACTTAAAATTAACTCTTTGATTTTGCCAAAATATTTTAAAAATATAAAAAAATATTTTTTAATTTTTTAAAATAATAATTTTGAATCATAATTTTAAAATTGACCTAATGAGTGTGCACTTATTTGACAAAAATTTGCACAATTATCTATTCCTTGAAGATCCTTTGTACTTTGATTGAGTAAAAATCACTGATGCAAATCATAGCGGTTATACATCTTAATTGACATACTCCCTTCCATGTATCATGACATCAATAATTCTCACTTAACTTAGTCTTATATGCTGGAATACATAGGCTATCAAATGTTAGATATATGTGCCCTAGAAGTCAAAATTGGCTGACACTTATAATACACTTCTAGGGGCAAAATTATAATTTTAACTAATATCAATAAAATAGATTATTTTCTATCGCATATGTGTATTTAGTGTCTGTGATACATCCTTTGAGTTAATGGTAATGATAATTCATATTTTGATGTATTCATCTTTCCAAAAGATGTGCTTTCTAGCTCACTTGAGAAATAGAACGCATGAGCAAGATTCCCTTATGCTTCTGCAATAGGAGGCCCTCATGATGCCATGCCATGTACACGGACCTGATATAGCCCATGCTGTGAGTGCTACAAGCAGATATCATCAAATACAGGTGAAGAAACACTGGACTTTCTGTGAAATATAATCCTTTAAGTACTTGAGAAGAACTAAGGTATTGATGTTGGTCTTTGGTAAAACGGAGAACTCCAAGTCCAGGAATACACAGACTCGAATTTCATGTCCGATATAGATGATCGAAAGTCGGACATCTAGGAGTCTTTTATGTGCAATGGTTGGTGCTGTCATTGAAAGAGTTTCCAAGGCATATATGATAGCAAATTTCACCATCGAAGCGGAATATATTGCTCATCAGAGGCTGTGAAGGAAGCATTCTGGTAACAAGAAATTACTACGAGAATTAGAGTAATGCCATCGATGCCATTCCTCTTACTGCGACAACAATGGTGCCATATTCCCTTGCTAAGGAGCCGAGGTCTCACCAAAAATATAAGCACATTGAGCGGCGATTTACCACCTCTCGCGATTACCTACGAGAGTTATGCGAGGTCAAAAGAGAGTCAACTCCACAGATAATGTGGTAGACCCACTTACAAAGCCGTTGGGCCACAGAAAGATCGAAGCCCCACTTTGAAAGATGGATAGCAAAGGAAAGTGTTTCCATTGCAACAGCGACGGCCATTGGAAGCGGAACTGCCCTACTTACCTGGCCACCCTGAAGAACAAGAAGGAAGGTCCTTCTGGAGGTATGCTCGTTATTGAGTCTAACCTTACGGTTTCTTCTGCATCCAGTTGGGTGCTTGACTCTGGTTCTAGTGCTCATCTGTGCACTTCTATGCAGGGTCTTGAGGATAGCAGGAGGCTGAGGGATGGAGACATGATCCTACGCATCGGTAATGGAGCAAGAGTTGCTGCAGTAGCCGTGGGAACATACCCTCTTCGATTACCATCTGGTTTAGACTTAGTTTTGAAAGACTGTTATTATGTGCCTGCAGCTAGCAGGAATTTGATTTCTGTTTCATGCTTAGCACAAGAAGGTTATGTGATTCACCTTCTTTAAGGACCATTGTAACATTCTTTATGAAAGAAATAAAATTGCAAATGGTTTCCTTATTAATGGTCTTTATCAGCTACATATTGATGTACCTGTTTCTAACTATCGAGCAAAACGTGAATGCCAAACGACCTAGGGATAGTCCAAACGACAGATATCTATGGCACCTGAGATTAGGTCATATAGCAGAAGATAGGATTCAACAAATTGGAGAAAAATGGGCTATTGAGTCCATTGACTTTTCGAGTCATATCCAACTTGTGAATCTTGTCTTCAAGGCAAAATGACTAAACTCCCTTTTGTTGGACATGGGGAGAGGGCCACAGATCTCCTTGCCCTAGTACATACTGATGTGTGCGGCCCATTTGATGTGCCGGCTAGAGGCAATTTTGTCTACTTCATTACCTTTTCCGATGATCTGTCTAGGTATGGGTATGTGTATCTTATGAGACACAAGTCTGAAGCTTTTGAAAAGTTCAAAGAATTCAGACATGAAGTAGAAAAACAAACTGGAAAACCCATTAAGGTTCTTCGATCAGATCGAGGAGGTGAATACCTTAGCCGGGAATTCCTAGACTATCTTAAGGAAAATGGCATAGTCTCTCAATGGACTCCACCAGGAACACCTCAACTCAACGGGGTTTCAGAATGGAGAAATCGGACTCTATTGGATATGGTTCGATCCATGATGAGCTTCACAGACCTCCCTGATTTTCTTTGGGGACATTCATTGTTAACTTCAATTTATCTACTGAATAGGGTTCCCTCTAAAACCGTTCCTACCACACCGTATGAGATATGGCACGGTAAGAAACCAAGTCTGAGTCATCTCAGAATTTGGGGTTGTCCGGCTCATGTCAAAAGACAACAAGCGGACAAGTTAGAGTTTAGGTCCTTTAGAGCTCGATTCATAGGATATCCTAAAGAGTCATTAGGATACTATTTCTACATTCCAGAAGACCACAATGTGATTGTGAGTCGACATGCCATCTTTCTTGAAAAATAGTTTATTCAAGATAGCGGCATTGGAAAGCAGATTAAGCTTGATGAGAAAGTCTCACAAGTACAACGAGCTAAGGACCAATTGGAACCAAATCAGGTTGAGCCAATAAGAACACTACCTCCTCCACCTCGTAGATCGGAAAGAGTTTTCCGTCCCCCTGAAAGATACTTAGGTATTATTTCAGAGGAAAGTAGAGGAAAATGTTCCTCATAGGTAATGGTGCTCATGGTGATGATCCCAAAACCTACAACGAGGCGATATCAGATATCGACTCCGAGAAATGGCTTAGAGGCAATGCAGTCAGAAATTGACTCGATGCACTCAAACCAAGTCTGGACCTTGGTAGATCCACCAGAAGGTATAGTACCTATTGGGTGTAAATGGATCTTCAAGAGAAAGATTGGTGCAGATGGGAATGTGGAGACATTCAAGGCTAGACTAGTGGCAAAAGGTTATAGTCAACGCGAAGGCATTGACTATCAGGATACCTTTTCCCCAGTGGCTATGCTAAAATCCATCCGCACATTGCTTGCCGTTGCAGCCTATTTCGATTATGAAATATGGCAAATGGACGTGAAAACGGCATTCCTTAAATGGATATCTTGAGGAAGATATCTATATGGAACAGCCGCTAGGTTTCACATCCAGTGATACTGATCACAAGGTTTGCAAGCTGCAAAGGTCCATATATGGACTTAAGCAAGCATCTCGGAGCTGGAACACTCGTTTCAATGATGTGATCAAAAAGTTTGGTTTCATCAAAAATGAAGAGGAACCATGTGTTTTCAAAAAGGTCAGTGGGAGCGCTGTTGTCTTCCTCGTATTGTACGTGGATGACATCCTCCTTATTGGGAATGATATTCCCATGTTGACATCAGTCAAGATGTGGTTGTCCAAGGAATTCTCCATGAAAGACCTAGGTGAAGCATCCTTTATTCTAGGAATTAAGGTCTATAGGGATAGACCGAATAGGATGCTAGGACTTTCACAGAAGATGTACATAGAGGAAGTACTAAAGAGGTTTAGTATGGAAAACTCTAAGAGGGGATTAATACCCTTCAGACATGGTATTCATCTTTCCAAGAAGATGTGCCCCAGCACACCTGAGGAAATAGAACGCATGAGCAAGATCCCTTATGCTTCTGCAATAGGGAGCCTCATGTATGCCATGCTATGTACACGACCTGATATAGCCCATGCTGTGAGTGTCACAAGCAGATATCAGTCAAATCCAGGTGAAGAACACTGGACTTCTGTGAAATGTATCCTTAAGTACTTGAGAAGAACTAAGGATATGATGTTGGTCTTTGGTAATGGAGAACTCCAAGTCCAGGGATACACAGACTCGGATTTCATGTCCGATATAGATGATCGAAAGTCGACATCTGGGAGTCTGTTTGTGTGCAATGGTGGTGCTGTCAGCTGGAAGAGTTCCAAGCAAACTGTGATAGCAGATTCCACCATGGAAGCAGAATATATCGCTGCATCAGAGGCTGCGAAGGAAGCATTCTGGTACAAGAAGTTTGCTGCAGAAATTGGAGTAATGCCATCAGATGCCATTCCTCTATACTGCGACAACAATGGCGCCATAGCCCTTGCTAAGGAGCCGAGGTCTCACCAGAAATCCAAGCACATTGAGCGGCGATACCACCTCATCCGCGATTACCTCGAGAAGGGTTACGTTCGAGGTCAAGAGAGTCAACTCCACAGATAATGTGGCAGACCCACTTACAAAGCCGTTGGGCCAGCAGAAGATCGAAGCCCACCTTGAGAAGATGGGACTTAGACTTGTAGCCAATTGGCTTTAGGACAAGTGGGAGATTGTTAGATATATGTGCCCTAGAAGCCAGAATTGGCTGACACTTGTAATACACTTCTAGGGGCAAAATTATAATTTTGACTAATAATCAATAAAATGGGTTATTTTCTATCACATATGTGTATTTAGTGTCTGTGATACATCCTTTGAGTTAATGGTAATGATAATTCATATTTTCAAGAGTTGAAAATTTAAGACATGAATAATCATTATTAACTCATAAAATGCTCCCGACCATAGGATCATCACGAGGATGGTGATTGATCCGGAAGGTTGGTGTACAATCGCTTCTCTTTAGTAGATGAGTCTTGAGTCTACGGTGTGGAGACACCGGAGCGAGAGTACAGGTACTCGTTAGAGAACGAGGGCACTGAGCGTGACCACCTCGAGTAGTCATTAGGGAAGTCTACCTTCTCGTCAATGACTGACTCGATGCTGCAGTAGTGTGTCTGGTTCTTTGACCTGAGGTGCATCGGCAGTTCACCTTGAGGGTGTTATAGTTTGACTACACCATTACTCGGTCTCCTAGCCATATGGAACCCTGAGGTGTATGTTGGCTATAGCATGTTCATTGTAGGAACTGGATTGCATCAAGATGGAATCTATCTACCTCGGTGGTAGAGGAGCAGCCCTATGATGATCATGAGAATCAAGTCCAGAAGTCCATGGCCATGGCAGAGTGAAATAATAGAAAGAGTTTCTATTTAGATTTTCACATTGGACTTGAATCGAATGATTACATCATATGACAGAGACTAGGGTTTGACGAGTTCACCTTAACCCTAATCTGATCGGGGCTCAAGATAGAAGAACTTAATCACACAGGTAGCTGCACCAAGAGGTTCGCATTCAGCTCTGATGGGTTGCCACCATATACTGCTAGGTGTCACTGGTGGATTTTGGGAGCAATTAGAATGATTTAGATGATCGATCATTCTAGCTGTTCGAATCAGAAGAGTTCTGATCCATCGAAAGGAGTTTCGATGATGTCGATGATAGAGATCATGACATATCCCATTACCATACAGAACTGAACCTAACTGGGTCACACAAACAAGGGTTTGAATCTGGTGATCATCAATTGAACTGATCTAGTTCAATTGATCTGAATGAGATTCAATTAGGTTCAAGGAAAATCGTGCTAGCACTCGATTGAACCTAACGTTCTTCTTTTACTATCATAAATAAGTTGTCCTGACTGAGCCAAAGGAGTTTGTGCTCAATCAGAGGCCTTCATATGGTCTGACTGGAGGTTGTCCAAGTCAGAAAAGGTTGTCTTATTTTGTAAGACATTACCTGCCATTTTTGGTCACCTGCCATTTCTTGTTCTTTGACTTTGGTCAAAAGTCTACCTTTGACTGGTCAAATGTTGACCATTGACACTTTGACTTTTGACCACATGTCATGCACCTATTGGAGAGCTGGTGGGGGCCTGTCCCCCTGCCAGAACCTGGCAAGGAGGAGGGCGCACGCCACCCTTGGCGTGTGCCCAAGTTGGAGGCGCCCAGGAGTCCCTGTTGGACAGGGACTCCATCTCCTTTTTGGATTCCAATTAGAGTTCTCCTAAGAACCAACTTTGACTGGTCTTAGGTGCCCTCTAAGGAGGAATCCAGGGGACTCTATTCCCACCAATCAGATTTAGATCTGATTTCACAAAGGGTTGTGATTGGTTGGGAAGAAGAGGAGTTGGATCACAGTTAGTCTATAAATAAGACCCTGCGCCCAACTCAAATTAAGATTGAAAATCATAATTCTCCATGCCCCAAGGCTGCCTCTCCCCTCCTTCCTCCATGCCAAACCCACCTTCTCCCTCTCCTCTCCACGTCCAAAAGGAGTTTTGGACCTTGGTTGGTGCGAATCCAGATCAAGAGAAAGGCGACTGAAAGCAAGAAGGCTGCGCTGCTGCAAAGGACGACTGCTGATCTTCAAAAGAGTTTTGAAGATCCTCCAAATCAGATCTAGATCTAATTTTTGAAGATATGATAGAGAAGAAGAGGATCTCCAAATTCAGCCCGAGTGGATGCCGGTAGAGGCCAGGCACTTATGTGGCTAGATCTAAAACCTTTCGCTGCTTACAAGATCATCAATGGGTAATAGAATTACCCACTTCAAAGTAAATTAAATTTAATTTAATTTATCTAATTTTATTTTAATTATTAAAATAATAAGAATCAGATCTAAAATATTCTAGATCTAATCTAGATCAAAGAAAAAAATTTTGAAATATATCTTTTGATCTGATCAGATCTGAACGAACATAGTCCAAAAAATCAGGATTTTCCTTCATCAAAATCATAATGCCTATGATAAAAGTTCCACTATAATATCATATAAATGATACTTCTATTTATTTTAATTTTGATAAAAATCAACCATAATATATATATAAATAATAATTAAATAGAAATAGTAGCAGTCATCAAATCATTAAAAGATCTCAAAATAGGTATTTATTATAAATTAAATATCTCAATAACAAATGCCTATAACTTTTACGTGCTCTTTAAAAATTTTGGATAACCTCTCGTCAAAGGATCAGCTATCATATAAGCAGTACCAATAAAATTAATAAACACCTGATGCCTATTAATCCTCTTATTTACAGTAAGATACTTAACATCAATGTACTTATTTATATTGGTCATCTTGCTACTTGTTGTCATAGAATCTGATCGATGCTGGAACGAGCTAGAGTGAAGGAGGACGAGGTCGTCATCGGAGATCTGCAAAATAAAATTTCATTCGGAGTCGATGGTGGTAGCTCCGATGGGACCCTCCGATAATCAAGTCAGCTCTTCTAGCCAATAGAAATGAAGTGCTCAAGTAAGAGCTCGATAGAGTTTTGGAAAGGAGAAGAGAGCTTAGAGCTTAAAAAAAATATATCTGGAGGGTCTCTTTTTATAGGTAGAGCTTAATTGATGGTAACAGCTGCAGCTGTCTGACAGTGGATCGCTCGAGGTCTGGTGGAGTTCGATATAGAGAGAAAGATATCATCAGACTGATGGTGATAGCCATACTGTCCGATAGCGGACCGCTCGAGGTCTGATAAAGTCAGTCATGGAGGGGGGCATCGTCTGTAGCATCATTTGTGGTAGACTAATGGCGATCGTTCGTCGAGATTTAATAATCGTAGCTCTGAGAAAGCAGACATTGGTTGGTGGACTTCGGTATATATCAATTTTAGGAGAGTTTGGACTTTTGAAGGAAATACATCTGGAGGGGATTATCCAGAAGTAATTCACTGGAGGAATTCGACTGAGTGAGAAATTCGAAAGGAGTTCGACTTCTAGAGGAGTTCGATCGAAGAAAAAGTTTGGAAAGAGTTCGACTTCCGTATGCATCTGACTGAAGGAGTGCGGAGGGAGTCCGACTTCTATAGACGTCCGACTGAAGGAGAAGCTCGAAAGGAGCTCGGCTCCCGTAGGCATCCGATAGAAAGAGTGCGGAGGAAGTTTGGCTCTCATAGGAGTTTGACTGTAGGAGCAATCCGAAAGAAGTTTGACTTTCGTAGACGTCCGACTGAAGGAGTGCGGAGAGAGTTTGGCTCTCGTAGGAGTCCGACTGGGGCTCGATCGTTGAGAAGTTCGATCGACTGAAGGGATTTCATTGGGACTCGATCGTTGGAAAGTTCGATCGAAGAAAAAGTTTGAAAGAAGCTCGGCTCCCATAGGTATCCGATAGGAGGAGTGAGGAGAGAGTTCGGCTCTCATAGGAGTCCGACTGTAGGAGCAATTCGAAAGGAGTTTGGCTCTCATAGACGTCCGACTGGAGGAGTGCGGAGGAAGTTCAACTCTCGTAGGAGTCCGACTGGGGCTCGACCGCTGAAAAGTTCGATCGACTGAAGAGATTTTGCTGGAACTCGACCGCTGAGAATTTTGATCAGCTGAAGGAGTTCGACTAAAGTTTGGCCGTTGAAGCTCTTTCATGATCACCAGTTGCATTAGGGCAAGCATCAGGCTGGACTTTGGTAGGAGCAAGGTTTATCCCTAATAATAGCCCCCAGCCTCCCACTCTCGAATTCGAAATTCGAAGAAAGGGAGTACAAAAAAGATGACTGCCGAAGTCCTCTTCAGGGCTCTGCACCAGTTCAGGTTGAAGCTTGGGGGAGATCTTATCTCCAGCCAAGGTTGACGTTGAAGTTGAGGCTCGGGGGGATCCTATCACCAGTCGAGGTTTAGGAAGATATTGTCTTTTATTGACGTTGCGGTTGAAGCTTATGGAAGATCTTATCTCCAATCGAGGTTGAAGGAGATCTTCTCTCTTGTTGATGTAGACTTTCAAACTCAGAGGGAGATCTTATCCCCAGTCGAGGTTAAAGTTAAAGTCGAGGCTCGAAAAAGATCTCTTCTCCAGTCGAGGTTGAGGAAGATCTCATCTCCTATTGACGAAGATGATGAAGCTCGGAGGAGATCCTATCTACAATCGAGGTTGAAGTTGAAGTTAAGGTTCGAAGGAGATCCCATCTCCAGTCGAGGTTAAAGGAGATCTCATCTCTTGTTGACAAAGACGTTGAAGCTCGGGCAAGGTCCTACCTCCAGTCGAGGTTGAAGTTGAAGTTAAGGATCGAGGAGAGATCTCATCTCCAGCCAAGATTGAGGAAGATCTTATCTTCTATTGATGTAGACTCTGAAGCTCGGAAGAGATCTTATCTCTGACCGAGATTGAGAGAGATCTCATCTTCTTGGCATAAACTCTGAAGCTCGAAAGAGATCTTATCTCTAGCCGAAGTTGAAGGAGATCTTATCTTCTATTGGCGTAGAAGCTCGGGGGAGATCTTATCTCCAACGGTCAAGGTCAAAAGTGAAGCTCAGAGGAGATCTTATCTCCAGTAGTCGAGGTTGAAGGTGGAGCTCAGGAGAGATCTTATCTCCAACGATCGAGGTTGGAGGTGGAGCTCAAGGAAGATCTTATCTCCAACGGTCGAGGTCGAAAGTGGAGCTCGGAGGAAATCTTATCTCCAACGATCAAGGTTGAAGGTAGAGCTCAGGAGAAATCTTATCTCCAACGGTCGAGATTGGAGATGGAGCTTGGAGGAGATCTTATCCCTAGCGGTCGAGATTGAAAGTAAAACTCGGAGGAGATCTTATCTCCAATGGTCGAGGTTAAAGATGGAGCTCGGAAGAGATCTTATCTCCAACAGTCGAGGTTGAAGGAGATCACATCTCCTGTTGGTGTAGAAGCTCGGAGGAGATCTTATCTCCAATCGAGGTTGAGGAAGATCTTATCTTCTATTGACGTAGACTCTGAAGTTTGGGAGAGATCTTATCTTTGACCAAGGTTGAGAAAGATCTCATCTCCCATTGGCGTAGACTCTAAAGCTCGAAAGAGATCTTATCTCTAACCAAGATTGAAGGAGATCTTATCTTCTGTTGGCGTAGAAGCTCGAGGGAGATCTTATCTCCAGCGATCAAGATCGAAAGTCAAGCTCGAGGAAGATTTTATCTTCAGTAGTCGAGGTTGAAGAAGATCAGTTGACACAGAAGCTCGGAGGAGATCTTATCTTCAGTGGCCGAGGTTGAAGACGATCTTATCTCCTATTGACGTAGAAGCTTGGGAGAGATCTTATTTCCGACGGTCGAGATTGAAGGTCGAGCTTGGAGGAGATCTTATCTCCAGCAGTCGAGATTGAAGGAGATTTTATCTCCTACCGACGTAGAAGCTCGGAGGAGATCTATCTCCAGTAGCCGAGGTTGAAGAAGATTTTATCTCCTACAGTTGTCGGACATAATGAGGTCGTTGTCAGAGCCTTTTCTCTCATCCCATCTAGAATGAATGAGGCCTTCGATTTTGCTCACGTTAGGATGAGGTTCTCCTCCTATTTCTAATGAGCTATAGGGGCACATAAGGGCCGTTGTCAGGGCCTCTCCCCCCATCTCGTCTAAAATAAATGAGGCCTTCGACTTTGCTCGCATTAGGATGAGGTTCTCCTCCTATTTCTAATAGGCTATGAGGGCACATAAGGATCGTTGTCAGGGCCTCTCCTTCCATCTCATCTAAAATGAACGAGGTCTTCGACTTTGCTCGCATTAAGATGAGATTCTTCTCTTATTCCTAATGGACTGTGGGGGCACATAAGGACCGTTGTTAGGACCTCTCCCTCCATCTCATCTAAAATGAACGAGGCCTTCGACTTGCTCATGTTAGGATGAGGTTCTCCTCCTATTCCTAACATAACCACTATTGTTTGCTTTTTTTCTGTCATCAGGTAGTTTTTGCACTGAGAAACAATAATGTTGAAATGGAGGAGTCTTATTGAAGAAAAATTATCGGTAGTATATTCTCGGATTCTCCGAGTCTCAAGGTCGTGGGAGCATTGTTCCTCCGAGCTTTTTAGACAGTAAGTTCTAGACCTGACGATCTCTTCTATTTTATACTGGCCTTCTTAATTTGGAGCAAGCTTCTCTTGGCTTCGACGTTGGAAGATGACAGTCCGTCGAAGTATCAAACCCCCAGAGATAGCATCGATGATGCTAGGAGGCGGCCGATCTTCTTGTTGTTCCTCCCTCATTGATGGTTCTAGCTGCGGTAGCACCATTGGCTTGCTTCAGACCAACATATGTGGAACATTGAGGAGGGCATAGTTGAGAAATCTTCTAGGAGAAGGACTTCTTCGTGCCCTTCTATCGGAGCTTCCTTGATGATGAGCTCAAGAAGAAGTTCGGGCTCGCTTGCACTCGGAGGGAGGGTCCGTAAGCATGGCCGAGCATCATTCGGCCCTCCTATGAAACCTCCTAAGGAAGAACTTCATGCCCTTTTATCAGGACTTCCTTGATGATGAGCTCGAGGAAGAGTTCGGCCTTGCTTGCACTCGGAGGAAGCCCGTGACCACGGTCGAACTTCATTCCACCCTCCTGTGAAGCCTCCTGGGGGAGAACTTCATGCCCTTTTATTGAAGCTTCCTTGACGATGAGCTTGAGGGAGAGTTCGACCTCACTTGCGCTCGAGGGGAGTCCATGAGCACGATCGAACTTTATTCCATCCTCCTATGAAGCCTTCTAGGAAAGAACCTCATGCCCTTTTATCAGAGCTTCCTTGACGACGAGTTTGAGGGGGAGTTCGATCTCGCTTGCGCTCGAAGAAAGTCCATGAGCATGGACGAGCTTCATTCGGCCCTCCTGTAAAACATCCTGAGGGAGAACTTCATGTTCTTTTATCGGAGCTTCCTTAACAACGAGCTTGAGGGGGAGTTCGGTCTCGCTTGCGCCTAGGGGGAGCCTATGAGCGCAGCTGAACTTCATTCCATCCTCCTACAAAGCCTCATGGGGGAGAACTTCATGCCCTTTTTGTCGGAGCTTTCTTAACGATGAGCTCGAGGGGGAGTTCAGCCTCACTTGCGCTTAGGGGGAGCCTGTGGGCGTGGCCGAACTTCATTCGGCCCTCCTATGAAACCTCCTAGGGGAGAACTTCATGTTCTTTTATCGGAGCTTCCTTGACGATGAGCTCGAGGGGAAGTTTGGCCTCACTTACGCTCGGAGGGAGCCATGAGCATGGTCGAATTTCATTCCACCCTCCTGCGAAGCCTCCTGAGGGAGAACTTCATGCCCTTTTGTTAGGACTTCCTTGACGACGAGCTCGAAGAAGAGTTCGGCCTCGCTTGCACTCGGGGGAAGCCCATGAGCGTGGTCGAGCTTCATTCGGCCCTCCTGTAAAATCTCCTGGGAGAGAACTTCATGTCCATTTGTCGGAGCTTCCTTGACGATGAGCTCGAGGAATAGTTCGGCCTCGCTTGTGTCTGGGGGGAACCCATGAGCACGGTCGAACTTCATTCGACCCTCCTATGAAACCTCATGGGGGGAGAACTCCTACTCTCTATTTCTCCTTCCTAAGGGCGATGGATATGCTAGGCTAAATACTCTTTTTTGGGATCGATTTTCGACATTCTGATTGCAGATTTTCTGATGAAGTCATCATCGGGGGCTACCGCATGGCCTGCACCATCTCGGTGAGGTCCTGAACCCGCTGCATCAGTAGGTTGAACTACTTCAGATCTATCATGGCCATCGATGGAGGTGGAGGTTAAAGTACCGATGATGGAGCAAGAGTGGATGGATCTGACTCAGATCTGACAGCAGACGCGATAGATTTTTGGGTGGTCGCCTTCTTTTGAGGTATTTTTTGAGATCGAGGATGAGGACGAAGATGAACCTTAGAGAAGAAGGTTGGCAGGGTCGGTTGAGCACTCTTTTAAGAATAAGGGTACCTTAGAGACAGAGGCCCTTCCTCTAGCGCCAATTTTGTTGTCGTAGAATCTGATCGACGTTGGAATGAGCTGGAGTGGAGGAGGATGAGGTCGCCGTTGGAGATCTACAAAATAAAGTTTCATCCAGAGTCGGTGGTGGTGGCTTCGATGGAACCCTTCGACGATCAAGTTAGCTCTTCTGGCCAACAAAAATGGAGTGCTCAAGCGAGAGCTCAGCAGAGTTTCAGAAAGAAAAAGAGAGCTTAAAGCTTAAAGAAAACATATCTGGAGAGTCCCTATATATAGGTGGAGCTTGATTGATAGTAACAACTGCAGCTGTCTGACAGCGGACCGCTCGAGATCTGATAGAGTTCGATATGGAGAGAAAGATATCGTCAGGCTGATGGTGACAGCCATACCGTCCGATAGTGGGCCACTCGAGGTTTGGCAGAGTCAGTCACGAAGGAAGGCACCGTCTGTAGCATCGTCTGTGGCAGACTGATGGCGATCGCTCATCGAGATTTAATAATGGTAGCTCTGAGAAAGCAAGCGTTGGTTGATGAACTTCGGTATATATCAATTTCAGGAGAGTTCGAACTCTTGAAGAAAATACGTCTAGAGGGGATTATCCTAGAGTAATCCATTGGAGGAATTTGACTGAGGAAGAAGTCCGAAAGAAGTTCGACTTTCGCAGACATCCGACTGAAGGAGTGCGGAGGGAGTCCGACTTCTGTAGACGTCCGACTGAAGGAGAAGCTCAGAAGAAGCTCGGCTCTCATAGGCATCCAACGGAAGGAGTGCGGAGAGAGTTCAGCTCTCGTAGGAGTCCGACTGTAGGAGCAATTCGGAAGGAGTTTGACTTCCGTAGGCATCCGACTGAAGAAGTGTGGAGGGAGTTTGGCTCTCGTAGGTATTCGATTGGGGCTCGGTCGTTGAGAAGTTCGGTCAACTGAAGAGATTTTGCTGGGACTCGATCGCTAGGAAGTTCGACCGAAAAAAAAGTTTGGAAGGAGCTCGGCTCCCGTAGGCATCTGATAGGAAGAGTGCAGAGGAAGTTTGGCTCTCGTAGCAGTCCGACTATAGGAGCAATCTGGAAGAAGTTCGACTTTCATAGGCATCCAACTGAAGGAGTGCGGAGGAAGTTCGGCTCTCGTAGGAGTCCGACTGGGGCTCGATCGCTGAGAAGTTCGATCGACTGAAAAGATTTCGCTAGGACTCGATCACTGGAGAGTTCGACCGACTGAAAGAGTTCGGCTAAGATTTGGCCACTGAAGTTCTTCCATGATCATCGATTGCATTGGGCCAAGCATCAGGCTGAACTTTGATAGGAGCGGGGTTTATCTCCAACACTACTGTTAGAAAAAGAAACTGCAACAAAATTATCACAATAAATTCTTAGCAGCTTGGAAATAGAATCCATAACTCCAAGCCCTAAGATGAATTTTCTCAACTATAGAGCATGTGAGGAAGCCTCATAGCAGTTTATATATTCAGCTTTCATAGTAGAGCAAACAATAATGCACTATTTTGTGCTCCTCTATGAAATTGCTCCACTAGCTAATAGAAAGATGTAAAATAATATGGACTTTCTACTATCGAAACAACCAACATAATCTGCATTTGAATAATCAATCACCTCTAATTGATCAGTCATCCTATAAGTAAGCATATAGTCTTTAGTTTTCTGAAGATATCACATCATCTTCTTGGCAGCTTTTCAGTGGTCCATACCTGGATCACTTTGATATCTACCAAGCATTTTCAAAATAAAACTGATATCATGATGAGTACATACTTGAGCATTCATCAAACTATCCACTACATATGCATAGGATATATTCTTTATCTGATTTCTCTCAATCTCATTCTTAAATACTGAAATTTACTGAATTTATCATCTTTAATGATTGGCACTTTACTTGATGAGCAGCTTGACATTCTAAACCTGTTTAGGATCTTAATAATATAATTTCTCTAAGATAAACTAAGTAACCTCTTATTTCTATCACGATGGATTTCTATACCAAGAATATAAGAAGCGTCTTTCATATCTTTCATGTCAAAATATTCGAAAAAAAAACTTTTAGCTCCATGCAAGAGGCCCAAATTATTGCTGGCTAGTAAAATATCATCCACATACAGTATCAAAAATATAAACTTACTTTTATTTACCTTCAGATATATACATTGATCAATAATATTTTATTTAAATTCGAAGAAAATAATGATATGATTAAACTTTAAGTACCATTGCCTGAAAGTTTGTTTAAGATCATATATAGATTTTTTTAATTTACATACTAGTCTTTTATTTTTTTGCACTAAAAATCCTTCAGGCTATTCAATATACATCTCTTTTTTTAAATCTCCATTCAAGAATATAGTCTTGACATCCATTTAATGTAGCTCTAAATCAAAATAAGCTACTAATATCATACTGTTCAAGAAATTTGGCAAAAGATCCAAGATTACGGTCAGATTCATCATATCTGCCATAGTATTCACCACTCTTATCAGATCTCATAATCTTAATTTTTCTGTCCAACTGATTTTCTATTTCAACTTTGTATGCCTTAAAGACTTCTAAAGTTTTAGACTTTTCATATAATAGAAAAATATAACTATAATATGAGAAATCATCGATAAAGATAATAAAATACTTTTACCCTCTAAAACAAGGTATAAAATGGCTACAAATATTGGTATATATCAATTCTAAAAGTTCTTGACTTCTAGTGGCATTTTTTTTTAATTTTTAATTTATTTTTTTAATGTAATCGATAAACATACTAAAATTACTAAAATCTAGATTTCATAAAATACCTTTCTTAATCAATCTAGTCATCCTTTCTTTTGATATATGACCTAATCGCTTATGCCATAGCATTGAAGAACTCACATTTACAATACCATATTTTATTCCGACATTGATATTTAAAACAAGCAAAGATTGTTCAAAAGAAGAATCCAAATTTAATTTATATAATACATTATACAATATTTCAGTATCAATAAAAATAATTTTTTTTATTAATTTAAAATTTAAATTTATAAAAATAAATAAAAAAAATTTTAAATTGAGTTTTGGTAAAGAAATTAAATTTCTACATACAGAAGGAACATAAAAGATATTATGTAGATCTAATTAAAATTTGGTGTCTATAATGAATCTGTAGGTTCCGATTGTAATAATCTTAGACTTCATCCAATTCTCCATAAAGATCCACCATTCTCTATCATTTGGTTTCCAGCTTAAAAGGAATTCTTTCATTGAATTGAAAACATGAATTGCAGCATCCGAATCAATCCACCAAGTATTAAAAGGAACATTAATGAAATTAGTTTCGAAATAAATAAATAATAAGAGAATATCCTTCTTTTCGAATCATTTTCTTTTTTTCTCACAATCCTTCTTGATATGTTCTTCCTTCTTGTAGAAAAAATATTTTAATTTATAAAAAAATTTTATTGATGGATTGCTGGATCCTTTATTTTCTTTCTTCGCCTTCTTTTTCTTAGGACACTCCTGTGAAACTATGTAAACAAATGGGATCTCTTCCTATTTCAATCTCTCTTCCTCTTGCACACATTAGGAGATGAGTTCATTCATTGTCCATGATTCCTTATGTGTGTTGTAATAAATCTTAAATTAGATAAACTGGGATGGAAGAGAATTGAGAACAAATTGGACAAGAAAATTTTTAGATACTATCATGTCCAAATCATTTAATTTTTCAGCTATATCAAGCATTTTTATAATATCCTTTCGTGCTTCAGAAAATCCATTATATTTCATAAAGATTAATTTATTCATTAGAATATCAGCTAAGACTTTACTTAATCTGATAAACTATTGTTGTACAAAGAAAAAATCCTCAAAGGCCAATTTATTATCCAAAATGGATCCCCTATTGTCTCCGCTATATAACTTTTAATAATCATGAGAGATAATATATTTGAATGCTCCCACTTTTTAGATAATTTCTTACGATCAGAAAAACTAGTGGGAGTAAGTGAATCTGGCTGAGACTTACGAAGGGCCAAATCTAAATCTAGACATTTTAAAATAATTAGAAGCCGTTCGTGCCAATCAGAATAATTTGATCCATTCGATACGAAAATATTAGATAGATGCGATGAGAGTGAAGCAGGAGTTATAGCTGTAAATAATAAAATATGCTTATAATAACCGACATGATGCATATTCCATAATATAATGTTGCTAATAACACTTATTATATAACTATAAAACATCTTTGGACAAGAATCATAGCATATAATAAGTGTCGCAACTAATTTAATTATAAATTTAGATATAATAAACAATGTCAAAACATGCATCATATAAATCATAACTAATAATAATATAAAATATATAAGCAAAAATAATAATTATGGTATGTACATATAATTTATATTTAAACTATAATCCATCATATTAGTTATACTTTTAGTGGTTTAACTAACTATGATTATAAAAATCTGTGGTTATTTTCACCTTTAGGTGTAGAACTCCTCATCTTTATGCAATTCAAATTAGTTAATCTTTTACTATTAATTTTATATCAAATTACAGTCATCTTTAGGTTTACTATAATGGATATACTTTTATATAATTCTTGAACTATAATAAGAAAAAATTATTAGCCCTCAGTGACTCGACTATCCAAGATCTATAGAATGCTTCGAGCTATTTGAAGCTACGCGAAAATACACTTGAATAGTATAATAGTGAGCAAAATTATTAATTAAATAATTTAAATTAATTAAATATTTTTATTTTATATAAAAAATTTAATCATAATATTTTTTAAATTATCATGAGTCCAATGATTCAAAAATCACTCAAATTAGATAAAAAATGATCAAGTTATAGCGATTTTATCAAAAATCTTAAAATTAAAGAACTTAATCATAAATTACAGAAATATGAGACCTTTTCGGTAAAAATAGCAGCTTTAAAAATTATTCAAAAAATTGATAGAAACTTTAATATAATTTATTACTTATCAAGGACTAAGTTATAAAATTATCCTAAAGGACTAAATTGCAAAACTGCCCTATAGGTCCTTTTTTATAATTTAAACTTTCAGGGGCTTATCTCCAAATGTTTCTTTTTATTAAATGGGTTCTATGGTGGATTTCGGGTTTGGGTTTGAATCCAAAACCCGAATCCGTTAAGAACTCTCCTTCTTCCCTAAATTTTCTCAGGTCAAAAGCTTCAAACCCCATGGCCACCACCTCTCTTGCGTCGGACGGCCGCCCCTTGCTTCCCCGACCACCGGAGGGACCAAGAGGGAGGGTGGCGGACTGCCCCCCTCGTCGGAGGACAGTGAGAAAATCCGCTTCTCGAGCTGCGGAGGTAGAAGCCACAGTTTCTACGATTGCTGCACAGAACATCGAAGCCACAGCCCACCGCTATGACCATCTTCCCCCGACCCAGTTCGGGGGTGTCGCCAGCTCCCGCCCCCTGCTGTGCCGCATCCATCCTGCTGCCTCCCTACATCGTGGCTCTTGCGGTTGCACAAGTGATTGACGGCATGGATAGCCACTGCCGCCGCTGTGATACAACGACGATCGCAATTTCGATCAGCATGACAGCAGTCGTGGCTGCTGTCCCGTTCATCGAACGGCATGGTCGGCCTTAATTTTTTTATTTTTTAAAAATTAATAAATCTTAATTTAATTTCTAAAACTTTAATTAATTTTAAAAATTAAGATAATTTTAATTTTTTGAAAATAAATAAAAAATTATCAAAAAAACTTTTTACATGAATGCAAAGCATGATCCTGGGCTTTGATACTATATATTAGATAATTTAAACTTTTATATATAGATCATGTTTCAATATTCATGCAAAATTAAAATAAAGCATACTTTATGCCATCATCTCATCAATGCAATAATCACGTAGCCCGCAGAGCGTCAGATTTATCTTCTGTAGGCAACTGATCTTCTCTTTTCTCATGCTCCATCTTTATGCAGATGATTAATGAAAATCGTCATATCCTTCTAAAAAAATCAAGCCATCTCTATCTATACATATACTTATCTTATTCTATTAGAAGACTTAATCCTGATTAGAGTAGAAATTTCAGTTTAAGTTTTATCAGGAATCAAACTTTTTAATTAATTAAGTTCACCATAATTGATTCAGAACTTGATCCAATGAATTAAATCTGACTAAATAATAATTAGATTATATTATAGAGTTAAATTTAAAAATCTAAATATTAAATAATATTATAATAATTGATATTTATTTTTTATTTATTATTATAAAATAAAATAATAATCGTATCATTTGTATAATTTTTTTTTTCAATTGATGCAAAGATTTTGATATTAAAATGTACTATTTTATTTCAAGGAATATTGGAAATGTTAAATGATATAATGGCTGTTATAAAAAAAATCATATAATTGCAGCTACTTAAAATATAAATAGAGTAGTTATGATGGTCATGATAGTATCATCATGGTTGAGCATCTACTTTTGGATATCGGGTTGAGGGAAGAGTCAGAAGCTAATGGTTGGTTTAAAGGTCAATCATGATGATGTCAAGATGGATCTGTTTTGTCTTGACGTGATCCTAAAAGGTTTTTGAAGGACCAGAAAGAAAGAGAAAATAATTTCTAATAGCCCTCCAAAAACTTTGGCAGATGGTGCTTTAGAAAGCAATTGGGCCAGATGTAAATCTCATTTTAGATTTACAATTCGGATGTAATTCTCACTCTAGATGATGTGTTCCTTTCTAATGTTACATACATGCCTAGTCTAAATTTAATTGTTTAATCTTCAAATTAATCATAAATCCAAAGGAGTTTGTCCAAGCATGCCTTTACTTAAACTTGCAGGATGGTAAACTAGAATATCCCAGTTGCAATCAAGCAGTAGGGCTCAGAATTGGTTGAGCAGATCCAACAGTCTCATTGCTCTCTCTGTACAGTGTACATCAGTATCATGTGATGGACACAAGAAGGGCAAACAAATTAGAATAGAGGTTGGCGGAATTGTCTATGGTGTGATGTGAGGGTCTCTTAGATTTTTTTTCTTTTTTGGCAAGAGCTTGGACATGGCACCACCTATTGCTGCCAAACATCACTATATATATTTTTTACTCAAAATGTTTTCATGTAAGTGATGGATACATGGGCCCATGCATGCATGTTTGTTGATTTTTCTTCGACACCATGCCATCCAGGATGGATGGGTTGATTTTAAGAGAATAACGGCAAGCTCGATGTAAAGCTCGAATAAAATATTTACAAGTGGTCTGAGCTAATGGACAAAACCTCTCTCTCTCTCTCGTTAAAACAGTTGCTTTGCAAGGCTCTTGACTAGATACATCTCCGAGCATGAATCACAAAAATATCTTGGAACCTCTAAGATAGTGATACCGATGTCTCATGATGCAGACATGCTATGATAATCCACGAAAAATGCTATCCAATCATCTATATTATTATCCTTTTTATACGTATATCCAATATTTTTAGAATGAGATACAGACCAAACTAAAAAAAAATCAAAAGTAAAGTTGGTCAACTGATTGACTCGATCGATAAACCCATGACATCAGCATGATATAATTATATTACAATAAATATATTTTATTTTTTAAAAATATAAATATATTAAAAATAATAAAAGTTTCTAAAAAATAGGTTAATAATTTGACAAAATCATGATGCATATCTAAAATTTTCATCTAATTTTAATTTTAAAAATATATGTAATAATTTAGAAATCAATATTTCTTCATAAACTTCAATAAATAAAAATACTAATATAAGTTTAAATAGTAGCAACAAATATTCTAGATAAGAAGCAATACAAACAAAGTTCTACATAATAAATAGTACAAACAAAAGAACATTCAATAAGATTGTTTCACAACCAAACTTAATATAATATTTCTCATCATCTTTCAATCTATATCCAATCATATATCATCATTGTCTTCACTATGATCATCATTATCTCCCCCATCGGATGATGCCATACATCAATACCTTCATCCAATAATATCATATCATCATCATCTTTCTTACCTATAAAAATAATAAAAAAAAGAACTCATCATAAGATGTTTTAAATAAAAGCTTAGAAATATACCCAAACAAGTTTTAAAAAAATAAATATTTTTACACATACCTTTAGAAGCATTAAAACTTGATTCTTCATTAGTTTTTGGTAGCTTTTCTTCTACAATATTTTCTAACTCATCATAGTCAAGCTCTCCTTCGGGATCTTCTTTCACAATTCAAAATTCTATTTTATCAATTCATTCATAATCAATTGGATCATAATGTTACGGTATCAACTCGTTCTGATACTGATTGTTGTAAGAGTTTGATCAGGATACCACCATCTCAGGATCTTCTCGATAGTACTTGTATTACACTCGATCACATATGGATACCGTAAGAGAAAGAAAAAAAAAATAAAAGATAAGAGACAACACACAATTAAGTATATGAATTAGATCAAAGTCTATCTTCATGGAGCATACAAACTTTACCATGAGAGAAAAATAAATAAATAAATATTAGAAGAACTTACCACTCAATTTTTGTACAAGAGTCTCTCAATAAAAAATTTTAAAATCTTCACAAAAGCTCTCTGAAATTCCTCAAGAAGTCTCTCAACACCTCCAAGATATCACCAGCTCTCCGATGTAATAAATAGTTCATCAATCAGCATTATATAGAGTCCAAAATTACTGAAATCATGTTTCAGTAGGAAAACATCGTCCTAATCAAACTTGGAACCCCTTTGGATCATCCAATCATGATCGGCTCGCTTCAGAGCCATTCGATCCTACAAATCAGTCCCAAATTAGCTTGGATTCTATTTGAGCTATCTGATCATGATCGAAAGCCCTACTGGCTATCAGATCGCACAAAACAATAGCTCATTATGCCCAAATGCAATCCCTACCATTCGATCATGATCGGCTCAAACCAGAGCTGTCAGATCATGATCGTTTCATGAAATAGTACCGTGGACCTTATGAAATGATAGAAAAAACTGACTTCTGGTCCACGTGGGCCGCTATAAGACGGTGGTCCACCATGGTCCATGCTCTACAGCAAGCCTGGGCGCCCACATGACCCGCACCGTGCCCGCATGGCTAGCCTAGCACCGCCATGCACTACTGGCCTATGGGCTCCTTCAGCAGGCCCGTGGGCCGTGCTACCTCATTCTGGCTTTCCTTCGTGCATAATTTTTCTGTCTGGACTATTTTTAGTCTCGTTGGATTTCATTCATTTTTTTGAATCTTGTTCTGGACTTATTATGGATTGAATCTCGAGATTTTTTTTTTCAATAATCTCTATCTTGACTAGATGTTTGGTCTCTACTCATCTCTAAAAGCCTATGATCCGTCTTGCCCCCATGCCCTGGGGCACGCCTATTGTCTTATGGATAGGCAAACGTGGGAGTTGAGCTAGGCCGCTCGATCCCACCTCTTAATGGCCGTGATCCTCCTGACCTGAAACCAACTTGGGATAGCCTCCTACGGTAATAGAAATTTTATTTTACAATATTGCCTCTCGTCCTTCCTAGTCTTTGGTCTCGTGCCTGATCCACCTCTACTTGAAACTCCATCTTGCACTGAGCTTTTCGCCATAAGGTAGTATCCTTCATACTTTCTTTCTCTAATCGACATTCTACTGCCATACATAACTTTTGGAATTCCTCCATCAGCTTTTTATCTGAAGCTGATTGAATCCAGTCTACTCAGTGAGAGATTAGATTTTTCTTAAAATTAGGTATGTATCGGACAACCAACTTTTTTACTGTTCCATCATGGAGCTTTATGCTGACCATCCTACTGTCCTTGATCTCATAGTTCAATCCATCCGGTAGGAATATAGTACCCTCATTAATCTCCAGGAAGTCAAACAACTCTTTTCTATAATATACATGATGAAAATAAGCAAAATCCATAATTCACTGAAAAGAAGAGATAAATATCTCATCAGTTATCAGAAGAATATCGCCACTATTTTCTGTATTGCTATTGGCCATCGTCATAATAGCCTATGTCCAATTTTTGAGGTGTGGATAATTTCTGACACAATGTTCTAATTAGTCATAACAGTAGCACCTGATCTTGCTGGAATTTTTTTATCTTAGACTTAGACTGCCCACCTTACAATCTTCTGTCACTCCATCTTCTACCACCATCATCTCCAGTCACCATCAAGGCCAAGTTCTTACCTGAACTTGAGGCTCGATTCTCCCACTTGAGAACCTCATTCTGGAGTAGTATAGAAATCACATCTTCCATCTTGATGGTACTCTTACCTATAAAAAAAGTAGTTACCAAAGACTCAAAAGAGAGTGGAAGTGATGAAAACAAGACTAACATCCTGGTCTTCTCCTTAACTTTTTCGCCAACACTGATGAGAACGATTAATTTTTTTTGAAAATTGGATAGATACTCCTGCACGTTCTGACCTTCATCGATCCACGGTAGGTAGAACTACCTTCAAAAGAATAGTAATGTTGGTGAGCGATTTTATCATGTATAACTCTTCGAGCTTCGACTATATTGACTGCTTGTTGTTAAAGCAATAAATAAAGATTAAGCCCGATTTTAGCTTTTAGAATAGTAGTGAGTCAGATGTCGATTTTCTCAAAAATTGAATGCTAAGTTACGTTTAATTTTAATTAAAAATAAAATTTTTAATTTAATTTTAAAATAAAAAGTTTAATAAGTAGATTAAAGAGAATAAATTAAAAATTTAATAAAATATAAAAAAAAGTAAATATTTAATTACTTAAGATTTTTTAAATTAATAAAAATTATTCTAAAATTTTGAATCCATCTTCTGCATGGTTGTGGTAATTCTTTTTAATACAAAAATTTATTATTTTTAAAAATTTAGTCATGAATATAATTTATTTTCTTAAAGTATGAATTAAATCTCATGATAATGATCCATCTCTATGAAATTATAAATTATTTAATATTTTAATTCTTAAAAATTAATAAAATAATTTTTTATTATCTAAAATAAATTATTAAATTAAGTATGAACTATCTGCTAATCACAATCCATCTTAATGAATATAATTTATTTAGATCTTTAATCAATTAATAAGCATGTCAAATAATTAGGATCTCATGCATCCAAAGATAAATTTTATTAAAACTGAGCAAGAAAATATTTTTGCATAAAAAATAATTACAAAAGATAAAAAAAAATTATAACTCATGTCAGAAGATTTCTTCGATTCTCCTAGAATTCATCTTCTTAGCTGCACATGATTGATGATCTACTCATTCTCGGCATCTTCAGAACTTTTTTGATTGAAGATTGGAAGAAGAAAGAACAAAGAAAAAAAGAAGAGAAGAGAGAAAAAGAAAGAAGATAAGCTCTTTTTTCTCTATTTTTTTGGTGTAGAAGACTTTGTCCCAGGCTTTAGGTGTAAGGGGGCTTAAATAGAAGAAGAAACAAGCTTCTCAGAGTTATTTTTGAAGTCAAAATCTATATCTAAATCGATTTTAATCATCCTGATTAATTCTGATCTTTAGATCTTAATTAAATAGTCTAAAATCAACTCAAAAAATCATCAAGATTAGCCGCTTAAACCCCTAATCAAGCATCTGGATTAATTCTGGCCATAGGATCTCTGCATGGATGAATTTCCGCCATTGGATCGCTCCAAATCTCCTCTGAAATTCTTAATCAGATCAGAATGAATATCAGCCATTGGATCTCCATCGACATCAATGTCTACCATTCGATCGCACAAAACTATAGCCATAGACCACCATAGACCGGCCACGTCGAAGACCGTAGCCAATCAGAAGCCAGCGCGCTAGATAAAATGATCAAAATGCTCCTGTACGCCGTAATAAAAATTTTGTGAACCTCTTAGTAGTCTAGGTTCACCATGTGGTGTGCACAGATTGATCGCACCTGCTGAGCTGGCCAGTCTGCACCTATCCTATGGACTAGCCGGTCGGTTCACCATGCACCAATCTTTTTTCTTTTATTTTAAACTTCTGAGCTTCATAACTTTTTTATTTTAGCTCTAATTTAAGTAAAATTTATTGCGTTGAAATCCATAAATCAAGCTCTTTACATTAATAAACTTTTTTCTTACAAAATATTAATAAAAATATTAATTTTTTTAAATAAATATTAAATTAATATATATTTTAATATTTTATTTATTAAATTATAATAATTATCATATCCTCCAACTTGAGTTTTATTCATCCTCGAGTGAAAAAAAAAATTAGAAGCATGTACCAACAATGTGAAAGTTTCTTCAGATCATTCTAAAGTCAGTTGATACGTGCTTAGAGATTGAAGAAGTACATCATTGGATTATTAATTCCATCCTAAGTAGTGATTAAGTGAAGAATATAAAATTTAGAGTTTTTTTTTGATCAATTTTTTATGTTTATTCTTTAAATTCTCTATCTTTAGTATGGACTAGAATTTTTTTTATTTTATTTTATACAACTAGTGTAATATTTTAACCTCTTAAGCTTTCTATCTGATTCTTGTAGTGATCTTTGGATCAATGACTCTCAACTCAGTTGACTTTAAGGCATAGGTATAGAACACCCCTCAGGCTTACTGACTCGGATCAAATAGGCTATAGGTTAAAACTAACTATATAACAAGTTTCTTCATATTATCCATTTTTTAACATAAATAACATTGCTTACTTAGGCAATAGGATCCAATTACTCGATGAAAGATCAATATTTAGAATTTACTTTTTATTTCTCTTTTTTATTTTTATATATTATTTTTTTCAAACTTTTTTTACTCATATTCATGTAAAGTAGATTCTTTATTGAATATAGGTTGGAAGAATGTTTTAGAATTACTCAAAAATTTATTTTATTCTAAATCTGACCATTTATTAGATTTCTTAATAATTGGACTCTCAGTATTTCAAAAAAAATTTAGATCATTAATCAATCATTAATTAAAATGCCTGAAAAATTTTAAATCAGCATGAAATCAAGTATATAAAACTAATTATTACCATACTTGAGAACTTTAAAAAAAATTATTTATTTTTTCTTCCAACTTAATTTTCATTATCCTCAATGGAGAAAAGAATAATAAAGTATGATAAATGATAAAAAAATAATAAGAAAAGAGTTCACCTTATTTAATATATTCTTGGCTTGGTCTGAATTTTATTTATTATTTTTCTAGCATAGGTTTGTAGTTCTCCCCCCAACTTAATTTTGAAAGAAAGATAAACTAAAAATTAAAAAAATATTAAATATAAAAATTTGGGTTGCCTTTCAGTAAGTGCTAAGTTTAAAGTCTTCAACCAGACTAGATCCAAAAATTAATTCAAGTAAATCATAAAGAACCACAGCTTCTTCATTAGATTCAGTAAGTAGTTTCAAGAATAATTTTAATTGTTGTCCATTAACTTTAAAAGTAACATTATTATTTAGGTTTTCAATTTCTATGACCTCGTATGAGAAGACTTTCTTAACTATATATGGTCTAGTCCATCGAGATCTTAATTTATCAAAAAATAAATGTAGCCTAGAATTGTATAGAAGAACTTTTTGTCCAGATGTAAAAGATTTTCTATTAATTACTTGATCATGAAAAGCTTTAATTCTTTCTTTATAAATTTTGATATTTTCATAGGCTTCATTTCTGATTTCCTCAAGTTCATTAATTTATATTTTTTTTAAATCACCAACTGCATCCAAGTTCATATTTAGTTGTTTAATGGCTCATATTGTCCAATATTTCAATTCTACTAGTAAGTAACATGCTTTACCAAATACATGCCTATATGGAGATATTTCTAAGTTGGTCTTGAAAGCTGTGTAATATGCCCAGAGTGTATCTGTTAGTTTTAAAGATCAATTTTTTCTACTTGCATTTATTATCTTTTTCAAAATTAGCTTTATTTGATGATTAGATACTTCAACTTGCCCACTCGTCTGTGGGTGATAAGGTGTGGTCAGTTTGTGGATAATGTTATATTTCTTCATCAATGATGCAAAGGATCGATTGCAAAAGTATGTTCTGCGATCACTGATAATAGCTCTCGAAGTATCAAATCATGATACGATATTTTTTTAAAAAAATTTGATAACAATTCTACTATAATTGATCTTGCATGGTACTGCCTCTACCTACTTGGATACATAATCAATGGCTACTAAGATATATTCATTTCCAAAAGATTTTGAAAATGGTCCAATAAAGTCTATTCCCAATCCATCAAAAATTTCTATAATTAAAATTGAATTCATAGGCATCATATCTTTCTTAGTAATTTGACCTATTTATTGACACATAACATAATTTTTACAGTATTCATAGGCATCTTTAAACAGGTTAGGCCAATAGAATCCATATTGGAGCATTTTAGCTGCAGTCTTTCTAGCACTGAAATGACCACCATAAGCTTGGTCATAGCAAAAGGATAAAATGCTCCTAACTTCTTCATCTGGGATCATCTTTTTATAATTTGGTTAGGACATTGTTTGAATAAATATGGATCATCCCAGATAAAATATTTAACTTGAGAGAAAAATTTATTCTTGTCCTGAGTGGTCCAGTGTATAGAAATTTGGCCAATAGCTAAAAAATTTAATATGTGCATATCATGATTTTGGTATTACTAACAATAATTGTTCATTAGGAAAGGACTCATTAATAGGTATTTTCTTAGTTGATGCAATTGCTAATCGAGATAGATAATCCGTCACTATATTTTCTGTACCTTTCTTATCCCTGATCTCTAGGTCAAATTCTTGCAAAAATAAGATCCATCTAATTAGGCATACCTTAGCATCTTTCTTGGAGAGAAGGTGCCTAATAGCTAAGTGATCAGTACAGATAATTACATGATGAGAACTCACTAAGTAGGACCTAAATTTTTCTAAAGTAAATACCACAGCTAAAAATTCTTTTTCAGTAGTAGAGTAATTAAGCTATGCTTCATTTAAGGTCCTGCTAATATAATAGATCACTCGAGGTAGCTTATTGATCTTTTGATCTAGAACAGCTCCTATTGCATGATCAGATGCATCGCACATAAGCTCAAAAGATTGATTCCATACGGGTGGATAAATAATTAGGATCGAGGTTAATTCCTTCTTTAAGCTTTCAAAGGACTCGAGACATTTAGGTATGAAGTTAAATTTGACATCTTTGGCTAATAGGTTAGTTAATGGTGGAGCTACTTTGCTAAAATTTTTGATAAATTGCCTATAGAAACCAGCGTGTCCAAGAAAAGAGCAAATTTCTTTTACTGATATAGATGGTGGAAGATTTTCAATTAAATCTATCTTGACTTTATCTACTTCTATACCTCATTTTGAAATTACATGACCAAGGATTATGCCTTTCTTAACTATAAACTGGCATTTTTTCGAATTTAACACTAGATGCTTCTCCTTACATCTTTCTAAAACTAATTTGAGATGATGTAGACATTTGGAGAAGATAGATCCAAAGATCAAAAAATCATCCATGAAAATTTCAAGAAACCTCTCTACCATATCCGAGAAAATGCTAGTCATGCACCTTTGAAAAATTGCTAGTGCATTGCATAATCCAAAGGATATGCGTCTGTAGGCAAAGATTCCATATGAACAGATAAAAGTAGTCTTTTTTTTATCCTCGAGGACTATAGGAATCTAATTATATCCTGAATATCCATCTAGAAAGCAATAAAAGTCATGCCCTGCTAGTCGTTCTAATATTTAGTCTATAAAGGATAGAAAAAAATGGTCCTTTCGGATGGTGGTATTTGATTTTCTATAGTCGATGCAGACCCTTCATCCAGTTTGAACTCTTATTGGAATTAATTAATTATTATCATTTTGGATAATGGTAACTCCTGACTTCTTGGGTACCACTTGTACTGAGCTTATCCATAAACTATTTGAGATTGGATATATTATTTCATTATTAAGAAATTTTATTATTTTTTCTTTACAACCTCTTTCATAGCTGGGTTAAGCCTTCTTTGGGGATCTATTTTTGGCTTAGCATCCTCTAATAGATGAATTCTATGTTGAACAATCGAGGGACTAATCCCCTTTAAATCAACCATGGTCTATCTTAATGTTTCTTTATTTTTCTTCAAGATAATCAATAATTCTTTCTCTTGTATAGGGTCTAAGTCTATTGAAATAATTACCGGCAAGATTTCTGATGGACCTAGGTATGCATATTTCAGGTGTTTAGGGAGTATTTTTAATTCTATCTTGGATGTTTCCTCTACTGATGGTCTAGACAATGGTTCAACTGGAGGCTCCCATCTAAGTTCTATATTGACTGTGGCTAAATCATTAATCTCTTCAAATTCTTCATAATTCTGATTTGTCTATAGTTCCATGTTAGATTGTTCTTCACTCAAGTCAATGAGTTCATAAATCTTATCCTGTATTAAGTTGAGATCACTAACTTGATTTATTTCAAATAGGTTAAAAATATTTAGATTTATGGTCATATTACCAAAAGAGAGTTTCATTAGGCCATTTCGATAGTTGATTTGGGCATTGGCTGTGGCTAGAAATGGTCTACCTAGTATAACTGGAATATGACCATTTGGGTTTATTACAGGTTCAATTTCTAAAATCATAAAGTTCACTGGGTAGATGAAATCACCAATCTTAATTAATATATCCTCTGCTATTCTCCTTGATACTTTTAAAGATTGATCTGCTAATTGTAAAGTCATGCATGTAGGCTTTAATTCTTTCAATTCTAGCTTTTCATAAACTAAATAAGATAGTATATTGACACTCGCCCCTAAGTCTAATAGAGCCTTGTTAATGAAGATTTTTTCTACAATGCAAGAAATAGTAAGAGATCCTAAATTTTTGTATTTCACTGGCACATGGTTTGACAGGTATGAACTCACACTAGCTGCTAGGAAGGCTCTCTTAGGTACATTAGTGATCTTTTTTCTGGTACATAAGTCCTTAAGAAATTTAGCATATGATGAAACTTGTTGGATCATATCTAATAAAAAATATTTACTTTCACTTGCTTAAAAACTTTTAGGATTTTATCTAGTTGGCCTGAATTTCAGTTGAACTTTAATCTATTAGGAAAGGGTGCTACAATTTTAAGCATCGGTCTAACTAATTTTGGTGCGGGCTCTACTAATGGATCAAGTTCTATTTCTTTAGATTCTTCAGACTGGCCCTGTTCAGGTATCGATTTAGATGGTGGGTCTTCTATTTTTTCTTCTAGTACTCAGATGTACCCACTTGGTTGTCTATTTATTTTCTAGATCTTAATGTATGGATAATATTTAATTGGTTAATCCGGGCTCCTTGTTGGGGTTATGATTGTTTTGGATTCTAGGGTTAGTCTTAGGTTGACTTGGCAATTTATCCTTTTCTCTTTCACTAAGAGCTGTGGCTAACTGACCTAACTATATTTCTAGACAGATAATAGCTTAGGAGTTTGAATTTACAAGTTGATTAATAAGATCATTCTATGATTTCATCATGGCTTCAAAGTTTTTTTCTAAAGAATTAAGCCTTTGATCAGTTGAATTGTTCAATAGTTGATTAGATCTTGAATATGATTGATTTAAGTAGATTTATTTGAATTTGATCCTTGGGGCCAAGAAAAATTAGATTGTTGATTAGAGTTACCCAAATTAGTATTTTATGACCAAAAAAAGCTTGGATGGTTTCTCCATCCTGGATTGTAGGTTGATGCATATGGATCATTGATAGATCTTTGATAGACCGCATTCAGCTGTGCATAATCATTATAAGTCTGGTTCATCAAGAAGGGACATTGCTCTATGACATGATCTAGTGCATTATTACAATTGTTGCACATGGATGCAGATACTTGATTTACATTGGCTGGTCTCTATAATTCTAAGGCCTCTAATCTTTATTATAAAGCAGCTATTTTGGCTTCTACGGCTAGAATTATTGGAACTTGGTGTATACCATCTCTTGCTGGCATAGGCTTTCTAGTTGCTTTCCACTATAGACTTTTTGCTGCTAGGTCCTCTAAAAATTGCTATGCCTCATTAGTTGGCTTATACATGAATTGGTCCTGGCACATTGACTCTAGTATAGTTCTAGAATTTGGTTCTAAACTTTCATAAAAAATTTGGCACAACCTCCAAATTTCTATCCCATGATGTGGGCATTGGCTTAAGAGATTTTTAAAATGGTCTAGATATTTCCAAAATGATTCACCCTCTAATTGATAAAATTGATTAATTTTATTTCTTAACTTGGCTATTTTGTGATGAGGGAAGAATTTTCTTAAGAACACTTTTACAAACCCATCCCATGTTGCGATCAAATGGTTAGGCAGACTATACAATCATTTTTTAGTATTTTTCTTAAGGGTAAAATTAATCAGCCTGAGTTTAATAGCATCATCAAAGAGTTGATGTATCCTCGTGGTATCACATGCTTCCTCAAATTCTTTAATAAAAAATATATACATCTTCAACTCTGGTGAATTTGGGGAGCATATTAATGACTTGAGATTTTAGCTCGAAGATGGTAGCAGTAGTCTGGGGTAGTCGAATATAGGATGATTGGGCTAAGCCCACTAAGTAGCAAAGGTCCATTAGAATTTGAGGTTCTTGATCTATCTCACTCATTGTGGACTCAAAAATTTCTTGAATTAGGATGGGATTTGGATCTATTCTTACTAATCGACTAGATTCTCTTTTCTAAGTTGCTATTTTATAATTTAATTTATATATATATATTAATTTATTATTATTATTTATTTTTAATTTTTAGAAAGATGGGAGAAAAGAAAGAAGAGGGTTCTAAAGATAAGTCCTAAGAAGTCCTAAATCTAGAGATGAAAGAGAGAAGAGTGATTTAATTAGGTTTGAATTTGGTGTTAATTGTAATCAAGTTAAGCAATCATAGACTCTCTATTCTAGGGTTAATCTAGATCTAGACAGCTCCTAACTATTCCAAAATCATCTTTAAGCACTCCAAGCTCAAAATTGGCTAACTGATTTGGCCAGATAAGTGTAAGATGTGAGAGATTTTCTATACATTATTTTTCTTAGACACCAACTGAGTTGGTCAGGTCAGATAATAAAATCAATTAAAAATCATAATCTTTGAACCACTTATCTTAGACACTGAATAATTAATCAATTCAAACCCAATCCAACTCTAGGATTTTTTTTGTCCTAATGAGCTCGAATATCCTTAAGGGCCAACATCTAATTAATTTTAAATTAAGATCTAGATCAATACAATATGAAGGATGATGATTTATTGGCTAAGAAAGGATGATCAAATTTTCATCTTATCTTGTTTAATGGGTTGTGCCCTTAAAGTATATTATGAATATGCAATACAAACAAAACAAGATGTCCAATTATATTAATAAATTAATTTTATTTAATATTTATTATTAGTCTTAATTAATTAAGTATTATAAGATATCGATAATTTTTTAAGGTTTTAAGGTTTTGTCTTTTTATGGATATTTTTTTAATTCTTGGTTGTGTGGTTTTGCAAAAAAAAAATAAATTCAAGTGATTAAGTCTTAAAAAATAATAAATTAATCTAAATTATAGAAAGCAAAAAATAGTTATGAAAGATAGTAATAACTAGGTAAAATTAAAGAGCAATAAAAAAATTATTATTTTTTATTATTAATTTTTTTTATTTTTTAATTAAATTAATTTTTAATTAATTGAAGCAACCATGCTATAATCTTCAGCAACGACATCAAAAATTTAACTGCTTATCGTTAAAATAATAAATAAAGATTAAGTTTGATTTTGATTTTTAGAACAATGGTGATTCGTGTGTTGATTTTTTCGAAGATTGAAGGCTAAGTTGCGTTCAATTTTAATTAAAAATAAAATTTTTAATTTAATTTTAAAGTAAAATTTTAAATAAATAGATTTAAAAAAAGTAAATTAAGAATTTAATAAATTAAAAAAATAAAAAAATAAATACTTAATTACTTAAGATTTTTTTAATTAATAAAAATTATTCTAAAATTTTGAATCCATCTTCTGCATGGTTGTGGTCATTTTTTTTAATACAAAAATTTATTATTTTTAAAAATTTAGTTATGATTATAATTTATTTTCTTAGAGTATGAATTATATCTCATGATAATGATCCATCTCTATGAAATTATAAATTATTCAATACTTTAATTCTTAAAAATTAATAACATAATTTTTAATAATTATTTTTTAAAATAAATTATTAAATTAAGTATAAACTAAATCTATCGATCATAACTCATCCTAATTAATATATTTTATTTAGATCTTTAATCAATTAATAAGCATGTCAAATAATTAGAATCTCATGAATAAAAAGATAAATTTTATTAAAAACTGAGCAAGATAACATGTTTGCATAAAAAGTAATTATAAAAGATAAAAAAAAATTATAATCTATATCGAAAGATTTCATCTACTCTTCCAAAATTTAGTTTCTTAGCCATGCATGGTTAACGATCTGCTCACTTCCGACATCTTCAGAACTCCTTTGATTGAAGGTTGGAAGAAGAAAGAAGGAAGAAAAAAGAAGGAAAAGAGAGAAGGAAAGCTTCTTTTTCTCTATTTTTTTGGTGTAGAAGACTTCGTCTCAGGCTTTAGCTATAAGGAGGCTTAAATAGAAGAAGAAACAAGCTTTTCAGAGTTATTTTCGAAGTCAGGATCCATGTCTGGATCGATTTTAATCATCCTAATTAATTGTAGCCATTAGATCTTATTCAAATGGTCCAAAACCAACTCAAAAACCATCAAGATTAACCGCTTAAACCCTTGATGAAGCATCTGGATTAATTCTGACCATCAAATCTCTGCTTGGATGAATTTTTGCTATTGGATCGCGCCAAATCTCCTCTAGAATCCTTAATTAAGTCAGAATGTATATCAGCCATTGAATCTCTACTGCAATCAACGTCCACCATCCGATCATTTAAAACTATAGCCATAGACCACCATGGACCGACCACATCGAAGGCCGCAGCCAATCAGAAGCCGGCGTGCCAGATAAAATGATCGAAATATCCCTATATGCCGTGATAGAAATTCTGTAAATCTCTTAGCGGTCTAGGTTCGCGATGTGGCGCACGTCGATTGGCTACGCTTGCTAAGCTGGCCGATCTGCGCCTATTCTATGAACCAGCCAATTGATCCACCGTGTATCGGTCTATTTTTTTTTATTTTAAACTTCTAAACTTCATAATTTTTTTCATTTTAGCTTCGATTTGAGCAAAATTTATTGCATTGGAATCCATAAATCGAATTCTTTACATTTGTATGCTTCTTTCCTACAAAACACTAATAAAAATATTAATTTTTTTAAAATAAATATTAAATTAATATATATTTTAATATTTTTATTTATTAAATTATGATAATTATCATATATCATTATTGAAAAAGTCTCGCCAAATACATGGATCACTACATCATCCGCTAGGTATAAGTGAATCATGCTCACTGCCTGCACTAAATCTACATCTAATCCTTCACCTGCATGGTAGCTAGCATCTCCTTGCATAAGAAAGTAGCAATCATCCCTTACTGGATGAGCATGTCTTTTATCCTCGCTTGAGAGAGAGAAAAACTATTTTTTCTATCGAACTGTTTAATCTCCATCTTGATTGAGCTTATATTCTCCATCTTCTTTTATCTCAATCGACACCATCATAATCTGGGCAACCACATGCATTGGTATCGCCTGGCTCTAATACCAATTGTTAGGATATCAACTCACTCTGATATCAATTATCGTGGAAGTCTAGCCAGGACACCACCATCTCAGAACCTTCTCGACACCATTTGTGTTATACTTAATCATGTGTAGATACCACAACAGAAAGAAAAAAATAAAAGACAAGAGATAGTACATAATTAAGTAATCAAGTATGAAAGAAAGAAAAAATAAACAAATTTTACTATGAAAGAAAGAAAAATAAACAAATATAAGAAAAACTTACCACTCAACTCTTGTACAAGAGTCTCTCAACAAGAAGTCTCAAATTCTCATAAAAGCTTTCTAAAATCTCTCAAAAAACCTCACAGCACTTCTAGAACATCACCAGCTCTTCGATGCAATAAATGATTTGTCAATCGGAGTTATATAGACTCCAAAATCACTAAAATCATGTTTCAATAGGAAAACATAGCCCTAATCAAACTCGGAACCCCTCTAGGCTATTCGATCGTAACTGGCTTGCTCTAGAACCATCCAATCATGCAAATCAGTCCCAGATCAGCCTAGATTCTATCTGAGCCATCCGATCATGATCGAGAGCTCTCCTGATTATTAGATCATGCAAAACAGCAGCTCATCATGCTCAGATCTAATGCCTATCGTTCGATAGTGATCGACTTAAATTAGAGCTGTCAAATTGCGATCGGTCCATGGAACAGTACCATGGATCGTGTGAAACAATAGAAAAAACTAACTTCTGGTCAACGCAGACCGTTGTAAGCTGGTGGTCCATCATGGACCATGCTCCATAACAAGCCTAAGCACTCACGTGGTCCACGTGCGCTCGCACGCGCTGGCGTGGCTGGCCCAACAACGTCATGCGTGCCGGCCTAGCTCGTGCTGCTGCCAGCCTATGGGCACCTCTGGTGGGCCCGTGGGCCATGCCACCTCGTTTCTACTTTTCTTTATGCGTAACTTTTCCATCTGGACTTCGTTTGAACTATTCTCAGTTTCATTGGATTCTATTCGTCGGCCTGGATCTTATTTTGAACTTATTATGGATCGAATCTCGAGATATTTTTTTCAACACATAAGATCTCTTATCCAGTTTAAGCCTACATGTTAAAATATCATAAACATTTAAAATAAAATCTCATTAGCAAGTCATGTAAACATATAGCCAAATCATAATATTATATTTAAAATATAAAAAAAATAAAATTATTTTTAATATATATTTTGTAAATGCAAATTATAATGAACATATACTAGGTCATCGAGCCTTTATCCTATTTTTGGTTGGGGTCATGAGATGGAGGATAGATGAGATTGAAAGGATGAATGGCCTCCATCCATCATTTGGTTCAAAAAGTTACAGAAAGAATGGATGAAAAAGTAAGATTCTCCATCCATTTTGGCCTACTAATTTGCATCCTTCCAAATTGGAAGGATGAAGAAAGGATGGATGGAGCATTGATGGGTGGATTTTTGCATAGACAAAATTATTCCTCATTAATTTTTTAACAAAACTATAATATTTCTTCACTTTTTCATTCATATTATTTTTATATATTTTTATATATATCATTAATAATATACTATTAAATTTTATTACTAATTATTTTAATTTAAGTATATAATTTTGATAATTATAATTAAATAGCTAGAATTATCTTTAATTTTTTATTTTACTTACTATTTTTAATTAATTATTTATATAATATTAATTAATTATTAAATTAGATTATAAATTAACTAGTTATTTATATTATTAATAAAATTAATTATTAAATTAAATTATAAATTAACTAATTATTTATATAATTAACTTAATAATAATTTAATTATTAAATTATTTATTAGATTAAAATAAATTAAAATTAAATATTTATATAATTATAAATTATAATGATTATAAATTTATATATTGTTCACTTATTTAGTATAAATTAGTATTATAAATTGATAATAGTAATAATTTTTTTAAAGGATAGTTTGATAAAAATATTATATAAATATCATTCATCCTTTCTTTCATTTCTTCCATACCAAACAGAGGAAGGAATCACTTTTATCCATCCTTCTATGTTTCACCAAATATATGAAAGAATAGATGAATCTTTCATTCATCTTCTCTCTCATCCATCCATCCTTCCTTCGATCCATCCTTCGTACCAAACAAAGCATTAATGTTCCAACCCATTTCTCTTTTTAGTATGAATATGTTCAAACACACTCCAATTGCGTACGTATCCTAAAGAAGCTATTTAACTAAGGAGTCTAATTGCAAACTTTTATAAATTTGGAGCATCACAACCAAACATCCTCCACCATTCATCTACACAAATTTCACACATTGCATTAGAAATTATATTATAAAGTATAAACAAGTATATAAGTCATAAACTTAAAAATTTGCATTTCTTATCATGCCGAGTGATTTTGCAAGATATGATAGCGATCGATTGTCTAAAATTTTTCAGACGTTCTCTAAACAGTCTTGTCTCATCCAACAATTTGGTTTTACTCCATGTTGCTTTGGTCTGAATAACATCAAGCAGTCCTAACATAATTTTTGGCTTCTAACAAAATTTATTTTAATCATATTGCTAAACCAAGTTCAACCAATATGCACAAGCATAGATACTTTGACGCAACATCTTATCCTAATGATTATTTATGATATCTTTGTATGGCTTATATGATCTCTTCTTGTCTTAAAATTATTTCTTAATGCCTTTACGTGTCCTATACATGCCTTCATACATATATCCTAATGCATGTTTCTCATCAGAATCATAAATATGCAATAAATGTATCGATGATGCCATAATCCTTACAATGATTAAGCAGTTATTCCCAAACCTTTCATCCAGAATGATTTGTTACACTTCCTTTGCTTTCGGTAATTTCAAAAACTTCTTATAATCAAAACTAGTAACCAATGCTTGCATGTTTTCCTTGTGGTCATGTAAGCTCTTCAATGTAATAAAAGTAGTGGCAAAATGAGTTGGCCAGAGGCAAACTATCTCTCTCCAATTTGACCTCTTTCTTAACCAATTCAATATATATTTATAATTATCAATAAAAGTAGTTATCCTTGATGTAAGGACAGCAATACTTTACACATGAGATAATTCTCCAACATCTTTCATAATCAAATTAAGACAATGTGCTGCACATGATGACCAACTAATATTTGGATATCTCTTAGAAAGTTCTATTCCCATTTTTTTATAGTTAGATGCATTATCTGTCACTAAGTGAACTACATTACTAGCATCAACCATTTTAACAATCTCAGCAAACAAATTCCATAATGTCTCATAATCTGATACCATATCTGATGTATCAACTGATTTAATGAATAATTTTTTTTAGGAGAATATACTAAAAAATTTATCAATAGTCTCTATTTGGTATCTATCCATCCATCATCCATAATAGTGCAACCACAATCAACCCACGTACTTCTATAAGAATAAATAATTAATTATATATCTTTCTTGGCATCTCTTAATAAATTGACATGCAAAGTATGATAAGAAAGATTAGTATATTTATGACCCATAGATGCTATTTTACCAACTGCAATTTGAAAGAAAGGGGAATTTACCATATTCATTAGGATGCAAACATAGTGGAACTAATAAGCAATGAACAAATCAGTGTTTGCCATATCTCTGGACTTTACAAGCAAGCTTTGATAGTTGGTTGAGAAGAATCATGATCACCCAATTTGAAATAATTTTAAATATCATAACTAGCCTTTCTTTTTTCTTTGAAAGATTGTTCATCACCATCTTTAACATTTCCTTTAGTAGACAAATAGAAACTTTCTTGTATTTTATCATCTTCAAAATTATATATACTTTGAGTACCATATAGATTTTCATTATTAAAGATACCTCGCTTTTCTTGTGCTTTATCAATATTCTCTTGCAAGAATTGTGCTACTAAATTATGGACATCCAAAGAAACTTTTGAACATTTTTCAATTTGACTTTTTATCTCAGCAAGATATTATTTCATTCGATTAAGGCCCCTACCAACAAGTGGCTTGCAACAAAAATCACAAATGGATATCTTCTTTCATTCGTCATTTCGCACCTCAATAATATATTTCCATGCTATATCTTTCTTTTGTCGAATTTCTTGTATTGATTATACTTATACATCAGATGAAGTTGAGCATGAATCTGTAGCTTTCATTTACTATAATAGAATAAAAAATTAATATCATATTATATGCACCTTCTATAATAAAATAAATAAAAATTAATATTATATTATATATTGTAAAATAAATATGCTGGGAATAGGGATGATTAAACTTTGAAGAGAGGGGGTTAGGATTTGGAATAGATAGAAAGAGAGAGAGAGAGAGAGAGAGAGAGAGGTGGTCGGGATGGGAGAAGAGGGGGAGGAGGGTGCCGTTGAGGCGGTTGCCATGGAGGTTGATGCGGTGGAGTTGGTCCAAATGTGAGAGCAGATCGAGGGGGCCCCAAAGGACAAGAAAGAGAGGGCGAGTGGCATCACACGACCACCAACACAGCCGACACTATGCCATCGTGGCACCGTCCAGAGCAGGCATCAGGAGTGCTCGAGTTAGCAGCTAGATTGCCTCTTGCCATGGGTGTCGGCCCTCGATCGAAAGATGGTCAAGGGGGCCCTCAACCAGAAAATGGTTATCGTCGGGGCATCGGCCATCAAGTCCCAATTGAAATCAGAATTGGGATTCCAAATTGCTTGGCATTGTAGCTGGGTTCTGCCGCCACCATCACCGCCATCATGAGCTTGGAAGGAAGGGACATTTGTAAAATTGTAAATAGAGAGAGAGAGAGAGAGAGAGAGGATGCATCTTATCCGATAGAGACTCGGCGGCCCTCAATGATGCTTGTCCGGCAGGCGAGAATGGTGAGTTTGTGAGGCTCTAGGCAGCGACGACGTACAGAAGGAGAAACGAAAAGTCAACCATGAAAAACTAAGGAGAAATGAAAAACCAAGGACTCGAGGCAGTTGCGCTAATTTTTCTTTATTCGATCGTGATCCGACTAATTCATCACAGGCCAATCAGTTCACCGGATCTTTATGGGTTTTTATGGACTGAAACTCTATTGGTTTGTGCCTAAGCTTCAGACCAGAATTAAAAACGATCTCCGGTCTGACCGACCGACCCAGCCGATCTAGTTTGATTATAAAAACTATATTGCATATATCGAGTCACATATGTCGCTACGAGCATTTGAATACCTACTAGCAGTAAAAAAATTGGCATCTTGTTGCTCTGCCTCTTCCATACATGATCCAAAAAATTATCCTGGAATCTCCTTCCAAAACAACACCATCAGCCGTGCATGTTTGCTGATTTTTGTTCAAGGCCGTGCCATCCAGGATGGATGATCGTCGTACAGCTTGAATAAAATATACATACATTTGGGATTGCTTTTTGTTGCAAGTGGTTTGAACTAGCGGGACAAAAAAAAAAAAAAATTTTCTTTCATTTTTTTTTCTCCCCCTCCACTTTTTTTTTTTTTTATTATTATCCAAGCAGCTGCATTATAAGGCCCTTGAGTAAATACATTCCCTAGTAGCATCGACCATAAAAATATTTTGTAGCCTCTCGAGCCTATTCTTTTATAAATAAATATTATTAAAAATTAATATTTTTTATTAATTAATTTATTTATAATTTTATATTTTTTAAATTAAAAAAATTATTTTTTTTAAATAATATTTATTCATGAAATGAAAAAAAATCATGGCTAAATCATTTTTTCATCAATCGATAAAATAAATATTTAATTTTATATCTAAAATATCCTATCTTTATTTTTAATATTTTCATCATTCAATCATTACTCAATAACTTAGTCATCCATTTTTTTCAAATCTAAAAAATATAAAAATATATTATAAAAATATAAATAAATTTTAATAATTTATGTAAAAAATAGTAATATAAAAAAAATAAATAATAGATTTTAAAGTATTTTTTTCATACATAAAAAAAATAAATAAATTATTTTTATTTAAATATTATCTAAAAAATATTTTTTAAAAAAAAATATAAATTTTTAGCTATTTGTTTATTAGAACAGGCCTCCAACGTAACGATGTTGATGTCTCCCGGTGATACGAATTTGCTATGATGGTCATTTCAATCGGTTATACGATTATTATTGTTAACTAAGATCCACCAAATTTGATATATAAATTAGGAAGTAGAAGCTGAGAAAAAAATTCTTAGTATTTATAAAAACTTTTAAGCAGAAAATTTAAATATTAAATTTATAAAAAATTATATTAAATTTTATTTATATAAATTAAATTATATTATTAATATATGATATTTTTATATTTTTATAAAAATATAAAATAAAATAAATATTATTTTATTATTTATCTATAATTTTTTTTGAAAAAAATGGAAGTTTGGTGTTCTGGTGCTCACCACCTCTTCTGTGGTCCAAGAAATAACTGTTTTGAAATCTCCCTACAAAACAACGCTACCAGCCCGTAAAACTAGGATAACATAAATGAAGCCGTCCCATTTGGCTCTTAACTCGATGAGTGGTATTCATGTATCATGCGATGGGCAGCTCCTTGACTTTGCGCGATGTTTTTAACACCCCCATCGACGAAAAATTACATGATTCTATCGTGTGCGCGTGTCTATATATATATATATATATATACATTCAATAATAAATCAGAATATTATTTTAAAAAATAATTTTTTTTATTTAAAATAATAAAAATTATGAATGGATCGATCATAATTAATGATGAATTTTTTATTTAAAATTTTTAAATAAATTTAGATAAAAATATATTTTTTAATAATAAATAATACACTGATTTATTATTATGAAATCGATGAGAGTTTTCAAATAGCGAGCCACGCGGTGTGCAACATGGCACCCTGCAGAACCCCTTCATACCGTGGAGTTAGGAGCAATTTGACATCCCTCAAGGATTTGAAATTTGGAGAAAACGAGAACTTTATATATTTGGATATATTATTTATTTTAAAATAATCAAATATAGAAGAGGCATCTGTGTCAAAGTAAATTGAAAAGAGAAAAAAGAAAAAAAAAAAAAAACAGGCAAATGCCTGATTAATTGCACTATGACTTTGCTCGGAGGAGGTTTCATGCGCGAATTATTACCTAATTCTAAATATATTTATATTTTCCCCAAAATTACTAGCATTAGAATTTCTTTAGGGGAGAATTATAATACTATTTATTGCGACGGTTCATTGATTCCTTTGAATTCATGTGATTTGATTAGGATTCAGAACAAACAAGAAAAGTACGGTAGTAATCAGTCATTTGGGATCTGTTTGATACTGTCTCCTGGAATCCAGGATGATGATTCTTCACGTCTTTGCTATGTTGCCAGCTATGATAGTTTCAAGCAACTTATTCTATACACGCTTTGAAACACATCTTATTAATTAATTGGAGGAAAAAAAAATCATATCTCATATGAATTAATCAGCTGGATTTTACCACAAATAGCTAGAATCCTTAGGAGTAGCATATTTGGAGCTTGTTACATCAGATGCACCAGCAGTAAGAATATCTTCTGAAATTTAGTTTGCAAATTAAACTCAAAATTATTTGCCATCCAATGGTTTTGCTTCTACCCTTTTATATCAAGCCATCTTTGCTGATTAGCATTTAAGCATCATAATTGCAGTCTCAAACTGTATCTATAGGTCAATTCCTTTTGTGTCACTTCAAATATAAAGGGATCACCCATAGCTTCTTTTCACTTCCATGACTAGTTTTCAAGCTTGTTTCCTCGTACAGTTCCTTTTTTTTCTTTTTCTTTTTTTTTTAAAACGGTTGTTGCTAAAATGCTTCTGAGATAAGGTGAAATTTTTAGCTTTGGAGCAAATGAGGCTCTGCATCTTCTCTCTCAATGTATTATCTTCCACCTGCTGTTGGTGTTGTTCATCTCTGCTTAAGGTTGTTAAGCCCGATGTTATTCAGCAGGCAGGCGCATTGCTAAACCTGTTGTACATATAGACTTGTAAATATTTCATCCTTAATGAATGCAGGGTGGCATTTTTGTCCCCCTTCTCATAAAAAAGAAAGAAAGAAAGAAAGAAAGAAATCTTTAGCTTGGGTCATTGATTCAAAAAACTCTGAAATCTTCATCAGTAGCATTTGTCTCAAATCCTCTGCTGGTTTCTCTTGCATTGAATGATCTGATTGTGCCACACCCCATGATGTTTTCTTGCATGTTCATATTTGCGTATCTACATATTTGAGATTTATTGCTACTAAATAAAGAAGGTTATCATATCCACCAAGTTCTTCTTTTTTTTCAATTTACCAAAAAATAATAATAATTCAGGGACTTGGAAATACAAGATCCAACCAACATTTCGACAAATTTGATATATAAACTCACTGAAAAGATTACTAGAGCAGATATGAAGTTATGATACCTCAACTTCTGATAGGATAAAAATTAAGAGGAAAAGAGAGAAAAGTTGGAGATCATAAGCCCAACCATGTTGGGGTTGCATCAAATCGAACACCACTGATCTATTTAGGCATCTGGAGGTTCTGTGGTGGTTGAATCCTTGTGTGTTTCATGAGACAATGCTCCATAGTCGGTGCCATAATTCCTGTAACCAGGGCCATATCTGCTGCTTATGATGCCAGCATTGTAGCAGGATCAGGCATAGCAGCTGTGTGAATGTCAAGATTATGATAAAAGCTTCCAAAGTCCTCTGCAATATTGAAACATTGGTTTGATAACAACTATATATTATTCAGATTGTTGATTAATAATATTGCTTGATTAATGGTTTTTGAGGACTTCGCATACCAGCCGTCTCCCTCGGTTTCCGAGATTGATATGCTTGCATGCAAGACTGAAAACACAAAGATAAGAAATTGTGAAGTTGTGGTAATCATTCTCAGGTTTTCTCAACTAGTGGAAAAATTACAAATTGTGGAAACTCAATTATGGAGATGGGATAGGTTTTGATTTTGCCTTTATAAATGATATTTCATGAAGATAAGATAGCTCCCATCTTCATCTTTGTATGATGCATCCTTGTTTGAAAATGCTCTCTTGATGACTACATTTCAATGATCAGAAAGGCTATGTTTACAACCAACATCTGAAAAATTGAGTAAAAATTTGGAAGTGTTTAGATGGAAAGGTGAACCATACACAGGCAAACTAAAAAATCCCCATGCATTTTTAATCTGGTTTAGATGTAACGGTTTATTATAAGTTCCAATGTTTTGTATGGTTTGAAGAAGCAAGTTTTTGCCCTTTGAAGATGAGCGTCTTGTGGCAACAATTTTTTTTGAGCATTGTTGATGGAGTTTTTTGTGGTTTTAATCACAACAAGTCAAAAATTTCTAATGAATTGATTTTCCAACCTCCATCAAATCACAATCTTTATTAATTTTCTTGCTCTTTATAAAGGAATTCAATTTTTCAAATTTTTGTAATATCCATTAAGAAACAATCAAAAAATAAAAATAAAAAATAAAAAAGCCCTCGAAAATTAGATTACTTTAGATGTGACATTATTATTTTGAAAAGCATGAACTGTGACCTCATAACCAATATTACTATATGATTTTAGGGATTTATGCTCTCCTATATGACCATTTTGGCACTCAACTATCTATTTTTCAGTAGGAAAGTAAGGAAATATTTGGTTTGCAATCAAAATGAAAATTAGAATAGATTGGAATTAAAATCGAAATGGCTAAATCCTCCGAAGTATTTGCTTCGTGATTAGATATTAGAACTGGAATAGAAATTTGAATCCTTAGGAGAGAGTAGAGATTGAGTTTTAGATAGATTAAGCCATTCCCATTCTATCTCGGATCAAAATCGAAATATGATTTCTCTCATCCAAACAGTTAAAATGGGAATCACTCATTTTCATTTCCGATTGCAGAACCCAACTCCCTCCAATCAAACACCTCTTAAATGCTATGTATGATACACTATACTAGCATGCTGTACTTGAAGATCAAAATGCCCAGAGGATGCCAATTGGTTGAAAAGTCATTAGGGTATCATTCATCGAGTGACTTAGGTTAGCTCACATGAGATATTTTAATCAGAGATGACTCTTGTCCTCATTCTCAAAAATTTAAAAAACATCCAGATATCATCAAATTTTTATTCAGAAGGTACCATCTCTTGCCATTTGGGATGTAGATGGATGTTTAATTTTAAGTAGTGTTTGCCCTCGGGTTGCCCGCCAATTAGCAAAGCCCCGATTCCAAGCAGTGGCTTGGTTGCTTAAGAGCTTAAGCTCTTACTAGCAGGGATCAAGGTGAATATATATAGAATAGATTGGTGGAGATTTTCTTTCTTTCTATCGATCTTTTTAAGAAATATGTATACAAGGCAGATCATAGTAGAAAAAACTATGAAAAATAAATTAAGAGAGATGATAACCTAAACAAGAGGTCAAAGTTTGAAACATGAAAACAATCTCTCCACATAAAAATAAGGCTTTGTAAGGTTTGGATTCTATCATTCATACGAAAGAATGATTGATCTTCTTTTACGATATCAATTATTGGATGGCACCGCAATCCAAACTCCTTTACTCATCTGCCGACATAGATTGGAAATAGCTAGATGTTGCACAACCTAATGGCACCTTGCACAGATCTCAAAGCAATCCAAACTCCTTCGTTCATCTGCCGACTGACGTAGATTGGAAGTGGATGTTGCACAATCTAATGGTGGATTGGTACAAAGGAAATCCATTCATCTATTGAAAGTGGATGTTGCACGATCTAATGGTGGATTCATCCAAAGGAAGGTGAATCATTTTTTCGCATGAAAGATACAATCCAAATCCGTAGGAGCCTCGTACACTAGACCAATTTTATTGATCTATGCAATGTAGACCATTATAAAAGGAACTAGGAAAAGCTAATTGCGAAAGGTGCGATACCCGAATGAAAGGGCCGTGAGTGCCTAAGAAACCAATGCAGAGGAGATTGCACTGGCCAAGCTGTCGCTCCGCCACGCCCTCAAATGTGGCAGCCCTGCCAGCACCGAGCATGCGCCCACCGCTCCGGTCATCAATGAGAAGATCACCAGGTAGCCCGTCGACGTATCCCCTCCTAAATCTATGCAGTAAAAAATAAATAAATAAACATAGATGGAGTTAGCCATTGAGCATTATAAGTAGACAGAGACAAGAAATCCAATGACTAACGTCGGTGACTCTCGCCGTCGATGAGCTTATCGAGGGACCATCCTGTGAGGACAAGGACGATGATGTACATGATGAGGTTGATGAAGAGGAGAGGGCTGAGGAAGCCTCTACCAGCCGTTCCCGTTGCCATTTCTTTGGTGCAACTTCAAGTACGTGGTGTTTATGTAGTAGTAGCCGAGATGGAGCTGAAAGAGAGTGGGTGGAAGCTGGGGAGAGAACTCTTAGCTGAGATTTATAAGCTTACGATATGGGGTAAAAATGGTGCATGGTATATACGTGGGGGATGTTAACAGAAACTAAGAAGGGGTTACAAATGTTGACGTAGATGGCAATGAGAGCGTTTGCACTGTTGGTTATGGCTCCTTCCGGCTTTTCTCTAATCTTTTTGACCGAGCCTGTGGGCTCGCTCTCGTTCCATGCGTCCCAAGTGCTTCACCTGAGAAAGCTTCTTCTGAAAACAGTCACGCTGGCAGTCATGGCTACCTACTAGTGCTTGGGGATGGGTGGGGTCTTTTATACATATAATATGTATTATTATTATTAAAATTATTGATATATTATTATTTTTCATAATTATAGGAATATAGATTTTCTTTCTTTATAAATACAAGAAATTATTCATAATTATTAGTTAGATATAAAATATAAATTCACAGGTCAGCAGATGGCTTTGCTTATGTATTTGATGCACATATAAAGGCTAATTAGAAATACTTTTAAGAATTAACTATTCATATTGAATATAAGTTATTATAATAGTTTTGAGAACTTATGATAAATTGTTAAATTAAATCTTTATAAATTATATTATGTAAAAAAAACTTGTTGAATCTATAAATGCTGGTAAAATTAAAGAGAGTCATCATTTTGTTATTATTATATGTTATATCCACTTAAGCAAATAACAATGGCCATACCATATCATTAAGAATAAATGTAGTCAGAAATAAAGTCGCCTACTTACAAATGTCATTTCTACCATAAGGATATTGCTATGCTACCAACTTCACTATTTAAGGACCATGGATGTGATATATATCATTAATCTGGCTATTTAATTTTAATTATCCTTATTCCTAATTGAAAAAAACAACTGATAATTTAGTATATTAAGTGATAAATAATATAATTTTGAAACATTTTGACTAATTATAAATTTGTTCTAATGCTATTATTGCTAGTGATAACTTTAAAGATGTAGTTTTTACATAGTTCTTTGACATTAACTATCATAATAATAGGGATAATGGTCATTGCTAGTGATAACTTCAGAGCCATAGTTTCTACATAGTTCTTTGACATTAAACTATTATAATAATTGGGATAATGGCTATTATATAACTTTTTTACCAATACTTATGTTAATGTACTAATTTTATAGCACATCACATCATTATTTTTAATTTGCATTTTTTGGTGGTTGTTTCATTTTGTCTTATCAAAATAATAGCAATTATTTTATTTTGAGATATTTCTAGGCAAATTTAGAAAACAAACATTATTAGTTTTATTATAATTAGAAATATATTAATAAAAGAATCGATAATTTGAATTCAATCATTAAAACTCTATTTCATGAGGCTGTCAAATAATGTAGTACACTGATTATCTAGATCAAAATAGATCTAGCGCATGGGCCATATGGACTAACAAATACACATAGATTCTTTTTGAACTAACCACGAGCTGATCATGATATTTATGACCGTATTTTAAATTTATTAGATTTAGATCCTAATTAGTTTGGTGAGGATATTGAGGTTTAAATAGAAGGACCATGTAAGGATTTATTTTAGCATGTAATTAGTTCCATGCTGCAGTTATATGCTAGCAAAAATATAGATACTTATCCAAAGCCAAAAAATTCAAATAATATTTTTGAGCTAACTTTCTTGGGTGGGGTCTTGGATTGTTACACCGTGTTTAGAGGTGCATAATAAAAAATATTATAGTATGTGCACAGTGAAATATGCAAAACTTGCACGATCCATGATTCAATAAAATTATGGTCACATACCTAATGAAGCAATAACTTTAAAGGTAGAAACCAACAAGCAATACGGGCCTTATTATCAAACATTTTCCAGCACTATTGATCAACTTACTCCACAACATTTGTCAAAAAGAAGAAAAAAGAAAAAGAAATGTAGCAAAGAAAATATTCACCATCTGCCTTGAGACAACAGCTTAATTTTGATGAATTCTGAGAGAAGAGTTTTAAGGCTTTAGGAATTCTGAAAGTCATGGACTGAAAGATTTCATGATTCCCTCGAAGTGAAAAAGAAATGGGTAGATGTGGGTGCATGAATCAGGCATCGAGAAGATTGTTGGTTTCTTATTGGGCACCTTATGTTAAACATATAGCAATAAAGGTATAGGCATTGAAATACTCAAGGGTTTGACAAACGAAGAAGAAATTATGGCAGTTCCCACATGGGTTTTGATAGCATAATTGTATCTTTCCTATTTGATAAGATTTTTTTGGTAAATCCAGGATGATAAGATCTGAATATTAAACTTTTAAAGGTATAACCACAAAACACCTGCTTTGGCATGGGCCTTCGGCAATTGCATCACTTATTGTTAAATGTATATAGTATCATACACTAAAATATTTCTAAAACATTATCCTTATAATATGTTATGTTATAATCATCGTGCTTATCATACTATATTTATATTTGTATAATATAACTGCATTTCATGGAATTACATTTCTTTGATAGAAAGGAAAGCATATCCCTCCACACTTTATTATCCAAGCCCAAATATTTGAGGCTGCACATCTCGAATTGCTAAGCATTATAAATAATATATACAGTTTGGCTTTAGCGTCCTCCCCTTGGTTTTATAATACAAAATTAAGAGTATAATCTAAAACGGTCATTATTAGTACAAAGAACGGGCATAAGGCTACCTCAAGGTGGATATTAGTAGCTATGCCAACAAATCTTAGTTAAATTTTAAGTCATCAAAACTATTGAAAGCTTATAGGTCATCGAAGCAGAATGATTCAACCATTCATTATAACATCATCTTAAAACACCGCAAAGCCCAATTTATCTGGATAATTTATCTCCAAAAGTTCAGAACATAATTTTATTATTACGATTATTTTTTTCCACGCTCGAAGACCTCTGGTACCGCAAAATCTACCGATACGGCAGTATCCCTCCATTAAGCACTAAGAAATAATAACTCAAAACTTACTCTAGTGCTGCACACGATCCACAGCAATCACCAAAACGCATACAAATATGCTGACCAAAATACGTGCGCATACACAAGTAGCACCAAATTAATGGTTAAAAATACTGCAGGCCATTCCAATAAAATCATTTAGATGGAACATACAAACTGTTATATTCTTTTAATGGTTTATGTACCTGTCTATAAAATGCAAAGTTTTAGGTCTGATTCATGAAAGCCTGATATAAATTTATCTTACCAAAACAGCACTCAGCCAACTGGGCCTAGAATCAATGCCTAGGCCATCTTGCGAAATCAACCATCCAGTTCAAAAATTGAAGTATTTGTAGAAGGAAAAGATAAAAAAGGAAAAGAGAAATGAAAAGCCAAAATCAAACTCAAAGCATTTTATACAAAATTTTTCATTGATAACTAAGCAAAAGTTGCAAGCCTCTCCAACAAATGATTTTTCCTCCTGCCACACAATTAACTCAAGGGTCGCTTGACATGTAGAGACTAATAGTTACCACCAGATTATGACCAACCTGCCCCAGGTGTCTCATGCTAGTCAAGCTGTTATCCATCTCGAACGCCGAAGCAGCCTAATGTGTTACACATAAAGGTAAAGCTCTCCTGGTCCATTCATCAAACAGCAAGCCTAGGGCTTCTATACATGAAGAATTCATCGGTGAAAGTGATCTCGAGAGTAAATCACCACCGGTTGTGCAAGCTTCGGTGTGGACCTCTAAACAAAACCATTCTCAGATCGGAAAACTGGGATTCAGCTTTCCAGCACAAGCAACCCAGCTCTCTTTTGTAATTCACTGAGTAAATTTAAATTTATCGCATGGAAATCCTTTTGGCAGCTCCATCTCTCAGTAACACAAAGCAGGTCCTTGATAAGATCTGGAAGCTCACCTTCACTTTCATGCTTGCGCTTCCCATAACCAGCTTCAAATTCACTTGATTTTGCCATGGCAGTTTGAAGCACAGAGGCAGGTATTCCTGGATTTCCAAATATGTTAGTAGTTCTGACATCTGAGAACAAAATAACAGCTTTAAGAAAATAAAACATGCAGCCAGTCCTCTTAAATCACGCAAATTATAACATTTCTTATAAATGATAGCTAAATTCTCATCATATTTCATCTTATCCTTTCAGTGAAACATGATAAAAGGATGATGCTCCAAAGGAAAACAAGATGAAATAAATCAGTCATTTGGGCAAAAGAATACCAGCCAAACGAGCAACATTAACACCATAGCTTTTGGGGCATGAACCAGGAGTCAGTCTATAAAGAAAAGTAACTTCTTCCAATCCGCTAACTCCCTTTCCAATTTGGCAAGCCATATGACACAGTGACACCTATGCATGCATGATGCATTAGAGCCAGCAATTTCTCCAGCGGATGCACAAAAGAACACATAATACAGAAACAAAAAGTGTACCTTGGTATCTTTCACATATTCTACAGCTAAACGATGATAATGAGTAGAAAACAAGCCTCGACACTGTATCCGATGAACAAGATATTCCAAAACAGATGCGCTGTCAATTGAATAAAAGACCAGGAGAAAATCATTACTAAAAACTGCATACAATAGAATAAATATCGAGAAAAGAACACATTAGAAAAATGCGGAATTTGCTCGATGAATGCTGTTGACACAAAGCAACTCTGTAGTATCTATAGTTGGTACTCACGCAATAGCCTGTCCATCAGAAGTCGATGTGCCCCGACCAAGCTCATCTAATGCCACTAGAGAATTGTGGGTGGCAGAAGACTGCATTAAGTAAAAATACAAAAATATGAAACGTGAAAAAAATGATTCCTCATAATCTAAACAAGCACAAAGGACTTCCATATTTTAAATATCAAGCATGACAAACAAGCCACAGACATTTCACATTTGTACTTCCAGAATAAAACGCACCAGCATTGAAGCAGTCTCTGAAACTTCCATCAAGAATGTACTTTGGCCAGCCATAATATGATCCCTTGCACCCATTCGAACAAAGATGCAGTCAACAGGAGAGAGCTGAAAGCTTTCTGCAGGAACATCTGCTCCAAGCTGGGAAGAGAAACTGAAAGTGAAGAGAGAGTAAACGAGCAACAATGTGACCAAACTCGAGAGCAATATCTTACCTGTGCCAAAATCACAGACAAGCAGACTTGGCGAAGTAGAGTTGATTTACCACCCATATTCGGACCTGTGAGAAGGATAAAGTTGGCATGCCCGGCCCCACCAATACTTACATCATTGGGCACAAAAGAACCCTTGCCTAAGGCATCACTTCGGAGAATGGGATGTCCCAGACTTTTAGCAGACAAACATGGAAGTTTATCATCTGAATGGCATATTTCCATAATGACTGGGCGGCATGCTGGTCCCTCGTAATAGTCACTTGCAATTGCCAGACTAATTAAAACATCTAGCTCTGCATCATGCAGCACACAGCATAGTCAGAAAATGATATTTTACAAAGGGCAAAAGATAGTGACTTTTATTAGCTCTAACATGAACTGCCTTCTTACTTAATTTCTTGTGTGATCAACTGCTAGAAATGAGGAAACAGCTGAACACATAATGGATCAAACTTGATTCGAGGTTAATAATTGAAAGGAGATGAAAAAGCTGTTGATATACTGAAAAGACAGACTGGTACAAATATGCAGATATTAATCCAATTTAAAATGTAACCATCCTAATAATATTAGTCCCCATAAACACAGGTTTCTGGTAATTTAATCAACCTATGGATAAATGGCCCTGACTAGATGGGTATGATTGCATAGCCTATTTTGTTGGGACAGTCAATGAACTCAATTTTACAGTAAAAGAATGTGCATGATTCCTTTGGAAAGAGTTGCTAAGAAACTTGTTACTTTCAAAGAAACAAGAGCATTATTTTTATTAGAGACATTTGAAACTTGCAGAATTAAGTTTGTTAAACAATCTATATGTACATGTTCTGACCGTAATTAGTACAGAAAAATGCATCAGGTAAGCTAGAGGTGCTAAGTGCTTCAATCTTAATTAGTATCATAACAAACCACCATCCTCCACAGCCAATGTCCTCATTGGCCCACTCTGTGGTGGCTATACTCTGTTCTTGATAATTATTCTCATGCATCTAGCCCTTTATTTACATTGGCTGCACTCCGGTTAACAGGTACTCATTTCCACAGGCAGCATTAATTCTGACCTCTTTTTCTTTTCTTTTTCCATACCACATACTCCGAGTTGTTATGTACATTTCTTTCTTATTGCAGATCAATGAAGATTTCAAAGATTTTATGTCATTCAGGAAATTTGAAAACAACAATTCATCTTTTTTAACCTAGGAACGTAATACAAGGAACGTACTGCCAAATACTAGGAATTTAACCAGAATGAGAGGTAGGTCATACAACCAAATAACATAGATGGTCAAGTGGGGAGATGAACATACAATGAACTTCATGGGTCAATGGGCATAATAGAACCTTGCCACGTGAAGGAAGAAAAACCCGAAAGTGAAACTAATAGGGACCTGTTTCGATATTGTTACACAAATATCCTGCAGGAATCGTGCCTGCTAGCCCACCCAACTCGCATCTTCTAGGGGCACACCCATGTCCCAGCCTAAGTCCCAGCTTGTGGACTTGTTGATATGTAGGAAGAAAAAAAGATCGATAGAGGTCTATTTTTTCCTCCCACAAAATTCAGACTGGAGGTGTTGGGTTGATATGGGCCATTACTAAATGAGCTGCCCACGAATCCAGCAAGAAATCCAGCCCAATCTTACTGGATTACCCAAATAGGCCCTAAGGTGTACAAATAAGAACTTGAAGCTTGAGTAAAATTTTTCAGCTCGTATATGGTGGCTGAATGTTGAAAACTAGATCAAACAATGTTGTAGGATAGTTTTAATAGCATGATACCATGTTTTGCTTTGATCCAGTCATCAAAGACCCATTGAATTCAAATTTACCCATGTTTTATGATTGCATAAATCATGATCAATGAAGTGCATCTTCAATTTATAAGCCCTATCATAAATTTTAGAACACTAGCACAATAGATTTCAGTCAGTTTTCCGCCAACTCAATACATACTCTAGGGAGCTCTAAACAATATTATTTTTGGCTTGCTTCCATTCTTGAAGGTATAGATCAACCTCAATGGTTGGATCTTTGATTTGAATGAGCCGTCATTATTTATAGAATCAATAAATATTTTTTCAAAGGTTTTGCATGATGTATAGATCACAGACACGTGTATGTCCATTATTTCCTTTATCTGCCACATTAGGAAACGATTGAATCAGTGTAACGTGTTAGCCTTCAGAATTGAGATATCCTCCAAGGAACTGAAGCCTTGAACTTACATCATCTTAACATCTCATCTGGACTGTCTCACACAACCAGAGATCCAAGTATTTAAAAATGAGAACTTTGAAGATAGTGCATATGTAGTCTGCATTCAAAATCTTTTAAATTCCCCAAGTGCAAAGCAGAATCACATCTCTTCAGCTCCTAAAATTTATCTCTGAATTAAGGGTATGCATTGAGCAATAACCAACCCATCAAGGGGCAGATTCCAACAAGTTACTCAATTTTCTTTCTAATTGTTGGTCATCAGAAATGCAGTATTGTCAACAAAGGGTGTGCTTTAGAAGGACCTATATTGAAATGAGTGATGAATGAGTTCTAGCCTTAACTGGTGGGAATAGGATGTGAGAAATATATTAGCTCACATTGCATCCTATGTTGATAGAGGCCCAACGAAGGACAAACAAACATATCCATGCTTTATTTGCATGCCGTAACTGTAGGTTCTGGAGACAGAATAACGAAGCATTAATACTTTATTGTGGCATAACGTATACCAGTGATCATCACTTCAACACAGGACAATTTGATGTAGCCTACTTTTCCCTCTTAAAACACTATCAAATCATCCGAAATAGTGCTGCTTCTTGGGATAAACCAAAGCTCTTCTATTCTTCATATTTCTTTTGGTTTTTATTGAAGATATAAAGATTTGATCACTTAATTGGACATGTTAAAAATGCAGAGTATTCTTTCTACATCAGATCAGTGAGTTCTTTGGTTTGCTATAGTATTCTTAAAATAATATCCATGGCATTCCTCTTTTGATTTTAATTGAGACAAACCATGAAATTCAAAAAGATTATGAAATAAGAGGGACCAATTCCAAGAAAGTCTTGTAGCAAATCCATAATGGTAAGTGAATGTATCATATGAGAAATAGCAGTCAGTGCATAGCTATTATGCCATTTGGAATTTGATTGATTATGCATAATGCTTGGATGTAGAACATGTACAAAGAGTGCATATCAATTAATAGTATTATTGGTAAAACAAAGATACCTGCAGTCACAGAAACCAACTGTCTCCACTTGCTATGATGCTCACTGAAATACTTAATCAACCTTTGAAGGATGCCCTTGAGCTTAGATTCTTTATCCGTCTCAGCTTGAGAAAGTTCTGACAAGAACTCCTTTATTTTTGGTGTCCAGTATCTGAAGTACCCCTATAAGCGCCGAATGCAAAAAAGAAATAATCATGTTAGTCCCCTTCATAAGGAAAAATAGCCCTATTAGGTGACATCAAACAATTAATACAACCAACAGCAGTAGCAAATTTAATGGATGATTATCATAGAACCGATTATGAAACATTCTGACCATTTTAATGAATCTATAATTAGAAAAAGAATATATATTGATTTTTGCAAAAGTTCAGTCAACTCACAAGAGGACTATCCTAGGAAAAGCAATTCCACAATATGCATGTTTTTCCCAACAAGAAAATCATGAAAACCAGTCACAGAAAGGATATTTGTTGCCAAGTCATGGAATCCAGCCAAACAGCCTATATGCATTTGCAAAGTGCCATCATGACATCCAAAGCATTCTTTCAGTGTCATATCCATAGAGGACGATTTGGATGGAGCGAAACTCAACAGAAAAAAATGAGAAAAAGGCTCAGTCCAAGCACATCTGAGACTCATTCTACAGCAAAGTTATGGACTGAATAAGAATTTATTACTATTACGGATCAGATTTAATGCATATAGCCACATAGAACAGTGAACAATAACAAGGACATCATTAAGTATAAGTTAAAACCCCTTCATAGTGCTTTAAAACACTAGCTAATGTTTAATAAGCAACAGGCCATGACTAGGGAAAGTTTAAAGTTTCAGTTCAAATACTAGTTTAGTTGCAATGGAGCTTTGCATCGAATATGTAGTCTCTTTAAGGAAATCCTATAGTCGCTTAGCTCTTGAAGTGTTTAGATTTTATATTGTTAAAATAAAATAACACTTGTGAATTGTGATACAAGAAAGATCAATTGTGTATTTGGATAGTCATTCACGGTTGATGAAGTTGATGATAAAAGGAGAACTCGCAAGTGCTACACAGAAGAGACAGAACCTGCGAGTGCTACACTATCTATTCCTTTTAATTAAAATGGGGACTGTTGATAATAAGTTAATAACAACGCATGTCAAATAAACTTCATACAAAAAATGACTGGGAGATGGGAACTGCTATAGTAAAGAGAGCAGAGTGAAAAGAGAAAATGAGGGCAGTTTCCAGACTGTTGACAATAAGTTAATAACAATGCATGTCAAATAAACTTCATATAAAAAAAGACTGGGAGATGGGAACTGCCATAGCAAAGAAAGCAGAGTGAAAAAAAAAATGATGGCAGTTTCCATATTTCATCTTATATTGATTAATATTCCAACATCATCATACCAAATTCTTATCTACTTCTGTAACCTAGATCCTACTTTCTGCAGTAAGTACCATACATCCTTCCAGCAAAACCAGGAAACCAAGAAGGCCTGTTGCTGTTTATCCCAAAGGGTCTGATTGGATGCACCTAAAAACCTTGGATTTCATGGGAACTACAAATCATGTAGTTAAATTTCTAATTGCTGTTTGGAATCCTTTTTGGTGTGAAATAAGCATTCCAAGGGAAATTTAATATATATATATATAGAGAGAGACATATATAAAGTTTCGAAGAATTTTATCTTTTACCTATGCTTCTTGGGCATGAAGGCTCACCCCTCACCCTCTCACAGAAGTACAGCCTATCTTCCTTCTCTTTTCTTCATCAATACAACCTCCACCCTCCAACACAATGTTATAAACTATCTTCATGTCAGGTCATAGTAGATCCAACTCTCTCTCTCTCTCTTCTCTCTCTCTCTCTCTCTCACACACACACACACACACTAGAGCTGGCTTGGGGCAGATCAAAGAAGGATAGAGGGAAAAGGAGCTGGCATAGAATGAATCCAATGCTATGAGTTTACCTAAACAATTTCTTATCTTCATGTTTTCTCAAATATAATATTTTCATTCTAATCATGGGATTTGAATGGCAATGGGACAATGGAAGGAAACATTAGAGAGGACAAGCTGTCCAAGATTGCCCACAACAATTATTATTGAAACCACTAGGAGAATGTGTTGTTCATCCCCAGACCAATCACTCTCATAATGTTTCAACTAGAATCTCTTAATTGAAAATTGTGTCAGCTAAACAACTATTGGAAAAAAGATTTGGTCCTTTAACAAGATCTCAGCCAAGTCCCCCACAACACCCATCCCCCACACCCCGCCAAAATAAAAAAAAAAGGATTGATCCATAAGTTTCAGCTGAAAGCATCTGTTGATGGTCATTACTATGGTTTCCTAGACCCGCTATTTCTCACACAGATGCATATAATAGATATTTAGATAATGAGTATTCTTTAACTATTATCCGGTCAGAATTGCTATTTTGTAGTAAAAATATTGGCCATTACTTTTCTGTCATTATGCATTTTATTATAATAATAACTTAAAAATATGAATCACCATGTTAGTCCCAAATGTTTTATTTTATGGTTAATTATATAATCATCTTATTTTCCATAGACTAGTTAGACTGACTAACTTAAAAATTTAAAATCATAGTTTGCTATATCAGACCACACTGCTTGGTACAGAGCATAACATACTATACCAGTAGGCTATTGCATCAACACTCGGTATGGAGTGTATTGGTTGGCCACTGGTATGAGGCCTGGACTCGTAACCAATATTTTCAAAAGCCATTTTCCATGAACTAGCAACGTCTTTCAATGAATCAAGCGTTGATTAATCATATGCCTAGTGCTCTTTGACCGAAATCCCAACCCTAGTATACCATCACAGTTCCATGTGCTTTATAGTTGATTCAGCATAATTTGGAAATTGTGCATACACCTTAGTGCAATCCTTGCTTACATGCATAGATCCAGACTCATCAAGTTGGCCTCTGAGATTTCATAAAGTAGTTTGGGATCCAAGTGAAGCGTTTAGGTAACTTAGTAGTGGGTATTTGCAAGATAAGTAACATTCACCTAATCAAAGCAATTATACAAATCATAAATGAATACAGTTTGGGAATGTATCTTAAATTAATCATTGCCAAACACTGAAAATTGTATTATTTGTTTAAAATTGGATCAAGCAGGTAGCATGAATTTTTTATATTTTTGAGCCTTTTAACATTCATGATATTCTTGCAAAATTGATAATTATGAGTTCTATTAGAATGATTTCCAATCAATTGAATTTTGGAAACTTTGTTTTGGGTCTATATGTTAATAAACGTAAATGTATTGACTTGGAAAAACCATGTCCATATGTTGACAATTGAAATTTTGATGATTATTTATCACAATATATATTGAGCCAAAATTGTATATTGCAAACATACATATGTGATGATGGTGATTGCATAACTTGAATTTATGTGTAAGTATTGGACTCTCAATCTTACTTCGTTTTAGACTACCATACAGGGAGTTTTACATTGGAAATTGGCATTGCTCGTCCCGGAACTTGATACCATAGATCTATTCCACAGTGGTTAAGTGCGGTAATACTATGGACCTCCGTAAGGGTTAAATGAGGTATTTTGGATTCTGTCATAGGAATTATATGTAGCCATAGTCGTATAAACTGATGGGTTAATAAAATACTTTTGAAAATTTAAGATCATAAAACATTCCTGCAAACCTTGGTACAATCACTTTGGTTTTGATATTGGTTTCTCAAATGCTTTTAGATCATATGTAAGTTACTGATTTTGAAAGTTATATCTATGTGACAGTATATTGAAACTATAAGTATTAGTTTGATCACAAATATTGCATTGCTAAAATAGTTATTATATCTAGCATTCCTATTTGTTACACTTGCTTAGTCCTCTTGATTAAGTCTGGTTGCTTACTGGGCTTTTAGCTCATTCTTTTGAATTTCTATATTTTTATAAAGCTTGAGGCATAAAGTGAATGGGTAGATGTTGGATTATAAGACTAGAGCAAGGATCTAGTTAGCTATGTTAGGCCGACCTTTAAAATTTTTTAGAACCCTCTTTATACTGTTTATGTAGAAATATATGAATTATGTGAATGAAGTTAACTAAATATAGAAGCCATGAATGCTTTACAATTTGAATTACTGGATCTTGAATGGTGATTATTACTTTGTCTGCTTTAGTATATTATTGACCGGTTGTCGCCTTGCATGCTCGTGATACCCTATCCTGCATGTGTGTGGTGGATTATCGCGTTCCTTGATATGTGCCTTTTTTGGTGAGGTGCGTGACAGTAGATTTTAGACAAATTGAATTATTTACACCATTGTTGAAACCATGGTTTGCTGAACAAGACCAAACCACCCAGTTCACCTCGTACCAAGTCGAAAAGAGGTGTTGGGTCAGTTCGGCTCTATTACTCGAAACCTCCTCCGAACCGCTCGTATCGAGACATACCAACCCATATCATACCGAACCAAAGCATGCTGACCTGCACCAAGATAAAAATTGGAAAAAAATGATTTAGCTCAATCTATTGAACTAGACCAAACCGCCTAGTTCACCCCATTCTGAGCCAAACCAGCCACTAACCGGTACGGGTCCCGGTACTAGTTCTACAAACCTTGGGTGAAATATTATGAGACGAGAAGATGACTTTTGCTCCCTTTTCACAATAAGAGAGGAAGAGTGATAGGAAGAATATCAAGAGATGATGATTTGATGTTTTTGTTAGGTCAGCAATACAATAAAAAAACAAAACGGTCAAATTAGTTACAAAACTTTTATTTTCAATATAGAATAAGATCATTTTGCATAAGGAGGAAAGAATATAAAAGCAAAAGCATGTAAGTATGCACTATCGCATGTATTATATACATGGAACAATAGAATAATTGATGTTGCACACATAACCAATGATAATATGAACAACGACAACAACAAATAATAGTAATAGTGGCAATGGCGGCAGCGGCAGCAATAGATATTATCTATTATAGAGAATCTTAGTTGTTAACTATGGAACCAAGAGATCTTTTCCAAAAAAAAAAAAAGTACTTATGGTTTACAAAATATAAATACGATCCACTATAGAATACTTGCAAGATAATAGTGAAGTATATTTCATATGAAATAGCCAGACAACAGATCTCTAATCTCACAGCCCTCATCTAGATATGCATCTGAATACTGTGCCTAAAGTATTGGGGAGAAGTCAATCAACAATAATACAGAAAATCTATTATTAAAAAAACATAAAATCAAATTATATATAACATAATACCAGTCAGTCAGATGTAATTTTTAATTTACATACCTTCTTTGATGATTGTAACTCATAGTCCCTAGGAACAACACCCCTCAAGCTCTCAGGTACCTCAAGTAGATACAAGTCTTTCCCAACAGTGACATAGTTTATCTGCAAGGATTGTTAAATTTTATCGTTCAATACAAGCGAACAAAGGTCCACTATTGACCATGTAAACAAAGTATTATTAACCATGATTATACCGATGCATCTCCTAGCAGCTTGCGTTGCTCCTTCAGGTACCTTGTCAGAGCAGATTCGATCTCTTTCACTGTTTTACATGCAAGATCATATTCGACATCACCTCCTTCATGAGGTATAATGCGCCCACTGCGATCAGCTTCTGACCAATCAAAGGCATCCTTGAAATGACTAACAAGTGAACACGTGTCTGGAAGCCCTTTGCCTGCAAACAATAATTTAGCAGTATGGATGGTGCTAGACAAGTCTACATTGGAATATCAAGTAATAAAATAAATGCTCTGTGTGCCACATGTGAGGATAATAACTCACACCTCGTGTTAATAAATAATGGAGCAGACAAGATTCTGTAGTGCTTAGTATAGTACTAAGGGAAGAACATGCTTGGACCATTAATTGGCAACCACGGAGAGCAGCAATAAATTCTTGGAGTTGCTTCTTTGCAGCATCCTCATAAAGAACCACTCTATTGGAATTTCTTCCATTAGCGCCACTGCAATTCATTCAAAATATATCATGCCGCCATCTTTCATCATCAAAATCAAAACTACAAAAACATTTTAAAGTTTAAACAATTATTTGAGGGTGCAGCTTAATTCTAGTTACAGCTTATTGAACCACCAATTCATGCATTATGTTGTAGGAAGAAATTTGGAAAAGAATGACAATGCATAACCTAAAACTTGTGTACCAACAACCTTGAATGAGTGGTTTAGAAAGATCCAAATACTAGATTTTTATTTACATACTTCTGAAGATGTACAGACTATAAACTATAAATCATGATCAACTGTATGGGATTTTGAGTATATATGCCCTATCATAGAAATAACTTTCATGGTCCATTTTTGTGCCTGTTCGATACATATAGGAAACCTCCAAGACATTTGATATTTACTCTAGGTATTCTTTATGGAATAGGTTATTATTAATGGATCAACCTCAATTAAGAATGTTCATAAATCATTTTGCTTTGGTAGGATTGAGCCTCAAACCTTTCAGAAGCAGTCAACCCCTGTATAGACCACATGCATGCATGCACACATGCAAACATGAACATACAAGCACCAACACCACCAACCAACCCACTGGCACACCACTCTCACATGCATGCACAAGCACACAAAAACATGCATGCACAAGCACACAAAAACATGCATGCATGCGCAAAAACTGACCCAAAATCTTAAAAATTCAATTTGAGCCATGTCCTTCGTAAGTGAAAAACAATGATGGGTTATCTTAATTGGGGATATATTTTTAACTGTCATCTACAACAATTCCAAAAACTTACAAACAAAATATTAGGTGGTTGGGAGAGTACATAACTATGCATCACCATACAAAACAAGTGATACAAATAGATTAGCATGCTATAATGTATGCTTGGAAATATTGAGAAGAAGAAAATGATTTGCAGATCTTAAACAACATAGGAAAATTTTCAATGGATTTGATTGCCTCTACATCACAGGTCAAATAAGAACGCTACCAATAAAACTGTACTTTGCATCCACCAATCCATCATAAGGTATACAAGACACATTTGACTTCAATGCATTTAAATGTCATAAATCATTTTTAGCACAATTTCTGATTAGTTGGCTTGTAATTGGTTTTACACTGATTAGCTTTGGGCTAAAATCCTATCACTAGATTTGCAGTACAACGTTATGTATATACTATATGGTACAAAAGCCAAAGAGGAATTTTGACCAATCGATACTTGTATCAGTAAGAACTAATAAGTATATATCAGTGACAAGTTAACTGACCAAAATAGCATTTGCCCTTCTCTAAATTTTGGGGGAAAAGTCAAAGGTAATTAGTCATCTCAGTATATTTATAAAAACTCTAATAATATTTGCTAGCATTGATATGCTAATCCATTTTTTACTACATGTACATCTATAGACATTCATATTTACATCCATATGTGAACAGGAAAAATAAATTTAACATCTTAACACATGTTGACAAGTCTTCTTGAAATGTAACTTCATTTATAGACTCATGCTAAAAATTGTATTAAAAAAAAACAAGAGAATATTTAAAATAAACAACACAAAGGTATTCTTTACCATTTTCATATCACTACTATTGTATAATTGTCTTATTTTCTCCATTTTAATTGCCAGCAAAATGAACTGACTTTTAAGTATGACATCAAAGGAGTACCCACATAACAGAGAGTGGGATGAGTAAGCTCATTGTTAAAGATGGTAAAAGATCACGAAGAGACTAACTGGGACAACCTTACATCAGCATCGAAGCATGCATAATTTCCTGGAGGTTGTCTATATCATGCAAAACTACTTGTGCCTAACTGCCCATGCATGTAAAGATGATATATACTACAAGAATATGCATATCCATATTTAGAGTAAAAATTTCTTAGTGATCCGCTGATTAATCACTAAGATTGATCCCTGAATGGCAATGACAGTTAAAAACATGCTTCAATAGATTGGTGTACTGCTCATGATTCATCTACAAAATTTTTGCTTGCAAACAATCATTCATAGCACGACATTATATTAAATGGAGCAGAAAAAAAAGTCATACTGGGAAAACAAAAGAATTCTCTTGAGCAGATTTTTCAATGGAAAATTTACAGACTGTAGAGTAGCTATGCATACCTAAGCAAAATCATAGCACCACTCCACATAGAAATTTGTGTTATCTTTGCACTTTGTACGACCAAAAAATTATGGCTCTTTAATTTCCTCAAAATTAACATGTAATTATTCAGATGACCTTTACTCAAACAAGAAGGAACGTCTCTGGCAGCCTCTTCTGCACTATATATCAATGTAGCACAAAACTTGTTTGTGATGGCTCCAGATAACATTACAAGCAAGGATAGAGGTACCAGCCATGCAGGTCCCTGCTGGCAGTACATGATGTGCTAGCATGAAACCAGCAACCAGAACAACCAGATACTTGTTCCAGGTCAAACTGATGGGTACACAGCAGTATTAACAACAAATGCCAAAAGGTGCAGAACCACTTTATCTGTCAATATGTTGATAAGAATGTATCAAGATTAAAGTGGCCTAAACCTTTTCTTTCCTATCTTGGCACGCAGGAAGGGATTTTAGCTGTGGGGAGCCTGGACCAAGGTACGCCATACTGTACTAAACCAGGTGGTACAGGACATACCATACCATACTGATTCAGTACCGATACATGGTATAAGGGGCATACCGAATTGGTACACCAAACCAGCCCCCATACCAGGCGTACTGATATAGTGACAGGGTGGTACCAGAATAGGGCCTGGTACTGAACCAGCATAACTTCAATTGGACTAAATTTGAGTTGCACAAAGCAAGAAAAGGATGGCAAGAAGCAAGCAAAGCCAACAATACATATTTACTGCAATTGCCCCCTCCACCCTTTTTTTTGGTAATTTCTTTTTAATCAGACAATACCATGAGTGGTACCACAACATGTCACTCCAACAGTGTCAGAACTATTTCTGTGAGAAACACAACATGAACCTGTTAATTTGCAAGGATGTCTATGACCTTGTCAGACAATCAAATGTGACAATGAAGCGAAGATAATCAGAAATCGGTGTACATAACAATAAATTAAAGTTTCAACTAAATTGTTTTTCATAGTGTTTGATGATAAATTTCACCAATATTTGACTTTTGTTGCATTTATACACATGTTTTTTATTGACTGAGGCCAGATGACTGCAAGAAAATAACATTTTAATGCATCAAACATGGCAGATCTAACTAGAAATAGGTTTAAACAATAAAAATTGGAAAAGTTCATAAAACCCGATGCCCAGCCATAGTTGGTCATGCCACAGGTCATTCCAGCCTGTCGGTGTCAGCAAGGCATGTGCTGCAACTCATGCTTCATCGATCAATGAACAGCATAAATATGGCATCAGCTTGGAAGTTCATATTTGACTTCTCTTGAAGCATGCAGAATTGAATGATACAAAGAATATGGAATATGCCAACTGCCAAGCAAGTTCATTCAAGAATTGAAAAGAAATACGAAAGATAACAAAGTCAGGAACCAACAAAAGTTTACATGATTCATCACGGCCAATGATGTGAATTAAAGGCACCCCAGAGTTCATGCTTAGCACAAAAAAGTGAGTACAATTTCTGTTACACTTTCCATATTGCTCAAAATTGCTCTAGTTTTCCAAGTCCAGATAGGAACCATTTAAAAGTAAGGACAAAATTAGTATGTTTCAATAGTAGGAGCCTAATTTTCATAATGGAGACACCCATAAATACCAACAACCCATCATACAACAGTGACATCATGATATTTAGGGCAACTTGAAAAATCCACAGAATTGGACAAAAACAAAAATGCAACTTGAAACAACTTGGAAGAATTAATTTGGATGATTTCTAAGAACATGAAAAGAGAGAAGATGAATTTTCCAGAAAAAGGATATGGTGGAAGATGAAAATTTGACTAGTAGTTCGCAAACAATTTATGTTTCATGGAAATAAAAATCATTGGTCACGTTATGTCTATTACAATGATGTGCTCCCTATGCATGATGAGTAGCTAATCTGAACTCTGTAAAACATCCAGATGAAAAACATAACCAACAAAACAATTATTTCCTTAATACAAAATAATGGAAAGCACAGAACAAGGATATAAGTAAATACGGCAACTGCCTCATTTATCAAAGATATTGTCAGGGGAAGGATGATAATTTTCACATAGCCAGAGATTCAATGTTACCAGCTAGCAAAGAGGCGTGCAAGCAAACGTTCCATGTCTGGAAGCCTTGATAATTCTTTTCGAAATTCAAGTGCAGATGCAAGACCAATGCCCTGATATCCAAACTAAATGTTAAAGACAGAAACTTTGAACACCTGGAAAATAATTATCATAACTCAAACAGCACAAAATAATGTGAATTTGAAGTTAAAGATATGGTTTATAGTGCAGATTTGGATCAGAGTGTCTTAACCAGATTGGACAAAGGTCCAAATCAGACCAAACCTTCATGCAACCCATTAATAAGTATGAGTTGATATAGATTTGGACCAAACCTTCATGCAACCCATTAATAAGCATGAATTGATATTAGCGGACGCTGATCCTCACTTTCATCTTCTATGAACCTTACTTAAGTGAGACATCAGTAGCAAGGGTCATCTCAAAGATCTTTCAGGCCAGCAGTTCAGTTCTACTGTATCATATAAGAACTTTATGGATCTGAATAACACACGCAACAAAGAATTATTTCCTTCAACTTCATGTTTCCCTTCTTTTATCATGACATTACTTGAGAACTAGGCAATGACCAGAAGCTACTGCTTTGCATCTACATTTTTTGTTTTTAATTTTTTTTTTAATTGTTGGGAAAACTAGAACATTGTTTTAAAAAATGATTAAATCTGATAATGATGAGATATATATCTTAATATAACCATAGCATACTAAATATTTATATTAGCCCGCTGAAACTTTTTTAAAATATAGCAAATAAAAAAAATATTAATAACAAGAAATGAAAATTGAATTCTACAAGCATTTTCTTCATAGGATAGAAAAGAATAAATATCAACAATAAGTATCCCTCTATCCATGGATCGCTAATTCGGAACCAAATCCCATACCGGCCAGCTGGCAGTACAAGTCGGTACGCCCCATACAAAACCGTATCAAGCCCAAACCGACATAGAAATGAGGGATCAACCGGGGAGGAAGAGAGAGAGAGAGAGAGAGAGAGAGAGAGAGGGAGGGGAGAGGAGGGAAAAAAATAGAAGGCCGGCAAAGATGCCTACAATGGCCATCAGAGGGCCATGGAGGCTACCGAAGGGCCACCGAGGCCTCCGAGCTCCACGGTCCTCCATGAGAGAAATTGAGAGGGGGAAGGGAGAGGAGGGAGGGGAAGCTGGCAAACCCATTGCCATCTTCATTGTATCGGATTTTTTAAAAAACCTAATGAAATAGGGAGGAATGCGGTGGCCGTGGGAGGTTTTGGGCTGCCCGACGACCTCCCCACTGCCTTCCCCTCCCTTCCCCCTCTCTCTATCTCTCTCTTCTCAATTCTCTCATGGAGGACCGCAGAAACCCAGAGTTTCGACGGCCCTTTAGCGGTCTCAACAAGCCACCACTAGCCTTCCCTTCTTTTTGCCTCCCCTCCTCTCTCTCTCTCTTCCTCTCTTTCCTTCTCCCTCGCTTCATTTTCACCAGCATTCTAAATCGAATGTCCTAACCACACCGGTTAGCCACCAGTACGATTCGGCATGCCCCGAACCACCTAATTCGGGCCGATTCGATGAACCATGCCTCTATCACTCAGTCATTTATTTTGAAGAGTTAATGTTTAATATTCTTATCCATCATATTGATGAGTGTTAAGAATAAAATCAGTGTTTAATGTTCCTAAGGCAAGTCTACACATGAAAACTGCAAACAGAAGACCTCCAATTTCAAATTCCTTGAGTGAAGAGGTGGGGTAGAAGTAAGACGCGTTTTATTTTATTAGGGAGTGTACTTTGTCACCTAGTAGGATTATCATTTAATGTAGTAGTTGAAGTAGGTCCTGTGGTTCAAGCGGAGTTGGATTGCCATTTACTATCACTCATACAAGAATCAGTAAGAATTGGAATGGGAATCAAAATGGAATGAGCATAGCAGACAGGGAACAGGAATCATGATTCTTATTCCATTGTTTAGATGCAATGAAAGAATGAACAGAAAAGATATACCAATTCAGTTATATTATTTAATTTAGGTAGCTATACATTAGAAAGTTATCAATTATGCATTATTTTATTTATTTTTATTTTATTTTATTTTTAATGAATATTATTTTTTTTAGTATTTCTCTTTAATTCTTATGATTTATTATTTTCTTATCCTATTTATTTTTATTTTATGCTTTTAGGCTTCTTATTTTATTTGCATTAAGTATTTTATTTTTAAAGTTTAATTTTTATATATTCATATTTAATTATGCTTTTTATTCATTTTTTATTTATTCTGTATGTTTTTTAATTAACATATTTCTTATATTTTAATTTTCTATTTCTTGGTAGTTTAATGAGGTGTGCTATTGCTCTTTATTTCCCTAATTTTTTTCAATTTGAATATATTATTTTAATTGACTTTATAATATTTATCTACAATATTTTTATTTTATATTCAATACTATATATACTCATGTATCTGTATATTTTTATAAATTCTTTCATGTAGCATGCATTGCACAACTCTCATTTGTTAGTAATGCATAGTAAGCATTCAAGTAACATTTAATACAATATAACAATACATGGCACTTGATATTGTTATTATTTTAATATAATAGTACTTTTTTAATTAAAGATTAACTTTGTTATTATAGTTTATTATATATCATAATTATTGATAGTAACTCATAACAAATATATCATTTGTTGATATTTTGTACCATGGATATTACCAATCAATTCATTTTCCAAAGTATTATTCATTCCCATCCTCATGGGAATGGCTATTTCCTCTCATTTGCAAGTGGAATCACCATTCTTTCAATTGAAGGAATGGTGATTCAAAGAATATATGATTCCTGAGTTCATTGTCATACCTACCACCGGAATGGAATCAAAGATGGCATTCCCATTCGGTTCCAGCACTCGTTCCAGAGGACCAAATATGGCACCAGTGGAGTAAGCAAAGCTGAAGGCAGTTTGGTTAATATAAATGTGGGATGAGCTGCTTGCAGTATCATAATAATATTACATTATTCATTTCTATTTGAGTTTTTTTTTTTTTTGATAACATGAGTTTTTTCCTTTATTGCAGTCAGTGTCCACGAGGGTATTGCTTCAAGCTGGGTTGTCTCTCTCAGATTGCAGGCTTTGTTAATTCCTATGTAATATATGTTTGTTTTAACAAACAGGACATTTAATTGTATGACTCTTCATTATATTATACCTATAGTAGTGGATCTCTGTATTTATTTTAAATATTTTACGTTTTTACTTATCCAAAATAACATCAAAACAAATTGACTAGGTTTTTGTTAGTTCAAATGAACATAATTTTTGAGCATTTCATATCACATTTCTGTGCTTCTTCTTCATCCTCTCTCTTGACCCGACCTTTGCATTGCCCATCAGCTCCTTTGCAGACAATGAGAAAAACATTACTTACCAATGAAGCCCCTTGGATGACTTTATGGCCTTGGGCCTAGATGCTTCACCAGCTGCAGAAAATACCAAGGACTTGGCTTCATAAACAAAGATCTGGAGAAATCCTCACAGTCCAAACAGGTTGGCATGCTCTTGGGGTTTTAGTTATTGCAGGTAAAGATTTTTATAACAGTTTTATCCTACTTTAACCATAGGTAGGTTTGGCAAGTCTTCACGATCATTAGCATCTAAGATGTATTAAAAGCCTTTACACATAGACTTGGTGTTTGTAACTTCTACATTCTTTCACATTTTTGTTTCAATCTTGCATCAAAGAAACTGTTAAAAAAATGGCTCTTCAAACTTCTTTGCAATAAGAATCGAGCCCTTTTTAATCTTGTAATCCAAGAGTTATAGAGGATTCAAAAGGGCCTACACATATGATACCCCACCTAAGGCTCGCAAGCTTGGTACCAGCACCCATGCTGGTTGCCGGCCGGTACGGTATGTACAGTACCATACCATACCATCCCGAACCATCAATAAAAAAATCAAAAAGATCCCATCCAATGGTCCAAAAAAAAAAAGAAAAAAAAAACTATCCCGTACCACCCCGTACCAAACCAAACCGTCCGGTACAAGCCCATACCATACCGTACCGATCGGTTTGGTCCGATTCAGTCTATTTTCCGAAAAATCGGCCTGAACCATTCCAGTTCCCTGTCGGTACAATATGGTACGGGATGTACTGGTTGGTTCGGGTCGGTACGGAAAACCATGACCCCACCATTGTGTTATTGACTTCAGTTTACACAACAAAAATAGGAGGATTTTCATCTTTCTTCCGTGGTATGGTTCATTACTTTAAGTTGTCACTGATTCAACTTAGGTGCATCAACACCTACTCACCTGGTCTTTTTTATGTTCTTATTATTTTCTTACATTTATCTTTTCCCACTTTTCTTGCAACCATTTCCAATGTGCATTTGAGAAAAAAATAGACATGAAGATACATTATTAAATCACATTATGGAAAATCAATAATAAAATTTAAAAAATATTTAATAAACAAAATGCATATAAAAAAATAAAAAATACTAAAAGAAAAGGTAAGACAAATGATCCAAAGAAAAAAAAAGAAAAAGAAAAATTGAACTATATAATGACAACAACCCAGTCACCAAATATTTCTATATTTGACGACAACTAACCAGTTTCATCAAATATTTCTATATTTGCTTTGTTCAGAAAAGGTAAATTGATATCAAGCCTTTTGAATATCATGATGGGCTTTTATGACATTCTATGGCATTACATTCTATATTTATCCATAAAATGGCTAAATCAGAGGAAAATCTGAACTTGGTCATCATTACAATGGTTAAAACAACTTTGTCCATGTAACATCCACATTCTGTTACTCTAAGACATGGGTGCAAGTGGATCAGATAGATCTAGATCTAGATCTAAACAAAACCCAAGACAACCTGGATTAGATCACTAACGGAAAAGTGTTATTCAAAATTTACTAACATTTCCAACATATCAAAATTGGTGCTTATATAAAGTTTGGTTGATAGAAATTAATGGCAAATCGGAAGAAATTTTGATAGATGCAATCAATCAAAACCTTTTGGTTAAAAAGGAGGGCAGGAGGGAATGGAGAACAATCTGTTGGATAGTGGGGAAAGGGAAAGCCCAACTTCCGCAAAGATTGAAGAGGAAAGAGAGGATTTAAGTCAAGATTCTTTTTCTCAGATTTTGTGCCCAAAAAGATTTTACTAAGATTCATTTAGTTTAAATTTTGAATATTTAATAATAGTTCTTTCAAAACAAAGGATAGGAGGGACATGTGGGATTAGGATATGAAAGATTACTAGAGAGAGTGGAGGGTAATGATTAGAGGGAAAGAACAACTAGGAGATGAAACTTTACAACATACTTGAGTTGTGCGAGCATGAAACTTGGATTAAAGGGATTTGATTGGAATTTGAAAAAGTTATATCATTGTGGGCTTCCGCCTTCCTGCAAGGACTTACAAAGGCATGTCTTCAGTCCCATACAGGATGTACATTGAGGGGAACTTGGGTATTTAGTAAGGACTAGGGACCTCTAATTACAACCTCCTAGCTAGACTTCTTGGATAAGGTCTCAGGTCATTACAATTGGTATCAAAGCTGACCCATACCACTGCCCATATGCTGCCAAAGGACATTACAGCATAGGCTCTTTTGGGACTACCCATAAGCCATTGTGGTGTTTATGATTGGACCCTTCACCTGGCAAGGATGTCGAGGATGCCAAGGCTGAAACAGGGAGAATATGTGAAGATCTGCATGGGTGAGTCTTTTGTTCCACATAGGGTGCACATTTGGAAGTTCTTGAGTATTTAAGCATGCCAAGGATGGCAATTAATAGTTTCTGGCTAGCCCTTCTCGAGAAAGGTCCTAAGTCACTACAAATGGTATCAAAGCTAACCCAACCTACAACCCATGTGTGGCTAGGGAACACTGCAGCACAGACCTTTCTAGGGCTAACCAAGAGCTAGTTGTAGTGTTTCTGCTTCTAATTGGACCCTTCCGTAGCAAAGACACTAGGGCTTGGAAGGGGGGATGTGTGAAGACCCATGCAGGCATGTGCATATGTTGGGGAGATCTTGGGTATTTCAGTAGGGCCAAAGACCCCAAATTACAACCTTCCAACTAGCCTTGTTTGTTGAGGTCCAAAGTCATATAACTTCCACGGTTCCACCATTTCTTATAAGCAAAATTTGGAGATAATATACAAAGTACAAGTGCAGCAAAGAGTGATAGAAGATGTATCACTCATTTCCATGGTCTTTGGATGGAGTGCATAACGGTATTTCAAGGGAAAATTGACAAAGAATCTTGCAAAGAACATTCCAAATTCAAACTTATATTTAATATGGAACTAGAAAAGCATTTAGAATTTGATCTATATTTAGAACAAAATAAGTCAACCATGGCACAGGATTTGAAGATAATCCACCAATAATACAAGCAAGTAGGTATAAAGTACGCCACACCAGTCAAAACCATATCGTATCGGATGTACCATACCATACCAATACCGAACCAATATGTAGTCTCGTACTATAGCGACACTCAATACGCCTCACCATCTCACACCATACCATGTATCAACATTGTAGTAGCATGGTACTGGTACAGGATCCGCAACCAGGACGGCGAACCTTAAGTAGGAACAATACCGACCAACACTAACTGGCATAAGATAATTCAAACTTGACTAATCCACCCTAAGTTGTCAGAGATGTGGTAGACTTAGGTCTTAAATAAGGGGATAACAGATCACCATACTCCAAGCTGACATCTTCAATGGTGCACTTTATGATGGCTACACTCTGGTCTAGGCAGTGCTTTCCATATAGCAGCTCTCTCGAGCAAAATCAAACAGCTCTTTCTATACGATGGCTGCACTCTAATCACTAGGTAGCCCTTTCCATGGCTAGTTTACATTAACTTTTTTTTTTCCTTTTTTGCAAGTAGCACTTTTGACATGTGACCCCTTTACTAATCCAAATTCTGGACATGGATTAACTCTTCACTAAGCTTTATCACCTTCACTGATAAACCTAAAATGCTAAGGTATTAAGTGCTAAGGACTTAGGACTTGACAAGGATTCTCTCAGGACATGCAGATAAGTATTAGTAATGTATTATAGGGCAAATAATATAAGCCAGCTCTTGAAACCTTATGCTTGAAAAATGTGTTAAGGTATATGGAGCTAAACAGGGTTAAAGATAGCACAATATCCATTTTGACAACCTAATCGTAATCAAACACCAACTTTGGACCTTATTCAAGAAAACAAAAAATTATTAAAGCATGTGATCATTAAGTGAGTTCAATACTACCAAGAAATTTCTCAAAGCCCCATGCCCCACCTCCATCCCACTTCATTTCACAATTAAATAGGCCATAATCAGAATCTTGGCTGTGTGATCTTGAAAATTCGAGCAAGTCTTAAATGACCAAACTTTCTCCAACCAAACACTAAGATTTGCTGATTCAATTTTTGCAAATTTCAAATTCTACATTTAGTTTTAGCCAACTTCTTGGAGGCTTAAAGCCATCTAAAAAGAATGAGCCATCGTATTGATGATTCAACCCACATACATGATAGTAATATCGTCAAACTGCAAGATACATTCATTAAAAATGAAAATATGATACCAATAAATGATCAATCTACCAAAAGAGAATGTATCTCTCAAAAAAGAACTAGATCACTGGAAGGGTGAAGGTCCAGCCATGGGAAGGTAAAAATCTGGTCCTTCTAAAAGTGTATCCTACTAGTCAAATTGAATGATCCCACACACATAAAACAAACATGGGCGCATGCACACATTGACAGACATTATATACATGTTCAACAGATATAGCAACCATGGGCAACTTATTCCAAGTAAAACCTATGAATCTATAATGATGTCCAAGTGACATTCTATTAAGGCAGATGATGGTTGAAATAAGTAAAATGAAAAGATATGCTCCGATTATCAGAAAAAAGGATTCTGCAATTAAACCCACATTAAAACCTCAAACTAGAGATGAAGTAATGAAGTCCGCTTACTGTAAGTATGATAACTAAAACCTTGTCAAACTTTAAAGTTTAGATTATTTCCATTATATACAAAGTAGCAGCAGCTTTGGTGAATAGAGAAAGAAGTAGAATATCGAAATCAACCTAATCGGAGGTGTTCTGCTTAAAACAGCAGAATCAAATGGAAACTGTAAATACTGCATGTTTTTGAGCCTGAATTTTGCGGTAGTTGGAGCTCCACCATGTCCAATGACAGACATCCAAACATTATGGTGTATGCACAAATTAACTGGAAAATGGGCAACACTATCAAAATGCTTGAGGAAAAATGATCCTTTTTTAATATTATCTTCCAAATGTGAGTCACTAACATTATGGTATGCACAAATTAACTGGAAAATGAGCAATACTATAAAAGTGCTCAGGAAAAAACTATCTTTTTCTAATATTATCTTCCAAATGTGAATTACTAACCTTAATAGCGGCAATGGCATCTTGACGTTCTAAAATTGACCTTGTATTATACAGTGGCCTAGCAAGCCATCGTTTAAGTAATCTTTTGCCAAATGCTGTCACGCAATGATCCAACTGTGCAAAGAGTGTTCTACAAGGAGGAAAATATCACATTAGCAAGCTGAGATTGCAAAGTAAACCTACAAAATCTATTGAAAGTTGTAAGTACCCTGAGGGACCTCCATTTCTGTTATTCTCCAATATCTCCAGGTTCTCAAGTGCTGCTGCATCAAGTATCATATATGAATTCTGAATAGTGCTGAAAAAATCCGAGCATGGAAGTGGCTCAAATTTAGCACAGTTAAGCAATGTTTCATCCAGAAATGCCTGCCTTAAATAAAACAGGCAGCCTCCAAAAGCAGAAAGGGCATACAATCCATCATTGCCTGCACTCACCAGCTCAGCTAACATATCTGGTAAGGCCAATGAATCATTCACCAGATTATCAAAATTAACATAAATGCTGTCATTGGCTGATGCTGGTAGTTTCCTTGATAGGCTGTAATATTTTCTGACCTCACCAATAGTTTTCTCAGCATCCCAAAATTCTGTAAAAGGAACCAAATCATTAACTAAAGGGTTTCTTGTATTGTTCCGCAAGACTCTCTCAGTTTCAGGACTGAGCACTTTAGAAGGCTTTATGATCTCCACAGGCCTTAGTTCAGATAATATTGAGCATAAACAGTGACGATCTGAATTGTCTTCGAACTGTAACAAAAAAACAAAAAGAAGTTCGTATGATAAGAGAAGATATATTACTGAAAAAATTTTAAATAATTATTCTTGAATTTGAATGGTAATGCATAACAGAGAGAAACAGAAATTCAAGGATCACTAAAGTCACCAACCTGTCCTATCATGAACTTGCTTGTGGAAACATCAGCCACACAAAGACCTATAATTGTCTCTCCTTCCTTTTGGTTCTCAAAACATTGGCAATTTTCAGTAATCGACATTATGTAAGAAGTATCAGGATTTGTCAACAGCGACTCTCCATCAGTCAGTGTTCCTTTTGTGACTATAGCACATATTTCACGTTTCACGACCTTGAAAAATAGATAAATATCAGTAATTAACTTATTTAAATGTATAACATACAAAATTATACAGTTTCTAAACAAAAGAACAAATGAGAAAAGAAGTGTGTGACATGCTACAGGAATAACATAAATAGTTCATCAAAAATATACAAAGTTGATCTAATGATATTGGAATTCACACTATCATTTCTTCCAAGAAGTTCTTTTTCTTCTGTTTGGAGAGTGTGAAGTCAAGATACAGATCTCGTTAGGCATTACTGCACCTTATCTTTAGACCCCATCTCTTTACGACGAAGTTCGAGCTGCTCAGGTGTCTCTGTCTGTTCCACAACAAGAACCCGGTAACCCTACATTACCAAAGCATTCCAAACAAAGGAATTGTCAAAGATAGCACTGCACTCTCAAGACTTCCTACAAAACATAAGCAAAGAAAACATTAAATGAAGTAAACTAGAATGATATGCAAAAGCTAACCTTTCTAGCCAATTTCTCCAACTGCATCGAAAAGTTCTTTTCAGGAAAACCACAATGAGGCTGTTCTCCCTGAAAGTATAGGCAATTCGCCAGAAGTTATTTGAGAATCAAAAGAGTTTCATCTGAATTAAAAGGGCAGTAGTAACAAAAATAACACTTCAAAGACAGCCAAAATTTTTGAAATATGAAAAGGAAATCTTCTTTCCTAGAATTAAAGTATCATAAAAACACAAATTCTAAGCAAGAAAAAATGTTTAAAAAAAAAAAAGAAAAGAAAAATTGCAGCAAATATGGTCAATCCAGTTCATATATAACTACTGATTTGAACATCGACACAATGAATAGGAAGCGCAGATAGATTGCTAAAGTGGCATATGCATGACCATAATATAGTTAACCATCCTTAACTATATACTTGGATGTAAAAGCCCATGCTAGAGCTTCTTCTACATTTTGCAGCTTTTGTAGGATTTATATCCATCATTTGTTACCACCAAGACAACCATGATCCTTATCTTGCCAAGGCATCCATCATGCATTGTACAAAACAAGAAGATTGGGTTAGGGCCAACAAGTAAATTTTTCTTCCGTCACATAAGATTCCAAATCAAAAGTGAATGTCGCTTCCTCAAACAGTGTTATAATAATAATTGCTTTTTTTAGTTAATGTGAATCAAGGTATTATTAACATTGTTTAATAGGATTCAGCAAACTAATCAAGTTGAGACTTTGCAACCATCCAAGGAAAAGTGGCAATGGACAATTTGCTACAACATATAGTTATAAAGATGGTAGACAAGGTACACAATGGAGGTAACATTTGCAGTTTTATCTGCAGCACGAACTAAAAAGACTTGTAGGACATCATCAATAATGAAAACTAGATTATATATAGTGTATTCAATAAGGAAGTGATTTTCCAAACATAAAAAAAAAAAAATCGGAGCCCAAGTGTCCAAATAAATACCAGGCATCATCAAGAAAATCCCAATTCAAGTCAAAGAAGATCAGCTGAAGTGCCCGGAAGCTTCAAGGATATGGCAATATTGGTGTTATAAAATGGTTGAATACTTGAATGGGAAAAAGTGGGGAATTCAAGCTGGTATGCACGAGGTGCAAAAGAAAAGGCTTAGTGAATAAAAAAAAATCCCAAAAGCAACCATGTCTAGAAAGAGATGTGATGATTACAAATGCCTTTCCAAGAATAAGCCAGTTGTAAATGTGCAAAGCTATGTTTGATCTAAAATAGCCATGATAAACAGAGAAAAAAAACGAACTCCAAGAAAAGCATAAGTACATGACTATTTAACATTTTGGGTCAAGAAAGGGATATCAGAAATTAAGCATGAAGCAAAGCAGTAGGAAATCAAGCTTTAAGCAGTGGGGCATTTAAAGGTCTAGGAGGGTCTAATGAAACAAATGTGAGGCCCAAATCTAACATTTTACACCTTCATTTGTCCAATTAAATGCTTCAAGTTTTTAAATATGTATTCAATAATTTATCTAAAAATATTATTTTAAAGAGCTAAGTGTCTAATAGTTAATCATTATCGGCATGTTCTTCTAGCTTATTCCTCAAAATCATACAATCCTATTGTCCTTGCATCAAATAGTGATTATTATCACTAATCACTTCGTTTGGTACTTGGTAGTGGGAAGAAAAGGTGGGGGGCTGAGAGCTTTCATTTTGATGCTTCATTCTCTCACTTCGTTGTGAATTGGAAGAGAATTCCGCAAGGGAGAGGAGGGTCCTATTCACATCACTTGATGTCCCCCACTTGACCATTTTCCTTGATAACTAGGCTGCTAGGAGAGAATGAACACTTCAACCCTCTCCTACCCTAAGAGTGAAAGGAAACACGAGAAGTTGAATTGAGGAAGCTCTCCTCCCAGATCCTAGTCTCCCACCATTGAACAACAGCAACACTGCACTAAATCGAGTAAACTACATTGCCAAGTGCAAACTATAATATTAAGAGGAAAATGGGGAAGATCACATGGTTATGATATGATTCCTTTTCTTTGAATGATTTCTTTTTAGAAATAAAAACAACTTATGATTTTTGAAACCAGCTTTTAAAAACAATTGTAGCATGATTCTTTTTAGAAACAAAATAATACAGTGAAATAAAATTGTTTTCATTTAGGTGAGGATTTTTCTTGTGTAGATACATCATGGGTTATTGAGTTAAGAAAAAAGTTTATTATAATGCAAAACTTAGAGGTACACATGGGAAAATCACAAAAAATAAAGAAAAGTGTAAGGTAAATAACAAAAAGAGTAAATTACATAAACCCCCTTAAGGTTTATATTTATTACATTTATGCCCGATAGTTTGTAAAATCTATACTTACATCCAGTTAAATTAATGGCATTAGTGAACCATTTACCTCACATGAAAACCTGAAATGCACACATTTTCTTGTATCCTTGGGTGGCTGTTATGTCACTTAAGTAGTTGTATGATTGTATCCTTTCTTTTTCCATTCCGAAGAGTCTCAGTCGGGTGGGAGGCTTTGAGCGGCTGAAGTATTTTTTTTTTGGGACATGTGGCAGACAGTATTAAGAGGAAAATAAGTATGTGGCCGATGGAGGTGAACGTCTTCGTTTGTATATATATATATATAGAGTCTCAGTCGGGTGGGAGGCTTTGAGCGGCTGAAGTATTTTTTTTTTGGGACATGTGGCAGACAGTATTAAGAGGAAAATAAGTATGTGGCCGATGGAGGTGAACGTCTTCGTTTGTATATATATATATATATATATATATATATATATATAGATTAGGTATATTTTCATCTTGCAGTGCATCATAACTGATTAACAACAAAGTCTATCCCATTTATATTAAGTCGGCACTAAGGACTTGGTCATGGTATTCTCCATCAAAATTGAAGAGATCAGTGTCTAATATCCCTCTCTAAATATTTGTAAATTCCTATGAAGATCTCTTTGGACAAGAGGAGCTGCGCAAGAACCTATATTCTTGCTTATATAATTTAAGAAGCTCCAAGAATGAGAGAGAAAGGAGTGGCAGGGAAGAGCTTCTTCTGAGGAATATGTTTCATCTCTCGCACATGTCCAAAATTCAAGACTTTCTAAGAAGAAAATTTCTTCCTCCAAAAAACAAATAGAGGTGGGTTACACAGTCACACTTGTAACAGCCTAACGGGTCCTTTTAAATAAAATAAAAAATTAAAATCCTAACACTGTCTTTTATGTAAAAGCCTATAAAGAGCACAAACAGAAAAAAAGCCAATAGAGATGGGTTTTTGCATTCTCAAGTAAACTTCTATCCATTATTTTGAAGTTTGATTTATATCCTTTTTACTAGTTTATTTTAGGTCAAGGATTCAGGTCCCAGCGGAACACTAGGACAAGGTACCATCCTATGTGTCAAAACAGGATCATCCCGCCTACGTCCCAGCATCCCGATCAAGACATCTTGGGACATGAAGTTGGTTAGCGACCTCCCATTTTATTCCCAAGTGTCGGGACGGGATGGGATGGTGGGAAAACTGGGACAGCCCTATCCCCTGCAATTTAAAACCTTGTTTTAGGTAACCAACAATGACTCTAAGTTCATAGTTAACTAGATACCTGACCAAACATGATCTATCTAGACACATCAAGTCTCATCTGTCTAGAAACCAGCATCTGCCTAGAGTAATTTTCTGATCATATCATGAAGATTACATGTTTGCTGACAACTGAAAAACAGAATAAATGCAGCTTTTTATCTAAATATCTAAAAACACAAAGCACCAAATCAAGATGTATTTCAAACCATTGTGCAAGCTAATAACCAAAGCAAATTCACCTAAAAATTGTAGTTGTAAACATTCATATAGCAATCAAAAATGAGCATGAATGAGCGAGAATATCTACCTTCATATATTGCAAATCAAGCTCCCTCACTCCAATATGTGCATCCATTTCAAACAACTCATAAAACTTTCCCATCTATTAAAAACATAGTATGTAAATCTTTTAATTCAACTGATGATATCAAGGTACCTAAGCATGTGAATGTATTGAACTGAGTCATAGGAGCATGGTTGTACCTTGAAAAACAAGACCTTATCCATATGCCTTGACTTGAACTCCCACCATTGCCTCTACAGACCAAACATGCCAGCTAATATTGGGAAAAAATACAGCAAGAAAGCTTTAACCATTAGTCTATCAAATATAAGGAATCAACTACCTGTCCCCCTGACAGACTCCTCAAGAATTCTGGGGGCAAGTACAGAGTTTTTGGATCATAATCTGCATCTCCAGGCTGCCTCCCATGAGCATCTTTCCGCCCTCTAGGACAAAAGGAATAAGAAAATAGCAGAACCTATTCAGCAAGAAATCTTGCGGCAAGAAATTAAGGTTAGCCTAACAGAATTATGCTAAGCCCTTCCATAAACTTATGCTTAATATGCCTCCAAACAGGCATGTTAAGAGGATTGGAGCGATCCTTGACATGAGATAAATCTCCATGATAATAAGTTATTCAACTATGCCTTCCAGCTAATGTCAACTTCTTCTTTTAAGTGCTAAAATATCTCCTCTCTCTCTTTCTTTTCTTTTTTTTTTGTTATAAGTTTCTGATGGTAAATCTCCATGAAGATTCAAACCCAGCTCACTTTCCCTGACAGTTGATCTTACCACTTTTACCATCCAACTATTTCATAAAGGCCATGGAAACAGAAATCCTTGAGGGAAACATTCGGAAATGAGAAACAGGATATGTTGATCCCTAGAGTTTTAATCAAATGTGCAACAACATTATATGCCTTTCCACAATACTATGTTTAAAGATAGTTGTCAACAGCAGAATACCCACATAATCACTTCTAAGTTCCAACCATTTATTTAGTTCCTTTTCTACCTGAAGTTCCTTAGCCAAAATAAAACCATATTCAGATCAGATTTTGAGAAATTAGGAGTTCCTTGGTTAAATTAAATTCATATGGTCCACTTAACAAACTACAATATCAAAAAAAAAAAAGAGGGGTGGGGGGTTTAAGACTCTATTGGATGAAAATGTTTCATAGTTTTCATCTCATGAAACTAGTTATGGAAGATTTATCCATCCAATATACATCTGCATAGTGATTACAAGTACTTTGACAATAAAATAGCATTGTAATATGAGTATTGTTAGATTATTAAGAAGGAGAGCAAGATTTGCTATTCCAAATTGACTAGGTCATTTTTCACCATCCCTAATATATAAGGGGTGTCTACAATCAACAATGAAGAAAATATCTATTTCTCATTTGCACCAATTTACTTTAGTTCCTCGGAAGGGATATCATGTCTAAAGGTTATCATGATATCATCCCATAAATAATGTGGAAAACTATTCAATTCTAATCTTCCTCCCACATACTGGGGCAAGGCCTACAATCCATCTAGATTATAATTCCTATTCTTCAGTCTACTTCAAATTATAACTTGAAATCAAAGTAGTATTTTTAGCTTCATTATGCAGTTTGGAGCTTTCTTAAGGGCACTAATATTTAGAAAGCATGAAAAATATCATTATGTATGTTCCAACAGCAAGTTATCATGGTATAAGTTAGTTGTGATGTACAAAGAACCAGAAAATATAGCTCTCCTTTCTTTTTTTCCCCTCTTCTTAAGTCTATAGGTTATGACTATTTAGGTCAATTCAGTGGTTTCGCCAATTTCTAAGTTTCTCGGGATTTGAGCTATCATGACCAATATAAGGGTAAGGTTAGCCACAATGACTTCAAGAACATTGATAAAATTATAAATTTATTTATCTCATGTCCCCAATTCATCATTTGTGGTGGACCACACTCTCAAATGTGGCCCTCTCCAAACTTGACATTTTGCCAATATGATCATAAATTAGCTTTTCTTATCCCATATTACATAAAAAGATTAAATGAAGAACTATGTTTCGTTTTAGGTCTATTGCTTATAATTGTTTCCTAGGAAATGAATGTATTTTCTTATCTCAAACCATGTCCGCCCTTCCCTCTTTCTCTAGATTCTTTTTCTCATACAAGGAATTAAGGAAACCTTGACGAATTCTCCCTGATTATATGAGCTTAAATTTTCTTAACTCTCAAAGTGAATTTCCCTTTTCCCAAACTATGATTCTAGTTTTCATGATAAAAACTATCTTTGCATGAATGTAGAGACCAGCGTTCGCTGTACCGCCCCATACTACCCAATACGGGGGCATCTCGTACCATACCGGTACACCAAACCGCTCCTACCGATATGGGCATACCGTACCATATCATATACCGATACTATAGTGAGACTTTATCGGTACGGGGTCCAATACCAAGACGGCAAACCTTGGTAGAGACTAATATAGAAAATTGATATTTAGTAGAGAGTCCATCACAATATTTTGAAACTTTAAAGAATCACATTTTGACCCATAGAACGATAGACAAAGGCTCACTAGTTTAGGTTAACATGTTGTCAACAAGCTTCATTTGCAAGAAACTGACATCAACAAGTTCTATCATAATGTGTGCTCAACTACTTAACAACATTATGAAGAATAAAAATCTAAATGAAAATAGAAAGATATGACCAAAAGTTTTAAAAAAGGTCGCAACATTACTTACTTGCAAGTTGAAAAAGCTAACACATATCTCGAGAATGTCCATAGATATATGCAATCTTGGGACGTGTTACGCTAAGCATTAATAAAAAAAGCCCTAAGCTTGAAAATTTAGCAAGTGATGGTTATTCAGTTAAAGACTTGCAAGTGAAAAGCTAATTATTAGTCATCTAACCGAAGACATAGAAGCAAGATATGGACGCTCATGCTAACCACTGGTAAGATATCCTCGAGTTTAAGATTAAGAGGGCCGAACCAGCTTGTATGGATAGAACCAAAAGGGTTTGCCCATTTTTGAGCAGAACCATGAATGGGCATGACAAAAGGGCTTCCCAACCCTCTATCAATATGAGAGCTATACCATATAATATTGAGTGTACTATACCATAACACTAAAGTGCCAATATGGACAAGGATTCAGATCTCGGAAGAACGTCCCATGGGACACTAGGATGGGGTACTATCCCATGTGTTGGGACAAGGCCGTCCCGCCAGCGACCTAGCATCCCAATTAGGACATCTTGGGATATCTCTTGTCCCAAGTGTCAAGATAGGATGGAAGGGCAGCGCGTCCCTTCCATGGAAAAACCAGACAGCCCCATCCCACAGGATTCAAAACCTTGAATATGGTACCCAATATGAGCACAACAAACCTTAGTTTGAACCTCGAATAGGTGGGCCTCCACTATTATTATACAAGGAGAAGGGCATTTTCTAGTTTCTTTGTAACATCAAGTTCAACGTGTACAAGTGGTCTGGTCAATGGTCATATAGTTTACAATGCTTGTCAAGCAGTTATTATCCATATTTGTAAGGGTAAAATTATTACCAGATACTTTACAAGTAGTAAAACAAGGTTCTAAAAATCATGCTATGGCCCTGAACTAATTGCTGGCTAAAATGATGCACACAATGATAAACCACATATTGACAGGGTACCAGTTGGCAATGAAACAAATAAAAAAACGTGTAGGAACACCTTTAAGCCTGGTACCAAGTTGTACAAGGTCAATTCTAGGCTGATTCAAGGTCTTTCATGCCCAAATCAGTCCTAAAAAGATTCAAGTACCAGACTAATACAATACATATCAGTTGATGCAAGCTGGTACACTCAATACTTTAATCCTTGGATTAAACATTAAAGTATCCTCTATCGTGTGTATGTAAGTCAAAGGCAACAAGGGTATGCATATTATGCCATATCATGCGTAAACTTGGCATATTGGGACAGAAAGAGATGCGAGTCTAAGAATATTCTTGACTAGCATAATAAGGTGCAAAAACTTATTTCAGTCTCAACATATGTTATTATTGGTTGCTTGAGGCTACTATATAGACATTTTATTAAAAAAATGGTTCTTATCTATAGCATCAAATTATCCTAAGCAGATACATGCATTGCCATTTGCAAAGTACATGCCACAACTAAATTATTATAATAATATCAACATTAATAACTACTTTGCACATTAACAACACAAAACACGGACATGCACATGTATCTATGCCTTTATAAGTATTTTGAGTATTGTGTTGACATTCTTGGTAGTTAGCACCATGGGAAGTTCATATAGCTTAACCTTCATATCAAGTATATGGCTGTATACTTCTTAGGTGTCTTTATTCATAGATACATGTCAAATATACGTGCATAGAAAGTTTTTATACATTAGTCAAGAGTATTGTACCAAGTATATACTTATACGAGTAAACATTTCCACAGAAACAAGATATACATGTAAGCCCTTGGAAGTGAATTGTCAAGGATCAATGAAACCAATCCTAGCTTGATGGGTAAGGCTACCATGGTCATGGATATACTGAAAACCCCTCCACCTGCCCTTCCACCTCCCTTTGCATGTCTTTATGATACTGTCAGTCCCTTGCAACCCTAAGCACCCGAAAATCAAATATGGAGTTATTAGGTGCTTAGAACAGTGCCTCTAATAAAATCATGGTATATACATTTGAGGAATTTCAGACAAGAGAGAACTAAAGTTACATTAAACTAGGTTTTTCCGAACCTTACCGGTCTGGTTCCGACGTAGAAAATGGCATGACAACCGTCTGAAAGGGAGGGAGAAGAAAGAGAGGAAGAGAGAGGGGGGGAGAGAGAGAAAGAGAGAGAGGAAGAGAGGGCCTCCGGCGGCCTCTTGCCGAGCTCGATAAGGGTGGAGGGAGGGAAGGAGAGAGGGTAAGGTCCTTATTAGGCCTCCGGATGGACAGCGCCGCCGCCACAACGTCTCTGATGGCCAACAAGCCCACACTGAGGGGCCTGAGGGTGGCCAAGACCGGAGGAGGGCCTCCGCCCTCCTCCAGTGCAAACCCCTATTTTGCTTTATATTTTTGGGTTTTATCGTATGAACTTTTTTTTAAAAAAAAACGATTGAAATCGGCAAAAAAGTCTGTAAACCGTTTGCCGAGTTCAACCAAAATTAAAAAACAAAAATACGGCAAAGTCGGCAACCCAGTTGCCGACTTCGCAAGATAAAAGCGGAAAAAAAAAAAAGCAAAAGCAGGGGCGAACCCCTATTTCACACTGGATGAGGGCGGAGGCCCTCCTCGACTGCCCTTAGGCCCCTCGGCACGGGCTGACCAGTCGTCGGAGACGTCGCGACGGCGATGCCGTCCGTCCAAAGGCCCCCGACGGCCTCCAAAGGCCCAATAAAGACCTCCTCCTCTCTCTCCTTCCCTCCCTCCACCCTTATCAAGCTCAACAAAAGCTTGGATGGCCTCTAGCAGCCACCAAAGGCCCCTCTCTCTCTCTCTTCCTCTCTTTCTTCTCCCTCTCCCCTTCTCTGTCCTGTCAATTTAGCCTAGCCCGGACCGGTATGGACCCATACTGCCGACCAGCCAGCACAAGGTCCGGTTCCAATTCCGCAGACCTTGCATGAAACAATAGTTATGAGGATAAAATGTGGAAGATAGATTTCTCTTATACTATCATCTTTATCATGAGATCCTTCCAAGAGGACTGCAAGAAAAAATGATGTTAATTAAAAATATTTTAGAGAGGCTCATAAATCTAGCATATTTTTCTTTGTTCAACAAATGCTCATGAAACTGTTTTCCTTAATATTGTATCACTTGACCCATATGCAACATAATGGTCTCTCTTTCAAATGTCATATGTCTCCTACAAGTATGTTCCAAACTAGGATAAATTGAAGCAGCAAATGCATGTTGAACTCAAATTTAATAAGATAGAAGCAGATTACAACATAACAGGAAATGAATAAAAGGCAGGACAGTTACATATGAATTATTTGATTAGGGAAAAGGAAGCCTTTTGCAATGTTTGAGCTTTCTTCTTTTCTTTTTCATCTGGATACCTTTTCATGCGTAGGTCTAGTTGGTTTTGAGTCCAAATAAGCTCAAGGATAAGATTTACACAGCTCAAGACTTCAAAGAAAAATATTTCTGGCAAACTATTGTTTCTGATGCAATTATTGATTGATGGCCAAGCAACAATATTTAAGTGATTCTTAAGCATTCTAAATCTTTCATGGTTGAATCAATGATGATTAGAATAAACATAGGAATCGGTTAAAGCAAGCTTGTGATTTTCTTTACAGATTAGCTTAGATTTAAGATCTTTTTTAATAGACATGCATCTTCAAATTTAGTTACAGTTCCAAACCCAAGATTCTAGTGATTGCTATTTAATCATTAAATTTAATTTTAGGGTATTTTCATAAGATGCACCATTTGATAGCATTGCGCTATCCAAATGGTACATTCTAATAAAATTTCCAGAAAGATTTCAAGGGGAACTATAAAATGTCATTTTAATCATTCTCAAAGCCTAGTTTGTGACAGGGATCACAATATCCAAATCAATGCTCCAGGTTTCTCTTTTTCAGGTTTTGATACTCAGGGTCCAACCATGCATTCACAAGGTCATGATAAATAATAGAATTAATATTTTAACTCTTTTGGTTGGTAAACTAATAGCATTCTCCTGCTTAAAATATTCCAAGCTACTCACTTCACTTTCTTCCTTCCTCTACTCCATTTTCATTTTTTTCCCTTGCTAATCACCTTACAATCTTACTTCTCAGTAGATTGCATAACCAACTCTTGGCTGCATTGTTCTATATGTGCTCCAGTCTGAGGTGCCCACCCACCCTTTGTCTAGAAAACACCTGTTATGCCAAAGATCCCCAAGTATCATCTTTGCCTTCATATAGAAGTCATAATGTCACTGATCCACATGACTCTTAAGACTTAAGGAGATATTCACAATTAGAAGACCGACTAGCCAACTTTCTAGTAAGATTTCAAAGTCACTAAATGAATCAGTGAACTGAGGAAACATGCACAAACTTTACCACCAATTTAGCCAACTAGTCAGGGCACATGTCACCAGCAGCATGCAGCGCTGCACTAACCAAAGGTCTCATGAAGTTTTCCATCAGAACAAGGAAATATGTCCAATCAAAGAAAGGTTCAAGTGATGGATTTCAAAGAAACCTCAAGCTCCATTCCAGCCATTCAGCCATCAATCCTTCTTTTCCTCCTTGGTGTCTATAAATTTCAACATGAATGTCCCAAGTCCCAACTACACAAGACATGAGCATCTTCATTATCAAGGACATGGATGTTGGTTTCCACAATTATCAAGTGACATAGATTTAGGCAAGTCCTGGTATCTTGCTTCTACTTGGTAGTTTTGACAAGACTTCAAAGTGAAGCAATGAAGTGCTTCATACATAAATTTCTATGTATATGTTTTCCATCTCCAAATGTTACAAGCTTGCTTCAGGAGTTCACCTGATGGAATTTGGCAAAGCAGCAGAAACATTGATTAAAGCATTCAGTTTTTCTCACGTCTTTCAGTTATTTCCATCCTTTTTCTTGCTATCAGCCAGAAAAGCTATGGAACTTGCGTACAATATTTGGAGTTTGCTTCTCCTAGATGCCTCCTTCAAAATGTTTCTTGTATGCTCAGTCAACTGCTAACCGAATTTACTCCATACGCCAATGATCAAGCATGTCCTTGTAGCTGCAATTCCCACAAGACCCATAATTTCCCCCTCTTCTGGTTGCCACAGCATCTGTTTAAACTTAAAAATTTGAAAATCTCCATGGTCATCTCCAAAATCTATGGTACAGGAAGAGTTAACTTACCGAAAGAGTAAACTTAGTCTATACAGGCATGCGGTCACATAAATAATAAATTGTCTAGAAATCTAATCAAAGAGTTATCCTGTGAATCCCACCCACATTTTGCATCTGAAAAACATTAGCATCAACAATATTGTAGACACATCATTCCACAAAATTCTACATTTTAGAATGAGTTTACAACACCATCATGAAAAACGAAAATGGCTCGTTTTTTACTAGTTTGTCCAAAAATATAATATTGAAAAATGTAAAACATATTTCAATTAATAAAAAACGAAAAAAAAAAAAATCTTCTATAACAGATACTCACTCCCCAAGGAACCTAAATCTTTCTGCTTCCCTTTGTCCAAACCGTTCTGCTGCTTCACCAGTTAGAGTGCTATCAAGATTATACAAGACCTGCCCTCCTGCATTACAAAACCATACATCATAAACCCATTTCTTATGGCAGACACAAAACCTAGTCCTTGTCAATCTACAGAACCGAACTTGATAACTGCTCTACAGTAAGCTGAACTATTAATGGTGAAACAAAGAAACAGAACAATAATAAGAATCGAGTGCCCATTTAACATTGCTTTCATTTTTTCTATTTTTGTTTTCAAAAAATCCAAGCAGAAAACTGTACTAGACTGAACAAGTATGCATGATGAAACCCTTCTGCTTTTTAAATTGTTTGTCAAAGCTTTAGAGCCTTTTGGCAGCAAAGCTCTCTAAAGCTTTATTGTTTTCAAAAATGTGAAAATAAAGTCAAGGACAGGCAGAAGTTCTGTGCAAATGCTATCTCCAGCATCAATCTCCACACGTTACTTCAAAGTTGTAGGGAAACAAACACAATAATAATACCAAACAGGCCCTTATTTATCCATGTAAACTAGCAGTAATAGTATCCCTTGAAGGTAGATTTCAACCAAAAAATACCGAGACATCCATAATCTCTTTGTACACCAATTCCCTTAAAAGTCATTTTGTCAAAAACTAACACTAAATTTCTCACTGCACCACATGCAATATTTCACATCTATAGGTAGTCAGGACCATCTTTCTTACTCTCAGAATTGCTCAAGGACCCAACAGTGCTCCTTCTGATGCCGCTCAAAGAGGCTTTTGATGCACTCTTCTCTCCATCTCCATCAAATCTAACCTTTTTAGCACAGTCCAAGTTTTCAACTTCGATCTTCTTCCTTTTCCTAGACCCTGAAGAATTCCCCGACCGGGACCTTCTCGAGCTTACAACAATCTCATCCTCTGAGTCATCCTCCACCATGTCCTTCCCAATCCCCTTACCCCACTCATCATCGGTAGAATCTTCTACACTGCTCCCGTCCTCCTCCACATCCCCTGCATTGCACGGCGCCTCCACCGGACTCGACATCCGCCTCAGCCGTCGGAGTTTCCTCGACGGCACCTCCTCGACCCACTCGAACTTCTCCTTCCCAAGGTCCAAGCTTTCTTCCTCAGCATCGTCGTATTGGACCAGGTGCTTCCCGGAGACCTCATCGAAAGACTTGACACTGCCCTCGTACCACGCCTTGTCGAGGGGCCAGAAGACCCTGATCCTCCTCCCGACCACCTCCTCGGAGTAGGCTCTCTCCCCGGCCGTCGGCTGGGTTCTAGGGTTGGAAGCTGGAATAGGAGGGATTACCAGAAGGGGCTTATTCTTCTTCCGTAGGGACGGAGAAGGATCCGGACTAGGCTTAGAGCTAGAGCTAGGGTTAGGGTTAGGGTTAGGGCTTGGGCTGGGGTTGTGTTTTTCTTGGGAACCCTTACCGGGGGAGAAGAAGGTGGTGATCTGGCTCTGTTTCCGGACCAGAGGAGAGCGGCCATTGCTGAGGCGACGAGAAGAAGTCATTAGAAGGGAAAGTTAGGATTAGGTTTAGGGTTTTTAGCGGGGAGACGGAGAGGGGAAGCGTTGCGAGGGAAGGAAGGTGGAGAGGTGGCGGGAATTTAAACGCGGGAGAGTGCTTGGCAGCGAGGACGGGGAGATTTGGCGGGAAAAGTGGCGGGCGGATCCACGTCAGGTCGCTGGGCTGGCACCATTTTTTCGAGTTGTTGCCATCTTTGCGATGCCCGGCGGGACCGCTGCTGGGAAGGTACTGATACCGGGCTCGGGGACACGAATCAGCGAATGGAACATGAAAGTGATACCGGAGGTTAGCGATTAGGGGGGTAAATTGGACCAATCCGGTCTCATATCTCGAATTTCCTCCCTCATATCGGAAATTATTGGTCAGATCCATAAACTCAACCACTTCACCTCTTTCCTATAAACCTTATTTAGGATGCAACCGATGATTGGCCCATTGGAAGGAGGCATGCTCATTAGTGTAGTGCACAGCCACGTACTAGCGACAAGGCCGAAATGGAAACCCAGGTCCATTCACTAGTTATGAATTGGAAAAAATGTTAGTTTGAAAGCTCCTTTAAGTTGGAAAAAGATGCATGAAAGTGAATTCAATTTTTCTCTTTTAAGATGGTAGCCTAGCTTATCTTTATTGTACATGGGTTTATAGCATGATATAGGGTGACAGAGTTTGTAGTTAGAAGAAAAATTAAAAAATAGTTAATTGAAAGAGAAACCGAGATCAATCGAGAGCATGCAGACAAATTTGCATGGATGAAAGCATAAAGGGGAGCTTACATGCTAAAGATGAGAATAGAGGAGAGTGATGTGCATGAAAAGTAGAGAGGAGGAGATGGGGGTTTGCAAGTAGGGATCATCATAAGTGATTTTGGAGGTGAGTAAAACCAACATTTTGTTTCCTTGTTAATTTTGCCATAGGATAAACTATCATAAATTGAGGCTGAGCTATAACTCTCTAGTGATTAGAGTTTTCGGATTGCATCATACCAAATAGTTGGATTAAGCCATAATAGTGGCTAGAATTATGCATAACCCTAGCCATAGCCTACTAAACAGCCCTAAGTTTAGAAATCTCATAAATTCTATGATACATATTCAACATTTTCTTTAAATTATCAATGATTCATTCAACTTTTTTTATTTAAAAAAAAAAAAAAAAGCTTCATTGAACTACTTAGATGCTTATTTAGTTATTAGTAATACCATAGAGCTTTCATTTCACTATAGTTATATGTATAGGTTAGTTGCATTTTTCACAGTATTATTGATTCGAGTTTTAGTTTGCCTGATTAATCTTCTATTAAAAGACAAGCCGTAATTGTTGTCTTGATATATTGTAAATAGAATCTTTAGTCAATAAAATGAAATCAATCGATTTCATATTATTACATTATATTTTTATGGTTATTTTTCTTTGTTATTTAGCTTAAAAGTTATTATTTAATCAAGTAAAGGCAATAACACACAATCTAAAAGATTGATTAGTGAATTATTGATTTATACTTTCTAATAATAAAGTGGGATCTTGATACATTAATCATGGTATTGTTTTGTACAATTTATTTGGTATGTCTTTTGGTCATTTACCAAAGAAAAAAAAGCAAGATTTAATAATTGATCCTCCCAACCACATTATAACTTTTAAATTCTATTGACAAAAAAAAAAAAAAACTCCCAATCCCTCTTTATGGTATTACCATAACAAATAATTCTTATGGTACGATTTATATTTTAAAAATACCTAATCTGTCCCAAGACACAATCCCCTCTAATGCACCATCCTAATTTCTTCGTCCACATCTTTATGACCTTCTATCATATTTTTGTTTCATTTGCATCAAAACTTCCCATCTCATCTTTATTTCATTCACATCAAGACATTCTATCGCACCTTTGTTCCTCTCCATCATCATCAGATCATAAATCACACACATGACAAAATTCCAACCTTATCTTATGATTGGTTGGGGTCATGAGAGAGAGGATAGATAGGTCATGAGAGAGAGGATAGATAGGATTGGAAGGATAGACGGTCCATCGATCCATCGTTTGGTTAAGAAAGTTTTAGAAATGATGGAGGACAAAGATTGATTGTTCATCCATCCGGGCCCACAAATCTACATCCTTCCAATTTATGAGGAAATACATAAAGGACGGATGGAGTTTGTGAAGAATAAATTGTCATAATCATAAAATTATTCCTCATAAATATTTTAACTAAATCCTAATAGTTTTTAATAGTCCATGCCTCATCTCTTCTTTGTCATTATTTTTCTCCTCCACATCTGGTCACTGCTCATAGATAAGATTTTTTGTTTATATATTTCAGTTTGGATGTGAAGCCCTCTATTTGTTCTTTCTTCTTTTTTGATCTGATATTATTTTTTATTATTTATCTATGTAATGATTGTTGATGAAATAAAAAATATTATAGATGGTCTCATACTTTTTGATCAATGATATTAGGTTTATAAAAAATATCATAGATGCCTCATTCTTTTTGATCAATGATATTGAATTCTTTTTTGATGGTTCTAGGTTTCCATGGACTATAATAGAAAAATGTAGTATGTTGGTTCTTGTAGACTCGAAACAGAAAAAAAAGAGAAAACATTGTTCCTGTAGACTCAAAATAGAAAAAAGGATGAAGTAGATTGTTTTTTATTTTTTAGTTATCTAAACTAATTTTAAAAAAAGGGGAGATGGCCTCTAAACATTTCCATGATAAAAAAATGGGAGATGCCTCATACTTTTTGATTGATGATATTAGGTTTTTTTTTCGATAGTTTTGGATTTTCATAAACTATAATAGAAAAATATAGTGCATTGGTTCCTGTAGGCTCGAAATAAAAAAAATGGAGGAAACGTTAGTTCATGTGGACTCAAAATTTTTAAAAAAATGATGAAGTAGATTTTTTTTTTTAATTTTTTTATTTGATAGTATGTTGGGTTCTTTGGACTATTAAATAAAAGGGGAAATGGCCTCCAAATATTTTCATGTTAATGAAGTAGGATCTTTTATTTTTTTATTAAATTAAGTTCCTAAAGTTTTTTTAAAAAATAAAGTATAAATAATAACTATAAAAACATAACAACTATAAATGGAGACAATTCTAATCCTAGCTTGTTGTCCATCTAGACCATTGATTTGCACTTCAAATCCTTGTGACAAACCATAAACAATAATTTTTTGTTGCCTAGCATTCTAATTAACAATAATGTATGAGTCCAATCATTCAATTAGCATCTAAATTAAGAAGAACTATAGTATGAAAATATTTAAACACTATTTTAAAATATTTAAATATTCAAATATTCAAGTTTTAATATCTTAAATATTATTATTATATTTATTTATATATTATTTATTTTATAAATAACTAATTATTTTTTAAAATATTCTTTTAGGATAATACATATGGAAGATAGTTGGAATAATGAGTGGAAAAAAGACTAGAAAGCTAAATAGGAAGAAGATTCTGAAAATAGATGAGTTGATTGGATGGACTATACTTTTTAAGTTATGAATATATTAGAACAAAAATGACGTATGGCTATAGTTCAACTTTTATACCTTATTGTCTATGCCACACATTTGATGAAAAATTTTATTAATTCGAATTATATGGATAAAGCAATCAACAATAATAGCAGAAAAAAGAAAGTGAATGTTAAAAATTAATGTAACAGATTTCTAATGCTGAATATTGCTATGACTTATTCAATATGGGGCCTTATGCATTTGCAAGTTGTATAAAATACATAGAGGTACTAATAGGCTCAAGGATAATAGAAACATTTGCATTGAAAAAAATATAGCCAAATTTATTTATATTTTGGCACATAATGAGAGGAATCATACAATCTTATTATTTTGGTATCATTTTCTAGAAACTACAAGCCGTCAATTTCATAAAATGCTAAAGGTTATTATTACTTTAGAAAATCAATTTTTTAAAAATGCCTAAAAAAAGGGGGAGATGGCCTCTAAACATTTCCATGATAAAAAAATGGGAGATGCCTCATACTTTTTGATTGATGATATTGGGTTTTTTTTCCAATAGTTCTGGATTTTCATAAACCATAATAGAAAAATATAGTGCATTGGTTCCTGTAGTTAGGCTCGAAACAGAAAAAATGAAGGGACGTTAGTTCATGTGGACTCAAAATTTTTTAAAAAAAGGGGATGAAGTAGATTTTTTTAAATTTTTTTTTATTTGATGGTATGTTGGGTTCTTTGGACTATTAAATAAAAGGGGAGATGGCCTCCAAATATTTTCATGTTAATGAAGTAGGATCTTTTTATTTTTTATTAAATTGAGTTCCTAAAGTTTTTTAAAAAAATAAAGTATAAATAATAACTATAAAAATATAACAACTATAAATGGAGACAATTCTAATCCTAGCTTGTTATCCGTCTAGACCATTGATTTGCACTTCAAATCCTTGTGACAAACCATAAACAATAATTTTTTGTTGCCTAGCATTCTAATTAACAATAATGTATGAATCCAATCATTCAATTAGCATCTAAATTAAGAAGAACTATAGTATGAAAATATTTAAACACTATTTTGAAATATTTAAATATTCAAATATTCAAGTTTTAATATCTTAAATATTATTATTATATTTATTTATATGTTATTTATTTTATAAATAACTAATTATTTCTTAAAATATTCTTTTAGGATAATACATATGGAAGATAGTTGGAATAATGAGTGGAAAAAAGACTGGAATAAAGCTAAATAGGAAGAAGATTCTGAAAATGGATGAGTTGATTGGATGGACTATACTTTTCAAGTTATGAATATATTGGAACAAAAACGACGTATGACTATAGTTCAACTTTTATACCTTGTTGTCTATGCCACATATTTGATGAAAAGTTTTATTAATTCAAATTATATGGATAAAGCAATCAACGATAATAGTAGAGAAAGAAAAAGTGAATGCCAAAAATTAATGTAACAGATTTCTAATACTGAATATTGCTATGACTTATTCGATATGGGGTCTTATGCATTTGCAAGTTGTATAAAATACTTAGAGGCACTAATAGGCTCAAGGATAATAGAAACATTTGCATTGAAAAAAATATAGTCAAATTTATTTATATTTTGGCACATAATGAGAGGAATCATACAATCTCATTATTTTGGTATCGTTTTCTAGAAACTACAAGCCGTCAATTTCATAAAGTGCTAAAGGCTATTATTACTTTAGAAAATCAATTTTTTAAACAACCAACTAGATTAGAAGTTTCTCTATATATATGGAATAGTAGTAGATACTATCCATATTTCAAGATAAATACAATCTTACAACTCATTATTAATTAGTTATTTTAGTATTTACAGATATTTGTAATAAAAGAATCTATATGTCATATCCATATTTCAGGATTGTGTAGGTGCAATCAATGGAATACATTTTCATGTAAAAGTATCTAGAATGAATGCACTAAGATATCGAGGTAGAAAAGAGTATCCAATGCAAAATATATTAGCTGCATGTGATTTTGATATAAAATTTATATATGTATTACATAGATCAGAAGAAACTGTATCTGATTTAAGAATTATTAAAAATGCTATTGTAAAAGATAATAAACTTATAATACTTGGAGGTAATATTCCGAAGCTTTCTCAAATTATAGATTATACATATTATTTTTTTCTAGTAAGTAGGGCTTGATGACCTTTTCCTCTTTAATAAGCAAATATTATCTAGTAGATGCGGGTTTTATGCTAAGAAGTAGACTCATTATACCATATAGAGGAATGCATTATCACTTGTAAGGGTACTCAAAATATTTTCCAGGGAATCCTAAAAAAATATTTAACTTGCCATATTCTTCATTGCATAATATTATTGAAAGAGCATTTGATGTGCTGAAGAAAAGATTCACCATAATTTTAAATATGTTAGAACTTTAATTTTCAATTAATACGGTTATTGAAATGGTATTAGCTTACTGCATTTTATATAATTATTTGATGGGTGTAGATCCTAATAAAAGATTAATTACTGAGGTTGATCAAACGCCTGTATGCAATGAGATACCTGCATTTTATATAATTATTTGATGGGTGTAGATCCTAATAAAAGATTAATTACTGAGGTTGATCAAACGCCTGCATGCAATGAGATACCTGCTAAAGCAAATGCCATAATGAGAGAAGATGATTATGATGCAAGAGGCAATAATTAGGAATAATATAGCAGCACATATATGGAATGAGTATATTATATATGGACTTACTTAGCCTTTAAAAACAAAAGCTATATTTTGGACTTTGATATACTTTTTGTTCTAAAGTTTATTTGTATTACCTTATCTCAAAATAATTATATTTGCAATGGTGTTATGCATTTTTGTTATTGAACTATTAATTTTATTATTTAATTTCATGTTCTAATTTGTTAGATTTATGTGTACGTATTATTATGATATATAGTTTTTGTGAAATACTGAATAAATCTACTAGGGGAGCAATTAATAAGAAGGGTTTCAATGAACCTCTACACAATTTTTCAAAATGGAATGATGAAATGGATACTATTTTGCTTGATACTTTAATAGAAGAACAAAATAATGGAAATAGACTAAATAGTATTTTCTTAACTATAGCTTACCAAAACATTATCGATATATGCATTGAAAAGCTTCAAGTCTCATTGACCAAAGTTAATATTAAAAATCATGTTAAAGTGCTAAAGGAAAAGTTTGGTATTGTTTATGACATTTTCAAGGGCTATAGTAGATTTTCATTAAGTCTACTGACAAAAAGATTTGAGGCTGAGGATGAAGTATGGGATCAATTTATATAAATTAATATATATTTAACTAGATTAATTACTTTTTATTCTTCATATATTTATATATGTATATATATATGTATGTATATATATATATATATATATATATATATATATATATATATATATATATATATATATATATATATATATATATATATATATATATTTGCTCTTTTAATAGGTGAAATCTAATGCAAGCAAGTGGAAGTATATAAAAATTCAAAATTATGACAAGTATGATTTATTTGCAAAGAATAGAGCAACTAGTAAAGGTATTATTAGTGTGAGAGAGAATGTTCAATAATTGAAGACAAATTTCATACAAAATATTATTAAATATAGAGTTGAAAATAATAATAATGAATGATACAATCCACAATCTCCTGAAAGAACTTTCCAAGCAAACCCTTAGTTAGAAGCATTATCTACAAGTAACAAAAGAAAAACAATTGATGTATTTGAGAAACAAGTGAAAGTTATTAATGCAAGAATATCTAGTATAGCTGAAGCAATTAAAAGAGCAAATTTTATTACCAGAAAAGGACTTTCAATTGCTGAGAGGAAGGTTGCAATTACTTAAAAGGTGCAAAAATTATTGAGGATAAAGTGTTCAATGAGCTACTGAAGATCGATGTTTCTACGTATGAGCTTTTTGACGCATTTTTATTTTTAATCAAGAGTCAATAGAAAATGAGAGCATTTTTTGGAGTTCTAGCTTATATGCGTAAAGAATTATTGAGCAAAATGACGGCCAAAGCTAAAGATCCTTGAATAGTTAAATATTTTGTAGAAGTATTTGAAAGTTGTTTTATCTTATATTTTATTATCAACTATTTATGATCCCTTACGTATCTATATTTGCAACTTTGGTATTAGTACTATTAAGAATTAGATGTTTAAGAGCTCATTTTATTTCTTGGATCGATCTTTTATATAGTTATCATAAACCCTTTTATTATTTTATTCGAGAAAAAAAGATGGCCTTTTGTCTAATTACCATTAGTTCATCATACTTAAATATTACTTGTTGGTGCAGAATCTGATCGACGCTGGATCAAGCTGGAGTTGAGAAAGAAGATGTTGCCGTCAGTGACCTATAAAATAAAGTCTCACCTGAAGTTGGTGGTGGTAGTTCCAGCAGGATCCTCCGACAATCAAGTCAGCTCTTTCAGCCAACAGAAATGAAGTGCTCAGGAAAGAACTCAGCAGAGTTTTGAAAAAGAGAAGAGAGCTTAGAGAAAACGTATCTAAAGGATTTCTTTTATAGATGAAGCCCAGAGTAGATTGATAGTGGCAGCATAGCCATCAGGTAGCTGGCCGCTCGGGGTCGCATGAAATTTGTTACAGAGAAGGACACCGCCTGTAGCAGACTGATAGTGACAGTCATAGTCATCCGGTAGCTGACCACTCGGAGCTGCATGGAATTTATTACGGAGAGAAGTGCCGCTTGTAGCAGACTGATAGTGACAGTCGTAACCATCCGATACTGAACCACTCGAGGCCACGTGGAGAGGTGAAGAGCTTTGACATATGTCAATTCTAGAAGAGTTTGAACTCCTAAAGAAAATACAGCTAGAGGGGATCATCCGAGAGGAATACTACTTGAAATTTAAAAGTAATCCATTAGAGAAATCCAGATGGAGTTCGATTGATGGAGAAGTCTAGAAGGAGTTCGACTATAAGAGAAGTTCGACTGAAGGAGTTCAATCGATGGAGAAGTTTGGCTGAAGGAGAAGTTCGAAAGGAGTTTGGCTCCTGAAGAAATCCGACTGAGGAAGAAGTCCGGAGGAGTTCGGCATCTGAAGAAATCCGACTGAATGAGAAGTTCGAAAGAAGTTTGGCTCCTGGAGGAATCCGACTGAAGGAGAGGTCCAGAAGGAGTTGGGCTCTTGGAGGAATTCGATTGAAAAAAAAGTTCGAAAGGAGTTCGACATCTAGAGAAATCCGACTGAAGGAGAAGTCCGGAGAAAATTCGGCTCTTGGAGGAATTCGACTGAAGAAGAAGTTCGGAGGGAGTTCGACACATGGAGGAATCCAACTGAAAGAAAAGTTCGGAAGGAATTTAGCTCTTGGAGAAGTCCGAATGGAGTTCGACCGCTGTAGGAGTTCGAAAGGGATTCGACCGCTGAAGGAGTCCGGAAGGAGTTCGATTGCTGGAGGAGTTCGGCTGCTAAAAGAATTCGACTGGGGTTCGACCGCTGGAGGAAGAATTTTCGATCGAAGTTTTTTTGCGATTATCAATTGCATTAAGCTAAGCATCAGATTGAACTTCGATGGGAGTGGGGTTTATCCCCAACAATAGTTCTTCCACTTCTGAGTTCGAAATTCGAAAGAATGAAGTACAAAAAGACGACTGTCGAAGTTCTTTTTCGGGCTCTGCACCCATTAAGGTTGAAGCTCGGAGGAGATCTTATCTCATGTTGAGGTTGAAGGAGATCTTATCTCCTGCTGAGGTTGACGTTGAAGCTCGGAAGAGATCTTATATTCAGTCGAGGTTGAAGAAGATCTTATCTCTTATTGAAGTTGAAACTCAGGAGAGATCTTATCTCTAGTCGAGTCGGGGCCTCTCTTCTCATCTTGTTTAAAATGAACAAGATCCTCGATTTTACTCACGTTAGAACGAGATTCTCCTCCTCTTTCTGATGGGCTATAGGGGCACATAAGGGCTGTTGTTGGAGCCTCTCTTCTCACTTCGTTTAAAATGAACGGGGCCTTCGACTTTGCTCACGTTAGGACGAGATTCTCCTCCTGTTCCTAATAGACTGTAGTGGTACATAAGGGCCATTATCAGAGCCTCTCTTCTCACCTCGTCTAAAATGAATGGGATCTTTCACTTTGCTCACGTTAGGACGAGGTTCTTCTTCTGTTTCTAATGGACTGTAGGAGCACATAAGGGCCATTATCGAGGCCTTTCTTCTCACCTCATCTAAAATGAACGAGACCTTCGACTTTGCTCACATTAAGATGAAGTTCTTCTCCTATTTCTAATGGATTGTAGGAGCATATTAGGATCATTGTACGGACCTCTCTCCTCCTCCTATCTTAAATAATTGGAGATCTTCGACTTGCTCATATTAGGATCAAGTTCTCCTCCTATTCCTAATATGGCACTAGGGGCACAGATGGACCGTTGAATGGACCTCTTCCATCTTCCTATCTTAAATAACCGAAGGTCTTCAACTTGCTCATGTTAGGATGAGGTTCTCCTCCTATTTCTAACATGGCAATAGGAGCACAGATGGACCGTTGAATGGGCCTCTCTCCTTCTTCTGTCTTAAATAATCGGAGGTCTTCGACTTGCTCATGTTAGGTATGAGGTTCTCCTCCTATTCTTAACATGGTACAGGGGCACAAATGGACCATTGAATGGACCTCTCTCCTCCTCCTATCTTAAATAATTGGATGTTTTCAACTTGCTCATGTTAGGACGAGGTTCTCCTCCTATTTCTAACATGGTAATAGGGGTACAGATGAGCCGTTGAATGGGCCTCTTTCCTCCTCCTATTTTAAATAACCGGAGGTTATCGACTTGCTCATGTTAGGACGAGGTTCTCCTTCTGTTTCTAACATGACAATAGGGGCACAGATGAGTTATTGAATGGGCCTCTTCCCTCCTCCTGTCTTAAATAATCGGAGATCTTCGACTTGCTCATGTTAGAACGAGGTTCTCCTCTTGTTCCTAACATGGCACTAGGGACATAGATGGGCCGTTAAATGGGCCTCTTTTCTCCTTTTATCTTAAGTAATCGGAGGTCTTCGACCTGCTCATGTTTCGACGAGGTTCTCCTTCTATTTCTAACATGATACTAAGAGCATAGATGGGTCGTTGAATGGGCCTCTCTTCTCCTCATGTCTTAAATAATCGAGGTCTTTGGCTTGCTTATGTTAGGATGAGGTTCTCCTTCTATTCTTAACATGGTCACTTTTAATTGCTTCTTTTCTATCATCACATAGTTTTTGTACTAAAAAATAATAATGTTGAAATTGAGGAGTTTTATTGGAGAAAAATTACTGATAGCACATTCTCAGATTTTTTGAATTTCAAGATCGTGGGAGCATTGTTCCTTCAAGCTCCTTCAGGCGATAAGCTCCGGGCTAGACGATCTCCTCTATTTCATATGGATCTTCCTAATTTGGGACAAGCTTTTCCTAGCTCTGAGGTCGAGAGATGGCAGCTCGCCGAAGCACTAAATCTTTCAGAGATAGTGTTGATGATGTTGAGAGGCAGTTGATCTCCTTATTGTTCCTTCCTTCTTGGTGGTTATAGCTGCGATAGTATCCTCGATCGATCTTCACTTGCTTCAGGCCGACGTCTGAGGAATCGACCCAATCGGTCTCTCTTGATGAGCTTTTCGATCTCATCTTGGAGCTGAATGCATTTTTCAGTATCATGGTCATGATCATGATGATACAAATAGTACTTGCTTCAATTGTGCTTGTTTGGGGGAGATCATAATTCTTCTTTTGGAGGGAGAACTTCTCCGCACCCTTCTGTCGGGGCATCTTTGATGATGAACTCGAGGAGTTCGGGCTCGCTTACACTCGGAGAAAGTCCATGAGCGTGGTCGGACTTCATTCGATCCTCTATTAGCTGTAAGTTTATTAGACTCGTCTACTTGCCGCTCTTCTACGACTTTCTCATCTTTCAATTTGAAGGCTTCTTCCGCTCAGGCATATCCCTCAGTTTGAGTTAGTGGATCGGCAAAATCCCTGGGGTACTTCTTCTCCAGAAAGAACAGCAAATCATTCTTTCGAAGGCCATCCTTGAGTGCGGCTATTACAACAGACTAGTCTAGATTTCGGATCTCTAATGTAGCAGTATTAAATTGGATGACATAAGTTCGGATAGATTCCTCCTTCTTCTGCTTGATATTCATCAGAAAATTCAAACCTTGATGCGGACGTCGACTGCTGATGAAGTGAGCTGCAAACCGATGGCTCATCTGATTGAAGAAGAAGATCGTACCTGACTTTAATGCCGAGTATCAATTTCTTACTACTTCCTTCAAGATAAATGGAAAAGCTTGGCATAACATGGCATCTAATGCGCCATAAAGCAGCATCATGATCCAGAAGGCCTCCAGGTGATCGATCGGATCAGAGGTTCCATCATAGATTTCAAATTGGGGAGAGTTTGAAGTTCGACAGAACGAACTCTTACATAATTCGGAGAGAGAAAGAATGATCGGTACAGACATCGTCATGGTGAGCCGGGATAATGTGGCGGAGTTTTTCAATCCGTCGATCCATCTCCTACAGTTTTTGATCGAGGATATCGTCTCAATCACAGATCTTGGAAGGCTTCCAACTATAGATGGGGAAGATCTCTTCTGAAGAAGAATCATGATCCGAACAAGGATCCTCTACTCTCTGTTTCTCTTTCTTAGGGACGATAGGTATGCTAGCCTAGGTGCTCTTCCTTGGGATCTATTCTTGACATCCCGATGGTAGGTTTTCTGGTGGAATCATCGTCAGGGACTGCCACATGACCTGCACCATCTTGATGAGATCCTGAACCTGCTGCATCAACAGGTTAAACAGCTCTGAATCTACCATGGCCGTCGGTAGAGGAGGAGGTTGAAGCATCGATGCTGGAGTAGGAATGGATGGGTCTGGCTCGGATCTGACAGTAGAAGTGATAGATCTCTGGGTAGTCATTTTCTTTGGAGGCATTTCTTAGGATCAAGAAAGAAGATGGAGATGGACCTTAAAGAAGAAGATCCACAGGATCGGTTGAGCACTCCTTTAATAATAAAAGTACCTCAGAAATAGAGGGTCCTTCCTCCAGCGCCAATCCTGTTAGTGCAGAATCTGGTCGATGCCGGATCTAGCTAGAGTTGAGGAAGAAGAGATTGCCGTCAGTGATCTGCAAAATAAAGTTTCACCTAAAATCGATGGTGGTGGCTCCGATAGGATCCTCCGATGATCAAGTCAGCTCTTCCGACCAACAGAAATAGAGTGCTCAGAAAAGAACTCAATAGAATTTTGGAAAAAAGAAGAGAGCTTAAAGAAAACATATCTGAAGGGTTTCTTTTATAGATGGAGCTCGGAGCAGACTGATAGTGACAGTCATAGCCGTCAGGTAGCTGACCACTTGGGATCATGTAAGATTTGTTATGGAGAGGGGCATCACCTATAGCAGACTGATAGTGACAGTCATAGCCGTCCGATAGTTGGCCGCTTGGGGCCGTATGGAATTTATTATGAAAAAGGGATGCCACCTATAGCAAACTGATAGTGACAGTCGTAGCCATCCAGTACTGAGCCACTCGAGGCCACATAAAGGAATGAAGAGCTTTGACGTATGTCAATTCTAAAGAAGTTCGAACTTCTAAAGGAAATATGGCTAGAGGGGATCATTCGAGAGGAATACTACTTAAAATTTAGAAGTAATCAACTGAAGGAATCTAGATGGAGTTTGATTGATGGAGAAGTTCAGAAGGAGATCGACTGATGGAGAAGTTCAGAAGAAGTCCGACTGATGGAGAAGTTCGATTGGAGGAGTTCGATCGATGGAGAAGTTTGGCTGAAGGAGAAGTCTGAAAGAAGTTGGGCTCCTGAAGAAATCCGACTGAAGGACAAGTTTAAAAAAAGTTGGGCTCCCGGAGGAATTCGATTGAAGAAGAAGTTTGGAGGAGTTTGGCACTTGAAGAAATCCGACTGAAGGAGAGGTCTAGAAGGAGTTTGGATCCTGAAGAAATTCGACTGAAGAAAAGGTCCAGAAGGAGTTGGGCTCCTGGAGGAATCCGATTGAAGAAAAAGTCTGGAAAGAGTTTGGCACCTGAGAGAATCTGATTGAAGAAGAAGTTCGGAGGGAGTTCGGCTTTTGAAAAAATCCGACTCAAGAAAAAGTCTGGAGAAAGTTCGACACCTGAAGGAATCCGACTGAAAGAGAAGTCCAAAAGAAATTTGGCTCATGGAGAAGTTCGGATGGAGTTCAGCCGCTGCAGGAGTTCGAAAGGGGTTCGACCATTGGAGGAGTTTGAGAAGGATTCGACTGCTAAAGAAGTTCGACTGAGGTTCAACCGCTGAAGAAAGAATTTTTGATCGAAGCTCTTCTACGATTATCAGTTGATTAGGCTAAGCATCAGACTAAACTTTGACGAGAGCGAAATTTATCCCCAACATTACTATTTATATATTTGAATGAAACTTGATGAACCGTTTAAATATAAGAAACATGTTACTTATCTTCTTCTTTCTTGTTAACTCTTGATATTAAATTAGGTTGTCATATGAAAACTTCAAATCATGTTTGTTAAATATTATCCATACTTCAATCAAACTAATTTTTTATTTTACCTATATTATTAAATTTTATTATTAATTATTTTAATTTTAGTACATAATTTTATAGTTATAATTAAATAATTAAAATTATCTTATTTTTTTTATTTATATTTACTATTTTTTAGTTATCTATTTATGCAAAAAATAATAAAATATTTGAAGTAAATTATAAATTAATTAGTTATTTATGTAATTAATAGATATAATTAATTATTAAATTAATTTATTTATAATTAATTTATAAAATATTTATTAAAATATATTAAATTAAAATTAAATATTATATATTTTTACATAATTATAAATTATATAGATTTTAAGCATATATATTATCCTATTTTTTTAGTATAAATAGTATTATAAATAGATAATACTAATAATTTTTTATCAATGGATAATTTAGTAAAAATATCATCCATCTACTCTTCCATTCCTTTGATACTAATAGATAAGAAAATTATTCTCATCCATCATTCTATATTTTACTAAACAGATGGGAGGATGGATGGATCTTCCATCAGATCCATCCATCCATCCACTCTTCCATCTTTTCTTTGTTTCTTATCTATCCTTCAATCCATCCTCCATATCAAATAAAGGGTTAGAGTCCATTTATGTAGCTTATCTTATTCACATCTTAAAGTTTCTATTTCTCCCGTACACCCAAAATCTTTCTTCTTATTTGTTTAACATCTTCATGAAATATTTTTTCAGTTGCTCTGTTTGGTTTAGATTATCTCATTGATATCCTAAATTTATTCTAGTTAGGTTATCTTTTTGACGTAGCTGATCTCCTTGATGTCTTAAAATTCTTATAAAATATTTCTTTCTATATATTTATTTAACTTGTTTAGGCCCTAAATATTTTGCCCAATTGTTTATGTCTTTCATGTACACCGTAAACCTTTCTTGCCATTTGGTCCATTCTTTGTATCCTAAAAAATATGCCGCCTAAATTTTCATCACTTCTTTAGTCTCGTGGAAGAGAAATCCCTAGATACATACATATCTACTAGCATCTTTTGATATATTAATGCTCCACATCGAGTTGTGGCATTCAAAATGCAGCTCCTTCAAATCCAAAACTAGTAGATACAAATGTCATCCAATATTCATTGTCGTGAATAAATATCTATAGTGCTCGAGATTAGATAAGTGAATGTCCTATATTATGTCGGTGACCTCAAGAGTCACATCAGTGATATCTGATAAACTTTTAAGTAAAAGAATTTACATAGAAAATAAAAAGAGAAAAATAAATAAGTTGTATAATTCATTGCTTAAAAAATAATGCATACTTCCAAGTAATTGTCTATCTATATCTCATAACACAAAAATAATGCATGGTTCTCGACAAACTCCTTGTACTTTTGATGAAAGAGCTCCATGATACAAAAGTAGATGTTAATGACTTGTACATAATCAAATATGGGTTGTTAGGATAATAAAGTACATGAGTAACTAAGGCATAGGAGCATCATTTATATACATCACTCCATAATATAGCTCATCATAAATGAGCTGCATCCACTACATTAGCAATACGAGAAGATTAGATGTATCTAGGTCCTCCCAGATGGTCTCACTGTATAAAATATGAAAGTATTAACAAATAAATATACGACTAACAATGAGAGATAGAAGCATAGTTTTCAATAATTTGCTTAGAGTTATCTCTATCGACAAAGAAATCAATTGTTCCTTCATGGTACGAAGCTAGTATACCTTCCCTCTTCTCGTGAAAGGTGTGCTTTCATGCTAATAATTTTGGCCTATCCTGCATCATTGATTTCTCGACATCTATCATTGTACTGTAATCTTGAATATGCTAAGAGTGATGCAAGTATAGCAAAACATTTAAAGTAAGTGAATAAAGTAATTAATGTGTATTAGAAGCATGTGATGTAAAGTTATAAATATACATAGAAACTAAATTATTAATATATAAGAAATTTCTTTACTTCTCAAGGGGGATGAATCTTGTTGGATTGAAAATGATTGGCGCAACTTCATAATGCAGAAGCAATAAGCTCCAAAAATATAGATAATTGAGCATACAGATCATTTTTAGGAACTAGCTATGGCCATACTTTACCTAATTTTGTCACTTATTATTTTTTCTCACACATTTATATATCTTAGGAAGGGATGATATGGCCTTTGCCTTCTCTATAGGCTTTCTCTCGCATACTTTCAATTTTACTCGCCTATATAAGGAGGACATATGTTTAGCGACAATAATTTTCTTTTTATGCTTAACATCAGCTCAAGTGATCTAAAAAAAATAAATATATTTATGCAATAAGCATTTATAGTGTCATATAATATTGGCCCATAAAATCATAAAAATATCTCCATGATTTCTATACTATGGTGCATTTGGAGCTTCACTACATCTAGATGGGACTCTTCATTTACAATGGTATGCTCTATCCTTACCTAATAATGAAGATTATTTAGATCATACATAACGCCACATCCTATGTTCGATTTTAGATCTACAAACTTTGCTTACATCAGATGGAGTGTCAACCTCGTCACTAATATCTTCAATTTGTATCATATGCTTATCTCGAAAGATCTTTTTGATGCATAATAGTTTCCAATCAAATAAAACTATTCATGTGTCCTCCACTCTAACATTCTCAATAAATTGAGGGTCCTCTACGTGAATGTTATGTGCAATTAAGGATCTCTCAACCACTATAATGTGTCACTCAAACTTCAATTGGATATCATTTACTTGGATTGGATAATGATAGTTGAAACACCATAGATTATTAAAGTAGAATTTTCTATGTGCCATTTAAATATAATTATATAAAACTATTACAAATATTTGCAACATCTAAATAATTATGTAGAAATATGATAGATGCGTGCTTGAGAGATTTTATTGTATACCGCCACAACATATATATGCTAAATGGGAATAAATGTGTGCTATATAAAGATTAGTATTAATTGCATGACCATAAGAGTATGTACGGACCTCCTCTCTCTCATCTATCGCATTCTGTCCTTATGGCCTTATTCATGAGAGGAGGTATAACTTCTCCTTAGAATCTAACTTTTTGACCATCTGACGATAACTAAAAAATTAAATCATGCACCAGCTTTAAATTTTTATAATGTTAGAAACAAATATGTATACTTTAAATCTTTTTAAACTCTTCATTATGTGGATGATTGCCTTCACCTTGCAAAAGAATAGGGTATTACTTCAACACAAAAGATGGGGATACATATATATATATATATATATATATATGGTACTCAATAGCTTCTTATAAGGCTGTTGATATGCTCAACAACCCATGTCTACTGAAAAACCAATATAATTATTACATTCAAAGTCAGTACAATTTTTAAATAATTAAATTGCAAGTAAACATAAATATGCTTATCACCAGAGCGGCTATACATCTATCCATACAACCAGCAGAGCCTCCATTGGTCATATTCCTTTTGCACACACTCTCTACTAGGTCAGGAATCTGTCAATGAATGAAAAAATTGCAAGACTCCAACCATATGATCTTAAATGGTTCAAATCATCAACATAATGAACATAATCCCTTAGGAATATGGTAGTGGATGGCTAGAAAAAGGATAGTAAAAGAAGGATAGAGGGTACATAACTTTGTAAAATTCTTTATACCTTAAAATCATGACCTTCTAACAAGATACTTTAATTATTTTTTAACTACATCTCCGACAGTCTTTATGCGATCACCATCAAAAAAGCGAGTAATAAGATCAGACTGAACCATCCCCTCTCCATGCAGTTTGATCTTATCACCCATGGCCTTCAAATCCAGGATGAAAAAAAAATCAGTGCCCACAAAATGTATCAGCAACTTACGAAACCAAAAGCCCTCCTCCTCATCATCTCAGAAGGAGAGTATTGTATTTAGTATTGACCTACTTTGCTTGATGTATAGAAGCTAAAGCATATAGCCAAATGGAGTCTCAATTATCCTTTCCTTCTACTCCTTAGACATGGACTCCGTAAAAATATCTACAATATCAATATAGTGTGGCTAAAGCAATATCTTTCATTAACCATATTTATTGGGCCAACAAAAAATACTTTGCCTCTCCTCTTTGCATCAAAAATCATATTCAAATAATAATTAACGTCTTGTATAAATATAAACAAGTGTTCACAATTAGGGGAGAATAATCAAAATAATAAAAGTTTCAATATACCATGCAAAAAGAACATGATGTCTATTTCTTGTAATAATTCAAACATATAAACTAGCTTGGTTAATAATTAACAAAAACGATAATAAGAAATAATCAAGACTAATAAATCCTTGTTTTATATGCAAGTATATCTATTATTTATAATTTTATCAAATTTTGAAATCCTCACTTAAAAATAACCACCATATAAATGAATTTTTATAACTAAATAATTTTTAAAAATATAATCTAAAAAGTAAATAATAGGATTCATAGAAAAAAATGGTTGAATTTAAAAGAACAATTGTAAAATTCTTGAGAAATACTTGGGTGTTGGTCATACCATGAAAAATTATATTTTGATATAAAGCAAAAGGTTTGAGCAGACAAAAGATATGTGGCATAAATTTTAAAAAAAAAGATCATATAATATCTACATCTGAACAATAATCTTTTGCAACCTTTCACTCTCAGACCATGCTTCTTTACATTAATTTGTATGATATATATTCTCTAATACATACTACTATAGATACTAAGGAAACCAAAATAGCATAAATAAATAGTATTAATTTTTTTGTTAACTTTTTGTTATCTAATACAAATTAATGTTCTACTATTTCTTTTTTTAGATATGCTAAGGCAAATAATATTTTTATTGTTCTAATATATTAACATGTACATAAATTATAGTGGAATTAAGCTCATAGGATTCATTATAACAGCTAAGAGAGGGTAATGGAACCTTAAAAGCCAATAGCTGAAAATAGAGATTGAAATGAGGCATTGTCGAACTCATAAGTATAAATTAATTTTTCCTAATTTTAAAATTATATTAACCTCTCTTATACCTAAATTATATCATTATCATAAAACTAGATTCATATCAAAATTTACTCTTACTTTTATTATAATGAAGATGAAAACTCTGATTAACTAAATTAATTATGATAATAATATAAAGCGAGGACACCACATCCAACATAAGTATATAAGATATAAGGTATATAACTCAGATGAACTTCTCTTTGTGAAGTAAATGACTCTGAATTTATACTACCTCCAATATTAACAAATCATAAAAAAATTATTTACACAATGATAGAACACCCAATTATTAGAAAGAAATTGCAAAAAGTTATATATATATATAATATTAAAGTATAACCTTATATAAACATAATTGGTAGAAAAAATCAAGATAAAAAACATTAAATATATATATAGATCACTCTCAACTTCATTATTAATTACCAAGTTTTAAGGATTATCATGATAAGTCATACGCGTATTATGATTTTTTCTAATTTAAACATAGATTACTGGATAAATATAAATATTAGTAATAATTCTATATCCACAAAAATAATTCAATAATGATCATTAGTAACAAGTAAAAAATTCAGCATGTAAAAAAATATTGAGCTATATCATAAAGGTAAAAATTAGATATCTAATTATAGCCCCATAAAAAAAAATTTCTTTCAATTATTAAAGACCACTATAATAACATTTTAATATATGAAAGAGGGATTGTGGTGAGATAATTCATTACCCTCCCATCATCTACTTCCAATACAATTCTTTATCAGATATATTTCTCACGGTATATGAAACGATCAATTAGAGAATTGATGAAATTAAGAAAAAAAATAAGACCTCTATAATATGCATACAAACCTTTTTTTCTCTCTCCATCTCTATCCCTCTCTCTTCTTCTAATAAGGCCCTATATTATGATAAAAAATAATATATCAAGAAATAGATCAAAAAACTCAAAAGTGAAACTAGCCAAGAATCAAATCCTACGAGCCAATGGAGAAGAGGAGAATAAATCAAACCTTCTCACTACTTGATTGGATCCGATAAATATGGAGTGATCGTAGGAGCGCATCAAGGCCAAGAGAAAAATATATTAAAATTCATTACCATATCTTACTCTAATTAAAATTTTATTTTTAATTGGTCATTAGTTTTAATGGCTTTAGGAGTTTACTTGACTATTTCTTTTATGACTTATTTTCAAATAAGACTCCATCTCTAGAGATACTATATTTAGTTTAGAGTTTGTATTTTAGTGAATTTTTGATTTTTAAGTTTAGGTACAAGTAAAATATTCCACTTATATGATGCTATATTTAAAAGGATCTTTGGTATCTCCTTCGTATATAGAAGAGTATGAAAAAGTGTGTGGAAGAGCATAAAAAAGTATGTGAAAGAATATGAAAAAGTGTGTGGGAAGAAAGAAAGGAGAAATTACTTTTGTATATAGAAGTATTTTTGTGAGTTTCAGCCTTTATTCTCTTTTAAATAAATTTATTTTTCTCTTTCAAATTTTATTTTCTATGATTATTTTTTCTCATGATTCTCTACAAATAATTTTTTATATGTGGTATTTGTTCTGAATCTTAGGTCAGTACGATCGATCTGCTCTAGATAGCATACTAGTTTACATAATATCAAAGCTAAATTTTGATATTACTGATTTATGTGTTTTATGGCTTTACATGATGTTAGAGCCATAGGCTAGGATAGTGATTGAGCGGTTTGCAACTTTGATCAGATTTATTTAGAGCATAATTTTTGAAGTGATGACTCAATTATTAGTATTTCCCATGTTTGTAACTTGATGTAGTTGAAGAGCTTGCAGTAATTAATTATATGATGATGCAAGCATATGAAATTTTACTTTGATTATGTAAGAAGTAAATCATGGTGACTAATATTACTATCTTCTATATTAATATATGTGAGATGTCTGACCTTATCAACATCAACAAGACTGCTTTTGTGAGTTTCATTTCTCTTTATAAGTTGAACAACACATGATTCATGTTGGAAGGGTCTTAGCAAATCTTATTTAAAAGACTAAAATTTATGAAATATTTTAGATGAGTCAAAGACTATGCCCACATATGAGACTGTAAGAAAAATGTAGAATGTAAAATCTAGGAAGATAATGTAGATTATGTAAATTTTAGTTGATAAAAAAAATTATCTCCATATTCAATATATAAAGAAGTCGAAAAAAATATGGGATATTCTTACTACTGTCCACTCAAATTCATACAAGATAAGATATCTCAAACAAATATTACTAAAAAAGTGGATTCTGGTTCTAAGCTTCTCCAAGGATCTAGAAGAAGATTAATAAAATTGGTTCAAAGATCAAGATTTGAGATCAGGAGAGTTTGATTAGATAGAGTTTGAATTAATTTTTAAAGACTCGAAGCATGGAAAGATTGATCAACTTGAGGATTAATCAAGTCCATAAGAGAATCTAGAGCAGTAGGAGCTTGATCAAGTGGATAATGCATCAAGTTTAGAAAAAATCATGATTGAAGGATCAGTTGATTTTGAAATTGCTCAAGAAGAATCAAAGGATGCTATTGTTGATCGGATTATGAAGATCTTTATTGAAGAATTAAACCTTGTAGAATAGTCCTATATTGAAGCTATCCAAGATTTGAATATTTTTTATGGAGATTTAGTCGGGCATGAAGATGAAGAACTGCCTAAATTTGAAGTAGCTTCGAAAGTCAAGTAACATGAAGATATATTTAGTGGAGATGATTCTCACCGTGCTTTGGTGTTTGATAAGATTTTTGATATATTAATTAATTTTGAAGTTACTTTAATGTTCAAGCCAGTAGAAGACTCTATGCATAAAGAATATAGAAACTAACTATATGCAGATATTTGAAGCTCTTTAAGTAGACATATATGAATATGGCCAAAGTAATTACAACCATCAATTTGATATTCATTGGAATAAGATGGATATTTGAAAGAATCTTGGCATCATGATCATGAAGTCAGTGCCAAAAGAGTATTGTAAGACATCATCATCTTTGACATACATATCGAAAAGGACAAGCCAATGAAGAAATTATTTTTTGAGCTAATAAAGAAGTTCTATCATTTCAATTATTGGTTCAATAAGTTATTATATGCTGTAATAATGGCAATGGCTACTATGATATTTCATGATATTAACAAATTCAATATTGTTGGCATGGACTTTACAATAAGAAAAAGTATTGAGATTTATTGCCAAGTCCTAATCTAATTAAGATTACATTTTTAGTTGGTCATTAATTTAATAAATTTTAGACTTGATTATTTCTTACATGTTCTATTTTCAAATAGGACTCTATCTAAATTTACTCTATTTAGTTTAGGTCTATGTTTTAGTGGATTTTTGATTTTTGAGTTAAGATACAAGTCAAACATTCCACCCATGTGATGCTCTATTTAAAGAGATTTTTGGTATCTTTTTTGAGCATGGAAGAGTATGAAAAAGTATATAGGAAGAAAGAGAGAGAAGAGATTATTATTGCATGTAGAGACTCTTTTGTGAGATATTTCTATAATCTTTAATCTTTAATCTCTTTTGAATAAATTTGTTCTTTCCTAACTTTCTTTCATAATTATTTTTTTTCTCATAATTTTCTCCAAATATTTTGTGTTTGGTATTTATTGTAGATTTTAGATCAGCATGATCGATCTACTCTAGATAGCATGTTGTTGTATAAACTATTTTTTTTGGATGAAGATTAGAAAGGGATGGGAGAAAGAAGTAATCGTATTTAATCGAGGGTAATTTAGTTTAATAGAGATAAAAAGTAAGTGATAGACTAAAAGTTTTAACTTAGCCAATAAGATTTCAAAGTTAAGGCCTAGTCTACTATTGGATTAGCCATTAAATTTTATAAATTATAAAGTAACTAAATTTTGTTGCTTATGGACTAACAAATGAATATGTTGTTAGGTCATATTTGGCTTGAAATTTAATGGTTCAAAATTAAAAGTTGCATAGGTTAATTTATTTATTGGATAAATTATAGGAATATTCTTTCAACTTTAATTGAATTTTATTTATACTCTCTCAATATTAAAAAATGTCAAATCAATCTTTCAAGTTTTCAAGATATTTCAAAATGATCATATTATTTACTCACTAATAAATGATGTTAGCTTGCCATATCAATGGATGCGGGGGGTTGTTGATGAGAAAGAGGTAGAGGTGGAAAGAGCCACCATGGAGAGAGAGTGGGATCATGGAGATTGTCTTGAATGGGGAGGATGGCATCAAAGATCTTATGAATGGGATTGGAGGAAGAAAAGAAGGTGAGGAGGAAGAGGAGGGGTCATTGATAAGAAAGGGGTGGAGGTGAAGGAAGCCACCATGAAGGTAGAGGGCTTATGGGTAGGCTTGAAAAAGAAGGATAACGAGAAGGAGGATGAAAAGAAAGAAAATGGAAGGATAGATTACCAGCGAAAAGGGATGGAGGTGGATGGAGCTGCCATGGAGACAAAGGGCTCATGGGCAAGCTTGGAGGAGAAAGATGAGAAAAAAAAGTAGATGAGGAAGGAGAGAAGGGAAGAAGAGTCACCAGCAAGGAATGGATGAAGGTGGAGAAAATTACTATAAAAAGAAAAGGCTTATGGATGGCCTTGGAGGAAGTGGACAACAAAGAGAAAGGATTGAGAAGTGAGGGGAGAGGGAAGGATGGATTGCCGACAAGAAGGGCAGAGGTAGCTATCGTAGAGGGAGAGAGCTTATAGATGGCTTGGAGGAGAAGAGGGTGAGGAGATAGAGGAGTGAGAAGGATTGATTGTTGGTGAGAAGAATGGAAGTGGTCGCTATAGAGGAAAGGGGCTCATGGATGGCTTGAAAAAGAAGAATGATGAGGAGAAATGGTTGGAGGAGGAGAGAAGAGGAAAAAAGGGATCAACGATGAAGAATGATCGAAGGTGGAGGGAGCCATTGCCGAGGAAAATGGCTCATGAACGAGCTTGAATGAGAAGAAATGGGTGAGAAGGAAGATGGGTAGCAAGAAGGGGTCATCAATGAAGAATGGATCGAGGTGGAAGAAGTCATTATTGAGAAAAAATGGATGAGGAGGAAGGAAAGAAGGAAGAGGAAGAGGGAGAAAAAGGGACATTGGTGCTGAAGGAAGAGGTAATTTATCAAAGAGGAGGAAGGAGGGAGGAGGGAGGAGGTGAGGATAAAGATATTTTGATAATTTTAAAAAATTAAAATATCATATAATAGTCATGTAATATTATTTCGTTAATCGGGATAAATGGTAGGATCATTTAAAAATATCTCAAAAATTACAAGAGCTAGTTTGACATTTTTTAAAGTTAAGAGAGTATAAGTGAAATTAAACCAATGTTGAGGGAGTGTTTTTATAATTTATCCTTATATATTTTTGTTCATCAACTATGCTGTAACATTTTTCTTCTTCTTTTTTGCTAGCTTGATGCATTGATCTCTTCGCTTGATCAACAATAGCTATATTTTCTTTTCCATTTCTTCTATTATTCACTAATCTTCAAATGCCCAATGCTTAACCCAACCTCCAATCTTCCTCTTCCTTCTCTCTCCTCTTCTCTTTTGATATAACTGGAGTTAATGACAAAATTATGGGAGCTCTCTAATTCATTCTAGTTAGAGGGTTCTCCCAACCTCCCATCTACTAACATCTCTTTTCCTCTCTATTTAGATCAATAATCTAATTTTTTCGATCAACAAAAAAGGAACTAAATTTCAAGATATACGGGTCGAGTCCAAGCTGGCTCAATTATATACAAGCTAAACCTGAGCTAAAATTTCTTAGCATATATTAAGTAGGAGTTAAGCTCATATGAAACCATTTTAATTTTAACTTAAGCTAAATCAGAGCTTATTTTGCTTGTCTTAGACTTGTCTCCTTTCCTATTTATTAGTTTTATGGATATTTTATAGATTAACTATTATAGGAGAGAGGCAAGAATTTTATTTTGTTAATTTTGTGTGTTGCATTATGCATACTCATATATAGTTTGCTCATTTTATTCGAAAAAAATCCCTAGCAAATTTATATATATCCCCGATAAAGATGAATTTAAACAAGTTTAATATTAGACTTACTCTTTATATAATTTGATATAGTATTATTTATAAAGTAGCAAGTGCATCTTCACAATTCAAAATCTATGCAATTATTAGCATGAAAGATTTATATTCTTATTATTTTTTGCTATACAAATTATAGTGATATTAATTTACTCTACTAATCATCAATTGATCGTGCAAAGATTTAATATATTTCTAGCAAGTCATGCATAAATTTTTAAAGGAACAAGTTTAAAATAGACCTACATCATATTGTATGTGCAAAATGCTAGTAGAAATCTTAATTAGATTTCTTTTGTAAAGTTTTAGATCTCGATAAATTTGTTCACATGAAAAAGAAAAATATATACTAAGGTTCTAAAAAAATATAGCATTGTTAGACTCTAAAATGAATCTAACGAAAAATTCTTCTTGAGATTTTTATTGTTTTATAGGCCTATGTATTTTAAAACCCATATCGATCGTGATTTGTTGGTTAAGCCCAAAACACAAGCTCACATTGACCCAAAATTATAATATATCAAATAAATCTTAAATAAATATATGATATCTAATTCTTATCTTTATAAAATTACTTTATATCTAAAAGATCAGCAGTAGTCAACCATTTAAACCATTTAATATATTACAACTTATTATAGATCAAATCAGATGAATGTAAATAAATTAAATTTAAATTAATAAATTTTTTGATCCTTCTTGTATCTAATCAGGCCGTATCCGGTATCGGCCTAACTACCGTTCAGCAATTATATTTATACAATTTGATAACTGTTGTTCTAAAGCCGTCCAGCATTTTCGTTCCCACATGCCGGTTCAGCTAGCACGACTCATATGGATGCATCGGTCTCGTCCGGAGACTTCGGAAAACGTCTGGCCCATCTCGACCCGACACATCCCCACGGAAAACGAAAGAGAGTATTTGAGGGTTGACGCCGGTAATTACGCCGTCATTTCTTTATGCGCTTCGAGTTGGACAACTTGCACTTCCACTTCGCCGCTTCGCTTTCCTTCTCTTCTGAAACACCTCCCCACCCAAAACCTTCGACCCAAAATCTTATCGAGCTTCGCCATGGCCGCCGCCCCATCCTCGCACTCCGTCGTCCTTGCATGGTACTCTCTCCCCCCTTTCTCTCCTCCCCCCCCCCCCCCCAATTCCGGACTTCCATGGGAATGACCACATGGTGTGATGGTGGGGATTCTGTGTGAAGGGGCTCAGGGGAAGACGGGCAACTTGGAATGGGCGACTGGGAAGAGAAGGACTGTGTCTGCTCCGTCAAATCCCTCGAGTCCGAGAACGTAACCGCCGTCGTCGCCGGCAGCCGGAACTCCCTCGCCATCTGCGACAACGGACATGTCTCTCTCTCTCTCTCTCTCTCCCTCGATCTCTCAATCTTTTCGTATCCGTTGTTTTGTTATGTTCATTTAGCTGATATTTATAGCTTCTCTTTTGTTGGCAACTTATTTCAATAGCTGTTCACCTGGGGATGGAACCAGAGAGGAACCCTGGGCCATGCCCCGGAAACCAAAACCGAGAGCGTTCCCAGCCTCGTCAAGTCCCTCGCCGAGGCCAAGGTCAAGATCGTTCAGGTAATGATGAATAAAGAAAGAAACGATGTGAAGTCGGAACGGTTTTGATCAGTTGCGTTCGCGTTTTTGTGTCTCTGGTTATAGGCGGCTATCGGTGGGTGGCATTGCCTGGCTGTAGATGATCAGGGCCGAGCCTATGCATGGGGTATGTTATTATTGGAATTATTGCAAACACCTTGATGTCGTATCAGTTCTGCCTCTAGTCTGCTGCACTTGATGTGTATGCTAATACGTATTATGTGGGTGGGCAGGTGGGAATGAATATGGGCAGTGCGGGGAGGAGCCGGAGAGGAAAGAAGATGGAACAAGGGCTATGAGGAGGGACATCACGACCCCACGATGCTGTGCTCCAAAGCTTTCTGTTCGGCAGGTGATTGTGACATGTTCCACTCATATATATTCCATTTTTTGAGAATGTTCTAGGAATATTTTGTTTTGCTTGTTTCTAGCTTATGCTGTTAGTGACCACTGAGATGCTTGATTCCATCAAGTTGTGTTTGCTTTAATTGATTCTTCTCACGTATTTGTTCTTTTCGTTGTTGTGAATGACCAAATTGCATCCTTTCAATATCTTGAGCATCAGAATGCGGAAGGGAAAAAAGAGAAATACACACTTGTGGAAAGATGAGTTAGCATCCCATGTGAGAAAATATTGAACAGGAGGACTCTCAAGAAAGAAGAGGAAAATAAAGAAGAGAAAAGAAGACGAAACACAAACTGAAACTAAAGCCCCTGCTCACAAAGAAATTTGATCAAGTACTCTATACTTGTCTGAGTCAGTAAATGATTTGTGTAGAAAACTATCTCATCTTCCCACCGACAAGGCATAATAGGTTGGCAATTTCATCCTCTTGTTGATTGATTTCAATCTATTAAGCTCCACCCTGAAATTACATATAATCAAAACCTTGTTTTCCATGTGACACACCAAAAAATTCGAAACATATTTACCTTTGGAGATCAAGCCCTACCATATGAAATAAACCTATTAAATATATAAAAAAGTTACATCATTTGACATGGACAAATAGGGAATCATTGATAGTGTAAATGTGTCATAAAAGAAATTTAAGTAAATGATGATTTATGAAATGCGAAGAAACTTGGTTAGTGACCATGATATCTTAGCATCTTAATTTATTAGGGAGCATGTGTGACTAGTTGGAGGTATGATGTGAAATCCTTCCTATTAGCATCCCAATTGTGTTCTTATGGGTGTAAAGTTGTCCACGACCGATTTTTTTGCCCATTCAAATGATGAGATCTCAATCGTTATCTACATATCATTGTTGCCAATTACCTAATATAAAGAAAAATAGGGAGAGGTGGTGAAGGAGGTCAATGAAAAGTGTGTGATCTTTTTTCCGGAAACCTTCTAATAGTTTTAATTAACCATATGCTTCTAATTAAGCTAAGGATGGTTCATTAATGGCTCGTAGGTTCCTTTTTATTTTGCTTAATTTGACTTTTCATTCTTCCTAAAAGAGATAACAAAAAGAGGGAAAAAATGCTAATTGAGTTTAAACCTCCTTTCATCCTTTTGGTCTTCACAAATGCTATGAACTTGTTTGATTTGCAGCAAGAATTTTGCCCAAATGTGTTTTCTAAGAAGCTGATGGAAAAGTGGTTTCGACATTTGTTGACTATGGAAAAGTGGCATGGGAAGCAAACTTTCCGGAGCGACTTATATTTGATCGAGCATCTACTTTCCTAGAAAAGCCATGTAAAATATCTTTTATGCCCTTAATAAATTTATTACAAGGAGAAAAAGGATATAAGCCACTAGGATTAAGGATATTTCTGGAAAAAAGGATTTTACCTAGGTTTCCAGCTCATGCGGATGTGGGTTTCCCATGTCCCACATGCATTTCTATTTCCCATGGGAGTGACAAACTTATTCCCATTGGAAGGCTACTTTCCCATATCTCTTACTAGAAATCCTAACTAAACATAAGCCATTTTGTCATTTTCCCATTGACCATACTTCCCCCCTCCTTTTCCTGCGAACCAAACGAGTCCTACAAGAAATAATATCTTGGTTCAAAATAGAGACAAGAGAGCTTAACTTCTTAGTTTTCTTTGACACTTCGAAATTTTCTCTTCCAATAGTCACCACCTTAACTCTTCGATCAAAGGGAATGCAATACAACCTTGGGAAACAATGGCCAAATCCCCTTCCATTTTTTAATATCCATGTATGGACGTTTGTCTAAGAGATTAAACTCTCCTTTGGGATCTTTTCCATTTGTTCAACAGTAGGGCAGTCCTGTCCTATACAATATAAAATTTCACTTCAGTATTTGAATGAAATTTAATAAAAACTAGGAGGTCATTTTGTTTAGATTTATTAGTTTTACCCACCTAATACCTAAAACGTTATTGATAACCTTTTTAGCCATATCTCTGCATACCTTGATGTTGTAACTTTTCCCTTTTTCTCCTTATTTCCAACATCTACCTCTATGGAATGAAAAGTTTATTAAGTTAGTGAACTATAAATTTGAAGACATCGCTATCCAATCAAATCCAAAATTTATTTGAAAAACAACATTTGGAGTAGTGAAACAAATACAAACACCAGTCTTATTATTTATTCTTTTGAATTTTCAGACAGAAGAACATTTCTTCAAATAGGTAATCATGATACAGAGGTAATTAGGCAAAAGATAATTTAAAGCCTAATGCACAATAAATAGGAAGTACTCCCAGTTCATATCACTTCTTAAAAGTATTTTGATATTGTTATTGTTGGCTATTCCTGCAAGAATACTAATTAATCAAGGTTTATGATAGAAAAAAGTATGGCTCATTTACAATGAAAGTATTATGAATCTAATTTATTGTGGAGGAATCAATTATAAGTGAAGACACGTAATTTGAAGATTGAAATGTATCTTATGCCTCTTCTTGAAAGTTTTAACTGAACAAACTAGAGAATTAGGTTCTTCCCTCAAAATAGAGAATGAGGTTGGGGCCTTAAAATGACATTTATTGTAATAAGCAAGGGTTGCATGTAAAGTTTACTTGTAAGAAGTAACAATATATTCATATACCTGTAGCTAGAATCATAAGCATTCGAGCTTAACTAAGGATGTCAAGTAAGAAGTAACAATATATTCATATACCTGTAGCTAGAATCATAAGCATCCAAGCTTAACTAAGGATGTCAATGGGAGAATCTGTTGGCCTCATTTTGTCTCGTTTTGGGCTATGGGCCACTTGGTCAAGCCTATTCTGAATTTTGCATATGGTGTGCCTAGATGGGATCCATTGACATCTTTAGCCTTGCCTGAACTATTTGGGATCAACTTTATGAAAATTCATTTGCCAAGCATTCCTATGTGGGACAGCCTTGATGTTATATATGTTACCATATCCTTCATCACAACTTTCAACAATATTTTCTTAGGTCATTTCCGTTCTTCTTTCGTCGTTTAGAAAATATCAAACTATTCCTCCTTACTTGAGCCCTTGAATCTTTGTGATCCATGCCCATGCCTTCTCAATTGATTCTCTATCACTTTGTCTTTAATTAGTGCGACTCCTATAGCTCCTCCGATATATTCATTTCTCAAATCTTCTTAGTTTATACCACATCCATCAAAATATTCTTATTTCTATTACATTCACATTTTTTATCACTTAACACTTTTTTTAGAACATTTCATGTCTTATTGTCCTTCTATAAATTTTTACTTTGAGTCACCAAAGTATGCATCAATCAGGTATTACTTTGAAGGCACCTCCCCAGCTTGTCCAACCAGCTCTAATTATATTATTTATCTTTATCTGGCTCTCTGTTCTTTTGCAAATAGACTCTAAGATAAGGTACCTATCACTATTTGGTGATCTTGTCTATCAATCTTGATTGGAGCCTTACCTTTTTTCTTTTTTCCATTTTTCGGTTCAATAAAATCACAATCCATGTATTAATGCCTTTTTTCCATTTTACATGAAAAGAAAATCTCAAAACATTCTTTCATAAATCAACATTTAATCTTTCTGTATCATTAATTAACACTATATCATCTGCAAATAAAATTCACCATGGTAGATCTTCTTGAATATCAGTACTATGCTTATCTAAAATTATAGCAGAAGGATATAGGCTTGGTGCTGATAGTTGGTGTCAGCTCATTGTGCTTGGAAACATTTATAGCATACTTAATCTCGACACTTGTAATTGCTTTATACCTTGTGTCCACAAAAAAATTCAGTGTGTCATTTATAGGCAACTTTTCTTTGTAAATGCCACTAAATAGTCTTTATTAGCATCCTATTACAAGCATTTTCTAACTCAACGAAGATCAAATCTTAGTAGTAGGAATCTTACATTTAGTGTGGCACATCTCCCTTTGAATCTCTTTGGGAACTCATTCCGGTTCCCGCTTACTATGTGTGTGTGTGTGTGTGTTTTTTTTAAATTTTTTAATAATTTAAATTTTTATTTAAAGATGTGCTTCCAACTACTTGCACCTGACCTGGTTCTGGTAACTAAGGACCAAATGGAGATCGTTTTCGTTGTCTCTATTTTTTATATTGAATGTTTATTACCCTTTCCCTTAACTTTATCAAATGTCTCATCAATTTACTTCCCTAATCGAGCAATTTTATATATCTTCTATTTTTTATTGGCAGTACCCATATACTCTGTTTAGCATGTGGATTTTCTTGGGTTTCAAAATCTCATCAAACTAGTATTCCACATCTCCCATATCGCATGGTTTCCTCACTACAATCAGGATTTTGGCCCTATTGCCTTGCTCTTTTGCATCCTTTTTGATGCTTTCCTCATTTTAGTTTTACAAATTGTATTCCTATATATATATTTCTCTGGTATAATCGTCATTCAACAACTTCTAAAAGATAACCTTCTTTTCCTTCAATTTTCTCTAGTATAATTGTCATTTAACAACTTCTAAAAAGATAACCTTCTTATCCTTCAATTTTTGCACCTTTTTCTCAATGTCGTATTATCCTGACTCTTAATGGATTTAACTTAATGAATATCTCAATTTCCTTACCCTTTGCTTAACTATTTTATAATTTTCATTTTGACCTTCTTTTGAACCTAATCTATCATATAAATTATCATATGCTGGTGACAGTACATAGTTAGCCTTCACTTATTGGCCATTTTGCTTCTTTTTTTGGCCTTCTTATATCTTTCAAAACACTTGACTTTATTTGTTCTTCGCCAACTATTTGCAACAAATTCTCTTTACTTTAATGACCTCATTTACCTCACAGTGCACTACCATGTTTTCTTTATCTTTCTTTTGAACTTCGACACTCCCTCCCCTAAATTTCTTCGGCTAATATTTAATAAAATCAACCATCTGGTCTGCAATTAAGAGTCCAATTTCCTTTCTTATATAATTTATTTGTAAAATCCCACTACTAAATTTTTTGTCTTTCTTTTAATCTTTGACGCTTTCCCCTGAATTTTTTTGGCTACTCTTTTAATACAATTAACCATCTGATTTGCAATCTTAGAATTCCAATTTCCTTTCTTATATAATTTATTTGTAAAATATTTGGCAATTTCTTTTTAGAATTCCATCACCTAATCATTCAGCATTTTTTAGTTACATTTCTTTTCTTCTCAGTCTTGTGCTATGTTTGGTTGCCGAGAAAGTGAAAGGAAATAAAGATAAATCAGTACATGAGAAAACAAAAGAAAAAAAGAAAGAAATCAAGTATTTTCTCATGTTTGGTTAAGCTAAAAAATTGCAAGAGTTATTGAGAAAATTGTTAAGATATGGTTAAGCTAGATCATATGTCACTCCAAACTCCTAATTTGAATCTCTCATTAAATTATATTACTAAACTTGTCTTCACATACTCTCATATCCCATGCTACTCTTCTCTATATAGCCAATTTGAGGCACCGCCTATAATTATCCTTTCGTCCTCTGGGATACTGCTTGTTAGTACATCAATCTCCTTGTAGATTTGCTTTTTAATTATTTTAATCTCCTCCAGGATACCGCTTGTGTTCTAATTTTCGCTGGTTATTCATTTCGAATGTTGGAACCATCCCGGTCTACCGCCGGCGAGGCTCGGAATGCCCCAAACCGGGTGGTTTGGGATGGTTCTTCATTCCTTGTATATTACCATTTTTTGAGATCCTTTGACTTAGGGTAAAGTATTGGCGCCCCACATTTAAACTTGAAACTATCAGATATTGAAAGGATTTGATGCTTAGACATGCACCCATGCCTGACAAGAACTTGAGCTTGTCTAACATAAAAATGATTATTTTCAGATTCAGCATGCATGGTGGCTGCTGATAATCTACACCGACCACCAAACTATATGATGGACTGACAGAACACCACCATCATAATCACGAGAATCATCTTCTTATTCTTGTTATCTTGTCTTGCTTAGCCACCCTCTCCTCCAATGCTGGTGGACAACATCCTCATTTTGTGTAATGCACCTTTTTTTTTTTTTTTTTTTTTTTTTGAGGCCAATGAAAGTAGCTAGTCTCTAACTTGTCCCTGAACACAAGTCCATACCCTTGTTCACCAATTTCTTTAATGTCCATGTTAGGATATTTTTTTTTTAGTTCTTGATTGAATCTCTGAGTGATTTCGTTCATATATAAGGTCTAGATCCAATAATTTCTTCTTCGTCTATCATTTTATTTTGAATTGCTTAACTCTAGATTATTCAGTGGTGATAGATCAACTGCAACAACTTCATTGAGCTAAATTTATCTTTCAGTTTTATGGATCTAAGTAAATAAGCAAAAACGCGCTTAACATGTTCCCAGTTTTTGCGGTTAAGTTTCTTACTGAAAATGTACTTAAAATTTTCCATTGAAATCTAGTTTCAGATATCAAATGGCTTTTAGTTGTTTTCTCTTCATATATTTTATTGTATTCCTTCTTGAAAATATTAAATCATGCTTGTTTTCCATTGGCTGTGTCCTATTTTATAAAAATTGAAATCTGTTGAATTTTATAGAGATGAGAAAGGACTCACGTAAGATATTTTTATGATCAAGTTCTTTGCTAAAAATGTAATAAATTTTCTATTTTAAATCTAGTTTCAGACATTGAAATTATGGTTTCTAGATGCTGTCTCTAAATATTTTATTGCTTGGGTTCCTTATTCAAATTCAGAGTTATACTTGCTTTTGTTGGCTTAATCTTATGCCATGAAAATCTATGTCAAAGCCTAAAAGCTCTTCTCATTGTAAATTCAAATCTAGTAATGTTGCTAGTGGTTGTGGCCTAACTCTGATTGATTGCATTTAGTGTCGGTCATGACTATTTGTTTCTGGAGCCTATATTTTGTAACAAATGCATCCTGGATGGTCTCAGGCTCTCAGTGGTTCAGATATCATATCAATCACTTTTGTATGACGAACATGTTACTCAGTGTAGAACTTCTTTAAGTTATGTACATCAGGATGATAATTATACATCTTCTGGGTACTAATTTTTCTAGGCATTTTCTCTTATATTTCAGGTAGCTGCTGGAGGGACACACTCTGTGGTGCTGACACAGGATGGTCATGTGTGGACATGGGGCCAACCATGGCCTCCTGGAGATATGTAAATTTTCTTTTCTTCTTGGAAAGTTTATGACAGCTGATATTTTATTTTGTTGCCTTCTTGTCCTTTGCTTATCAGTGACATTGCCTTTTCCAGTAAACAAATATGGACTCCTGTACGAGTACAAGGCCTGGAAAGGGTGAGGCTGATTGCTGTCGGTGCATTTCATAACTTGGCACTTCTAGAGGATGGGACGTTATGGGCATGGGGTAATAATGAATATGGCCAGCTAGGAACTGGGGATACACAACCAAGATCACAACCTATTCCTGTTCAAGGACTCTCTGGTCTCACTCTGGTGTGTAGTTCAAACAGTCTATTATGTGTATATTGTTTAAGATAATGCAAAGGCTGCTATTTTGCAGGTTTGTCAAAACTTGCAAGATTATATTTAGAATAAACTTCCATGATTTTTTGCAAGCTTCATTTGTTTATACATCTATTTGAATTTGGAAGAAATTTGTAACCAGAACTACTTATCGTAGGATGATAGCTAATAAATGGATAATTCTATGGTGGTTCTATTGCAACAGGATTTTTAAATTTTACCCTGCCCAATTTATTCCAACTTCTTCTACTCTTTCTTGTGAATTCAACATTGTGGATGCTGCTCCCGTCCCACCTGTCAGCCAACCAAAATCTTGTGTTTATGGTGCCACGACTACATTCCTGAAAATTGACTAATAGGTTGGAAGCTACATAAAATACAAGAAAAAAGGGTGCTTAGTAAAAGGAAAATGACAGTAATTGTGGTTGGATAAAGCAGTCAATCATATTCTCATCCTAATTTTAATTTCTAATTACAATGAGTCGTACTCAAGTTTGTTATTTTTATAATTAGTTTGTTTATTTTGTGAACAGAAAGTGAAATGTGATTGCCTGCAAACACCCATCTTGTTTTCTCCTTTTTAGTAAACTTTTTGCTTCTTAAAATAATATAGATTGACAAACTACAATAAATACTAGCATAAAAGCACTTGTGAGTTGTGAACATGTTATACAGATATGTTCAGAAATGGTTTTACCATCAAAATTGCCCCATATATTTGCATCTTTTATTAAATTTTTATAGAAAATAAATTTTAGGTTCAAAATAAATGTTGTTTGATACTTGTTGTTTGGCTCCTAACTTATCCAGAGATCAAATTGAACACATCTGTTTTGATTGGCTTAATGATATCAAATTGTAGCCATTTTGGGAGAAGATACTGGGTTAAACCTATTCTACTTATTAAAAGAAAGCTTAACAGTGCCAATATCTAATAATTCTCATATTGTTTTGAAGATTTCTATTTTAAGATTTTGCTAATTTGCTACACACTGAATAAAAGATAATTTTTGCTGAAATTTAGAACTCGTGGTAGGATTGTAGATTGGCCCCTAATTGATTACATAGCCAGTGATTATACTCAAATGGATAAATATTGATGGATTTTTTTAAGATTTATTGTGTTTTGAGTGATTTTAGATCAAACTTATATTCTTGCCCATATGACTAAATGTTTTAAAAGCTCTATATGATCTACTTAATGAACTAGTCTAAGGTTAGAAAAAATCATCTATTTTGTCAATTCTTTGTTTCATTATGTCACTTTGTAAAGCTATCCTCTTGGAATTCACCATATCTAAATTCTCCTTTTTGATCAAGGCCTTGTCATGCATTGGTGATTTCGTAAGTAACTTTTATTTTAAGGCTTTGATATTTTTCCTTTCCATCTTTCCCAGGTCGATATTGCTGCAGGAGGTTGGCATTCAACTGCATTGACAGATAATGGAGAGGTATGTCAACATTTTCTCTATGATTTTACAGGGAAGTCCAAAGTTGCGGATATTAACCTGCTATTATAGTGTTTTAGCCTTTTAGGCATATAATCATTGGCATGACCAGTGTTGGAAATGTTATCTAGCAATCTAGAAATTAAATGATATGTACCGTGTTTTATCTAGGGTTGGCAATCGATTGCACCAGGTTGGTTTTAGGTTGGGTTGGGTCAGGTTTGCATCAATAACTCCTCAAAGGCCCAACCTGTACCCAAAGTCATTTATAATTGGGTTGAGAATAATCAGTCCATAGTCCATATCCAACCCATTTAGTAACTGAAAATAAAAGTAAGGTAAAAAACAAATGATCTACGGTTCCATGTTCAAAAAAGTGAAAAAGGAGAGTAAATTTAGATGGAGAGCAAAATCTGATAAATCCTATTTAATTCATTATTTTAACCACTGTTTGCATAGTGTTTCTAAACAACTAACTCAATCTTGGATTTAGCCGTGGCTCATTGCACAATTACATCTATCCTAAAGATGTAGGGATGGATTTTATGGATTTAATCAACCCATGGTGACCCTTTGGGTCAGAGGCCAAACCCATACCTGACCCATTTATAATCGGATTGGCCTTCCCAAACCCAGGCCAATTTTATAAAACCCTCACCTGAATTTGTTTTCTTTGTGTAAGTTCGGGCAGGTTGGTATAACCAGGTCAGAAATTGCCTCCCCTAATTTGATCTTCTCTATGGAACCCATGTGAAAATACAATTAAATAAACGCAATCCATTGACTTGGTAACACTTAATTGTTTTTTAACAAACAATTGCAAATTTTTCGAGAAGAAAAGGAGATGATCTACAATTATACTTGATTACTTTAGTACCAAGAGGTTAGCTCTAAAATCCATGTTGAATCTTTTAAGAGAAAACGAAAATGATATTTAGAGAGAAACGAGTAACTTATATTCTTCATAAAACTTTCATCAGTAATGGAAGTCACCAGAGCTAAAGTTTAAAAGTTCAGTTCAGGTATTAGTTTCAATAGGTGATTTGAGCTGATCTTTTTTTTTTGCTCCCTTTTTTGGTAGTTTTGATTGATTGCATTGGGCTCTAATTTTAGCCTAAAATTAATGTTCAAATCCAAAAAATCAGTTATTCCAGATAAATGGAGAATATGAAACAAATGAAGCAGATAAAACATTGTAGTAGAATATTTGTACTGTTTAGAGAACTTGGGTTTATAGTTTTGGTGGCATTTTGAAACATGTTATCATTCTGCTTTTAACATTCTAAGACATAACAATCCAAATGTTTAATAAGTTTTGATCTCAAATCTTGCAAATCCAGCTCAAACTTGCAAATTTGCTGTCAACAGTTTAATTACTCCATGGGCCCTCTTCACAATATCCCAAGAATCTTTCAAAAACCACTAAAATCCTCCGAGTCTTTCACAAAAAATCTACCTTTTTCAATCTCTCCGAACCGAACATCCAAAGCTTCTAATTTTGTTGAAATTAAAAAAAATGAGCTTACTCATAAGAAAATGCTTCTTGGAGGTTGGATTAATCACCCATGAGTAAACTCTACTTTTGTAATACTAAAAAAACTAGTCAAAGACCCATGCATTGCACGGAATAGATAATTACGATATGTAATTATTAAAAGTTTTTAATAATAAATGTTCATAATAAATATTTTTTTAATAATTAATTAATTAATTATATATATGATATATTTTTTATTATTTTATAAAATAATATTTTATTATATATATATATATTTTTCTTGTTCTCATACCTTCTACACGCCCGTCGGTATCATTGCATCCCCCTATTGCCCTACTATGGCTCTCCTTCTCTCTTGGTAAATGCTGATTTCGATCACACCCTCACCCCTTCTCTTCTTTTCATATGTTCTTTGCACCTACCGGTGCCGCTCCATCTCTTGCCGCCCCACCACTGCTCTCCTTTTCTCTCGATAAATGCCGATCCTGATCGCACTCTCTGGTGCCCCTGTCAGTACCGTTGTGCCTGGCACCACCATTGAAGGAAGAGAGAAACTCTCTCTTCTTTTCTTCCTTTTTTTCTTTTTCTCTTCTTTTTCTTTTTTCTTTCTTTTTACAAAATAATATTTTATTATTATTATTTTCTTCTTTCTTTCTGTTCTCATACCTTCTTCGTGCCTGCCGGTGCCGCTCTACGATGGTTCCCCTTCTCTCTCGACAAACGTCGATCCGATCGCACCCCTGCTCCCTCACTTCTTATATCTTCTCCAAACTTTCAGAGTCTATGAAATACAGAGATTTGGTCTTCAAATTGATGATGTATCGTGCTTTATTTGTGAATAATTTATTAGATTTGATCTGATTTGATCCGATAGATCGATTCAGATATTGAAACATATCTATTATATATATATATATATATAAAATAATACTCTATGAAGGAGTATTAGAAAAATAAATTAGTATGTTATTATTTTTAAAATTTAAAAAATGATATGCTATCTTTTTAATATAATAATTAGTATTTTTAAAAAATATTATTACTATTTTTATAATATTTTATTTTTTAAAAATAATAAAATTTTTTAAAATATTTTTCATCTCTTATCCCTTTCTTATTTTTATTTTTAAAATATTATTTTTTTAATTTTTTAAATAGTATTTTATTATTATTTAAAAATAATATTTAAATTATTATAGATAATAAAATAATAATTCATGTGGTATAATTAAAATTATCTGAGATGCTGAGGTGGCAATACCATAATACTCTTCCATAGAGTATCGTTATATATATATATATATAAATAATAGATTAAGAAATAACTAAAAAAATGACTTTAATTGCCAAAAATGCTAAAAGTTGAACCTCGCCTCTCATTCTTTCACTTGGTATTAATAGTTTCTGCCTAAGCAACTCGAATTGGTAACTTTTGCTTGAACTAGCAAAATTGCGGCAAGGAAGAAGAACAAAGGATGAAGGCTGTTTCACATTCATAACCTTTGTCAGAGATGAGATCAACATGTTTGACCATCATTGTATACATGCTTGTAACTTGATAAATATTTTTCCTGTGAGTTCTTAGAATTCAACGAGATAGACCACTATCCACATGCACTTTTATCTTTCAATGCCATCTTTTACATAGATTGGTAGAATATTTTGGTAAGATGTACCCCTGCTGAAATAAGCCCTTTTAAAATGAAATAAGAAAGAAATTGTAGTAAGAACAAAAAGGTTTCAAGTTTCAATAATATTCTTTCCATGACTGTAGGGATTTGATATTTGGATGACGTGTCATATAAAATAAGAGGTGAAGTCATAAGTTGAGTAGACATCAACAATATCTACGTATCTATGGTAAACTTGTTATGAGTATGCATCATCTAAGGAAACATAAACCATGATTTTAAATCTTGTAGGATGGGGTTGTCCTGATTTTTCTATGGAACAAGATGCATCACCGTCCCGCGCCGACTCCACACTTGGGATAGAGGATGTCCCAAGATTTCTCGATCGGGATGTTGGGACGCTAGCGGGATGGCTCTATCCCGACACAAGGGATGGTACCCTATCTTGGTGTCCTACTGGGACCTGAATCCTTGATATGAACTTCATTGCATATATGATAATAATAATTTCTACCTTTATAAGAAATTAGAGAGGTTCGTGCTTGAGTGAAGTACCCCAATAAGTGCATTAGAGATGTTGCAATAGAGAAGACGAATGGATAGATTCAGCTGGTTTGGAGTACTAGGGACTCAAGTGGTTAGGGTTGGGACCAGGTCCAGCATGACCCAATCAGGCTTTGGGTCAATTATTTAAACCTAAATCTGATCCAATCACTTGATGTATTAAGTTTCTTTTATCTTGGATTTGGATATAGTCTAAGTGTTAGACAAGGGACATTTTCCCAGAATTATTTGTAGACCTCTTTGGGATAAAAAATCTCTTTTGTGCAATTCCAAATGGGAAGTAAGTCTACTTATCTTACTGGTGAAACTTAATACTTGAAATTCAACAGAACCACTTTATAAGCTAAAGATTATCATGTATTGACACTTTTAGTTAGGTCTATTAGATTTCTTTCGGGCTTAGTTAAGCATTTTTTTTCTTCTTTCCCAACCTTAAACTAAAATTAAACCATATAAAAAAATGACATCCATTTGTACATTTGATATGGAATTAGAAAGCCTCTAAGTATTCTTTTTAATTCTTAAGCATTTTATGCATTGTAGATCCAAATTGACAGGGGATTATTAATTTAAATGGGTTACCCTATATGCTGCATCACTAGGATAAAAAACCAAAACGAAATCTCAATGTTTTTTTTAATCAATAATTTAAATGGTTTTAAGATCAGCAGTTTTTGTAACATAACATGATGATGCATGATTCAAGGTTCTTTTATGCATAATTTAAGTGATTATCAGATCAGCAATTTTTGTAACATAACATGACGGTGCATGACAGAAACTGCACTATTGATCATGATCTACACAAAACCTGTAAGGATGATAAGTCAACAAACTCGGGTACTTCCAAATTCTAAATTTAGTAGAAACATGTATTATTTTATCAAAAGCTGTCCTTACATGACTACTCAACACATAGACAAGAAATCTTGCAAATTTTTTGATTTTTTTTGGGCGATTTTAGGTATTTGAGAGCATGATTAATTGTGTGGATTTGTATGTTCCATTTAACTGGCAGAAAGTATGGCCCTAAATTGAGCGGAATAGTGGAAAATTGATTCATGTAGCCGACCCCAACTACTTTGGGATTAAGGCTTAGTTGAGTTGAGTTGAGCATTCTTGCTTTCCATTTCCTCTATAGAATTTTTGTTCAAACTGGCAGGACCATGATGCAGATCTCTTTTAGGTATTGTAAATGAAGACTTTTGTTTCAAATTGTTGCTCCCTGTTCCCATAACTGATACATTTTTTTTTTAAAAATTTCTATTCCGGTTCATGCAATAAATGAGCGGACTTTAGCATAACAAGGTCACATTTTAGTTGATAAACACACACCCTCAAGCAAGCATGTATGTGCTACACACCACATACCGAACACCCATGCCCATGCCCATGCTTGTGCATGCTTCCATGCCCAGACATGCCCACGGGCATTATCAAATACTTATATAATTACACAGATTAGTTTGCAAAGGGAGAGAATTAAAGGACAGCGAGACAATTATTTAAAGTTGTGGTAGATATGCATTGTGAAGAAAATAAATAACACATGATATTTATATTGGATATTTTAGCTTCAAAGGGTTTTGCATATAATTGTAAAAACTTTTTTTTTTTGGTGTGTGTATTTTTGGGTGGGGGGGTGGGGCAGTGCGTTGACTGGCGTGAGAATTTACCCTAACTTTCATAGACAACTGCATATATGGCATCTGACTCTTCCAATGGGCTACCATAGGTAACAAGAGCAAAATAGCATTTCAAGAGCTACTGTTCCAACGTTTGCTTTTGAATCAACATTATTAGTTATGCTTTTTGTGCCGATGCAGGTATATGCTTGGGGAAGAGGGGAGCATGGGAGGCTTGGATTTGGAGATGACAAAAGCAGCAAAATGGTGCCCCAGAAGGTTCAGCTCCTAGCTGGGCAAGATATTGTTCAGGTAAACTAGCAAATAATACAGTTGCATCTTTTCAAGTCAGATTTGCTATTTACCCTGTCTAAGCTTGGCTAATCTTGGTTTGCCATGCTTAAACTTTTGTTCGTCTCAAGATTAAAAGAATTAATTTTGATGTTTCCAATCCGAAGCCATCTCTGACAGCTTGATTTGTTCTTGTAATATTCAGGTATCCTGTGGAGGCACTCATTCAGTTGCATGCACACGTGATGGACGAATGTTTTCGGTAAGCAATTCCGTGCTTCTAACTGTTTTTTTTTTTTTTTGAATTAATTTCTCTTAAAAGCAATATGAGTTCACATATATTTCATAAAACTAAGGGGTTTTTTGCAGAAATAATCTATTCAACTATTAGATTTGCAGAAAGGGCCACATTCTTTTTTTCAGAAACAATTTGTTTTGAATTTTTGAGCACCATTAGACCCTATGCTTTTTAACTGCTTATGAAAACATTTTGAGCGTACATTGACTTGTATTGCATTTGCATCCATTATCAATTTGTGTGCATTGACAAAGATAAATGCATGCATTCATCTGATGGTAGGGGGCATAATGGCGAGTAAAACCCAAAGTGGACCGTTTGTACAAAAGAAAAAATAGTGGCCCCTTTTACAAATATATAAACGAATGGGATTTTTTTTCCACAAAATACCCTAGAAATAAATAGTAAACTTGGATATTACCTTCATCCAAATTCCACTTTTTTGAGTACATCATTTAGTACTATTGGTTCCCGGTGCTTGATTGAATAGCTGAAATGTGGCTATCCTATGAGATGTCAGAGAAAATTTATCTGCAGCCACTGTCACGGATCTCAATTTTTTAATTATAAATTGAGAAAATATATAACTAAACTTGATGATTAAATTTTGAAGTGGAAGTTGATGACTTCTATATACTGCTGACTGGGATGGTGATTAGTTAGTATACTGTGCTGATCATAAGCTGAGTCAAACTGTGGCAGTAATTGTAACAATATCATGATATCTACAACTTAATCTAACAAGCTGAAGCAGTTCTCAGGTTTTTCTTTTGCGTGTTTCAGAAGAAATGGGAGCTTTATATTTACGTGAACAAGTCAAGCTGGATCTAATGTTTCGTCTAGTTTCCTTCTTCATTACTATAGCGTCTACTCAAATTGCTTTACTTCCTGTCCGTAAAATCTCTTAATGACCCGCCTTAATTGTGTTAGTCAATGAGATCCAAGATGATATTAAGACTTTTTCACTTTCCAAAAGAGGAAAATAGTTATAATATTAACAATCGATGCAAAAAAAACATTCATTAGACATGTCCTGATCTCATTGATTGATTGCAGCTGTCCATCTCAGCAAAGTGATTTACAGGAGGGTCAATGGTCATGTCAAATACTACTCTTAGCTATCGACCTATTGTTTATATCCTTAATCTATTGGTAGACCCACAAGGTACAACTTGCCCATTTTGTCTCACAAAGCTTTGACTAGTGGCTAGGACTTGAAACCAAGTTCTTCATCCATTGGACCACAAATAATGAAAAAAATTAGTTTGCTTTAATCAATCAAGTGGTTTGGGGTTGCAATGGATTTTGCATCCTACAAGGTAAGCAAAGAGATTTGACTGGACAATGTAGTTTCACTAATTAGCAGCTGTAGAAATATCTAGCAGAAGTACACACGCTCATGGGAGGCTGAAGAGTTTGCAATGCATCCTTTTTATCCCCCTTTTGATTGGATGCCTATGATTCCTTGCATCCCAGACAATAATATAAGACTAGCTGCTCTTATTGAGTCTCAAAATATATAGCTGTGGGCCTGTTTAGATGATACTTGGGTGACAAAATCAAATCTTTCTGCCAAGTACCATTCACATAATTCTTGTCAATGACTCGAATGGACTAGCTTTATTGTCCTTGGTGGAATTAGGTGACTCAAAACTTCTCTCCTGCTTGATGGTGCAAGTTATGTGCATCCATATGCATCTGAAAGATGAGGACTCTATTGCAAGATTGCTTCAACTTGACTAGAGCTTGGATTAATTAGTGGACATCATTCATCAACTTATATTTTCATTTGTTTATGGTTAAATAATTTTTATTAGATGGAGCTTAGTATTTGGTTCCTGATCATATGTTGACAGTATGGAAGAGGAGACCATGGGCGTCTCGGTTATGGTAGGAAAGTGACAACCGGTCACCCAATGGAAGTGCCTATAGACTTGCCACCACCAAAGAATTGTCTCAGCACTAGTGGGCTATGGTGTGCTAAGTTTGTTGCCTGTGGCGGACGTCATACTTTAGCAATTGCCGCATGGATGGATGAGCCTGAACAGGCACCACCGAGCTAAAGACTACTCAGTCCACACTCTGAACTACTGTGTGTCGGAATACTCCTAATTTGAGGACCTAAATTGCTAGTTCTATTGTGGAGAAAAGTATATGTTTTATATAAATGAATTAGGATGAGAGTATCTCTGTTTCAATACAACATTTTTCTTCGGAGAGGGGGTGTGTCAGGTAACTAATCAAGCCTGTTGTTTATAACTCTTCTGGCTCATGTGCGGTGCTCCCGACATTTGGCGGAAGAATTCAGCATATCATCTTTGAAATAATGAAGGGCTCTTCTGCACACACGTGTTGATGTGTGCGCTTTCAATGACTACCACAGCTACATATTTTCCTTCAACATAGAACCGAGGTCTTGCATAAAAACCTGACCTTGCTTAAATTCTATTTGAAGTGGACTTGTTTGCTCTCTCTCTCTCTCTGTGTGTGTGTGTGGATTTTTAAAAACTTAAGTATGAAATGTTATTGCATGGAATGAACGAATGATGAATGAAATGTTGCATGGATTTGAAAACTCATCTCTCTGCTAATAAATGGCTTGCAATCTGATCTAAATATACCTTTTTGTCATTCCTAATTTGGAGCCAAAGCTTTGGACTGGACGCAAGAAACTGGCAAAAGTGAATCTTCTCTCGAAAAAAAGGCCGAAGGATTAAATTTGGAGAGGAATCTAGCACCACTTTACTCGTGTTTATTTTAGCTTGCGGCACATCACGCAACCTACTGCTTAGCTTTGGTGATAAGAGAGTATCCATATCTTGTAATAAGGGCTCTGCTTGCTTAGAACTAAAAAGAGGTGATCGTACCATCGCAAATGGCAGCATGATGGCTGCTAGAAATGATGGGGAAATAAAGCAGCGGTCACCTTTTTGTCCTAACAATCCATGCACCTTTGTCTCAAAAAAAAAAAAAAAAAAAAAACAGGTTCCATGCACCAATTTCCGTGTGTCATCAACCCAAGTTTCAAGAAATATTGAGCCGGTAGCGTTTGAGAAAGCACAGTTGCAAAGGATTTAGACTTCCAACGAGTCAACGCAAAGCATCTGCCAATATTCCTAGAAAACATGGAAATGTCAAAACAAAAAATAGTGAAAATATAAGAAGGAAAGGGCGGTGGAAAGTGGAAACATGCTTGGATCCAACTGCAATTTGGATGAAGTCAGCTACTCCATTCGGTGAAGGTGCACCAACTTAGGGTTGGTACACAATAACATTTTCATACCTAGGGTTGAAATTGATTCCAAGTCGAATCACATGCAAAGTCATAACAAGTTGCATTTCTTCTTCCTATTTGGCTGTCAAGATGATCAATGCCTGAACTAGATGCCTCTCATACAAAGAGTAATTTGAAAAATAGAAGGTGTGTAACTCCTATGCACCTTATATTTTCACATCAGCCTCACCAACGAGCTTCAAATCATACCTAAAATGGCTAACCTCACCTCAAACAAGACTCGTTTACAATGAGTTTTTAGCTTGGACCATGGCCACACCTTCGAGTCTTATCCTATGATCAAGCTTTTATAAGTAAATGGAGTTCATTCGAGCTCTCGAGCTTATAGGTGGGGTAAGCACTAGGCATATGTATTTTTGGCAGAAAATTTTGATGATTGCGAAGTGTAGATGAGATAAGTTACCATGTTCTGCACCACATGGAAAAAGAGTCAGATAAAAACAGAGAACAAAAATTAAAAAAAAAAAAGTAGGAAGACTTCTTTGCCATCGATGTTTAGAGACCAACCAACAGCCCCATAAAATTTTGGAAAAAAGACTGGCTCTAAGTAATTCTACAAGAGATCTGCCATGACATGATTCATTAGAATACATGATAACAGAATTTTCAATATATATATATATATATATATATATATATATATATATATGATATCACAGGACTGCTACTAATATGGTATGCATGGTACATATAGATGAAATGAAGCTAAAGCTCGAATGAAAATTTAAGCATGTGCTAAGGAAAAAAAGACACTGGCTGATGATGAAAAATGTTTTTCTCTATAATATTCGATGATTTTAAGCATTGCTGTTGGACTGGTCCCATGCAACAGGAACCAACTGGTTGATATGCAAGTGGATAACATGTGGAAAAGCTAAATCCAATCTTTTTGACAGTCATATACATTAATGCTGGAATACCAATAGCCCATGTAGACTAAAGTGACAATGAGAATCTATCTAATAAACATAGGATAAGGTCTGAATTTATGGTAATCAAGGCTTGAACTTATGCTAGTTTACCATTTGGGAATTCGTATAGGATGGGGCGGAGAAGATGGTACCAAGGCAGGATGTTGGAGTCTTAGAACAAAACTAAAGGCTGAGTGACAGGAGCAAACAAACAAATTTCCACAACTAGAATATGATTAAGTTTCAACAAAGAGCATCTATGAAGGCATTCATGAATGCTTAGAGCTTGGATGTAAGCATGCCACAATGCACAAACACCCCAAAACACATGCACCCGGTGCAGTGGCATAAGTGGATTGACAAATAGAGGGAATGCTATAAGGCAAAAGACTATTAGCGACCGCCGTCGCTAATAGTTCTTTAATCATTGCTAATACTAGTAGCGATGGTAAAGCTATCGCAACTAATCTCATCGCTAATTATCTTCATTAGTGACTGTGATTTAACCATTGTTGATAGAGATAATTAGCGACGATATTAATGACAAAATTTCATCACTAATAATTTTAATTTTTTTAATTAAAAAATTAAAAAAATTATTAGCAACGGTGGTTACCGTCTCTATCGCCATTGCTAATGGTTTTTTATTTTTTAATTAAAATTTTAAAAAACTATAAATGCCATCACTAATAATGTTTAATTTTTTTAAAAAAATATAATTAAATATTTTAAAATCTATTTTAATCACAGTAATAAGTAATAATATTTTTAAAATTTGTTATAAATCAAATAATAATTATTTAACATAATTATAAATATAAAAATTAATTATATTATATTAAAAATATAAATTATATAATTTTATAAATTTATACTGCTTTACAAGAATTAAAATTACATACATATCAAAATAAAAAATTCACGTAAGATCCTCCTCATCATTCTCCTCATCCTTCTTCTGCTTCTGTACATCCTCTCTAGCAGTTGGTGGATGAGAGCTGGATGTCCTAGCATCCTGTAATGAAGAAAATTAAAATATTATTAATAAGTTTCAATATGAAAGCGTATGTATCGATATGGAGACGTATATTTCAATATACTACTTCAACTCTCGAACAGATTATTCCTACACGTTCCATTCGATGATATAGAATGATAAATACCCCTGATCCATCGATTGGATAGTTAAATTGAATTTGTACCCCTTAGGTCTTCTTTCGAAACTCAAGTTTAAATATGTGAAGCTTCTAAATATAAAAATTTAAAATAAGTTAAGAAAATTATAGCTAGACTTACTTGCTGTGATGGTTATGACAATGAGCCCAGCTGATCGTGCAGATGCAGGTTTTGGAGAATCTTAATGATCATATCGCATATGGCCTTGGAAGCTCTGAGGTTGTTGGCTCGAAAACCTTCACACGACTTCATCCACATGTATGTCATCCATGTCTGAATCATCGAGCCTTGAGAGGAGGATGTCGATGAAAAATATTGAGCTATTGGAGGGTCGAAGCTATAGCCGAATCTTATAACTCGGCTCCTACTCACATGTTTGATGGCCCTAAGCCATCCCTCCAGGTTAAGGAGGGGTTGAGAGTATGGGTCCTCACTGTGCTGCAATACGAGATACTCCATATAATCCATTTATATAGTTTAGAAATTTATTAGTCCATACATATCAATATATATAAAAATTTAACAAATAATATTTTAAGTTGTTATCGCGATCTGTCGAGATCGAGGATCTAAGTAATCACCGATTCTACTAGACTGGTGTGTGGCTTTCCATATCTGCAGCTATCTTGGTGTACGACCCAACTGTCATATCTATAATAGATAAATAATAAAATTAAATTAATTAAAATATATATATGATCAATTTAATATAAAATTAATTTAAGTGTAGAATTTTTATTAATATGTCGGCCACAACATGTGTACCAATAGAGCCATCAATATGGATGATCGGATTGAAGGAACTAGATCTAGGATTTTATAGGTAGATCTTGAAACTTTTTCAAGATCTCATAGCGGAAGACTTAAATAAATCTAAAATTTATTTAAATAACCATGTAAATACCTAGATCTTAGATTTATTACATGATCAAGGCATGATATTAAATCAGAAATTAAAATCAAATAGGAAAGTAAAAGGTTGATCAAATCAACCTAGATCTATACTACATCAAATGCAGGTATGAAGTTAATAGATCAGATCTATTATTTGAGCAAGTTTATATATTCTAATTTGCTGATCCGAACTTGAGGATAAAATCATGAGCCGTACACATGTCCAGCCTCTAGGAGTCATCTACACGAGCCTACGATCTCTAATCTGAAATTCGATGCAGAAAATCAGCACAGCATGCTAGTACTGTGCTGATCCTTCAACGATCGATCCGATGTTCCCTTCTTCAAAATTTGGACTCTCCAAAATATGAGAAGGAAGATGAGAGTTTGCTGATATGAGACTCTCTCAAAAAAACTCAAAAGAAAGGAGGAGAGATTGAAATTAAAATAGCCCTAGAAGAAGATTCTCTTCTTCTTCTCTTTTCTCTCACCTAGATACCTAGTTTGGTGCCTATGGAACCCCCATGCCCAAGGACCCTCTTCCTCTGATTTTTGTACACCCCAAATCTCTCCCAAAGCTCTATATTTCATAAAAAAATCAGAATAAAATTCATCCAATAAATAAGAAAAAAGAAGAGTCCAAGTTAAGTCAAATTTCTAGACTAGGAATATCCAAACATGGAAAGTTGTTGGGGCGCCCAACTCTTAGGCGCCTCCTCCATAATTTTTGACGTGGACCAGCAAGGGAGGGCGCACAAAAAAGGAGATTATTTTCATAAAATAAGAGAAGAATTAATTGAAAGAGGGGTTAGCACTCAAGGAAAGATGTTTTGGTCAACAAGGATTCTATCTCATAGAATCCTAAGCAAAACTAATTTCTTCTTTGACTTGATCTTCCACCTAACTTCCAAATATGACTTGGAGGGAGAGAGAGGGCGTGAAAATCAGGAAGAAAGAGATTTTTCATGAAAAATATCTAAAAAATAGGTTTGGGGGGCATTGGGACCAAGGTGGCGCAAGGAGATAGACTAGGACTCATATTTTGACTTGGTCAAACAAGATCTTTTAACCAAATAAAATTAAGATTAAATCAACTCAATTAAATAAGATCCTAACCCATTTAAGGACTTAATTAAATTTAATTAAATAAGATTTAATTCTAATTTATTTTTTAATTAAATTAGAAAATTAGGTTAATCCAAGTCCTAGTTAGACTAGGACTAGTTTTTTCTTGCACTTAGCTTATCCAATAAACTAATTGAATTTGATCCAATCAAGCCCAAACTAAATTTAATTAAATCATATTTAATTAAACTTAATCTCAGCTTATTGGTTTAATCAAATTAAGCTAATTAGCAATCCAATTGCTAATCGATCCTCCTGCAATACTTGCACTAGGTTAAACACCAATCATATTGATTGTTTAATCCTAGAACGATTCTTAATCGTTGATCAACCAATCGATCAGATCGTAAGCTCTAATGTGTGTAACCTCATAGATTCGAACCTAAGTCGGTAGCATAGGAATAAATTTCTGTACCAATCGAAGTGACCATTTAGCAAAGATACTCGACGACTGGATAGGTTGAAGGTGTAGAACACCATCCTTAGAATCCATGCGGATATAGTTTTCATATAATTCATTCTCTTGACCAAAATCCTCGTAGGACATCTCAGAGTTAAACTATCAACTCTGATCAGGTCGTCCACATTGTATTTCAAAATATTAAATCCATCTGATGATTTACCCTGGATAAGACTTTGCTAGATTGAAATACAGTGATGCATTATTCTTCAACTTTTGAAGTGGTCAATCCCATCTTGATCATACTCTGATTTTGCAAGTACTTGACTGTGCTTAGAAGCCTTCCGTTACTGAATTAGAAATTTAGTTAGTCCGGTATCAAAGCACAGTAAGTTACTTATAAGTCACTGAGGTGATCTCAGGTCTAAGAGATACTTATATCTATATCCCATCAGAGACATTTTTGATAGCAGAATGCTCTAGAGTTGGTCACGTTCAATGACGATATACCCATACATCTCATTCATATGATATACCAGTATCTCCACACTTCTTGGTTAAGAGGATAACCAACCTATATGATATAAAGCGATCTATGCTCGATAGCTGTTGTCATCCTTATTAACAGTCTATTATTTGGTCGTGAACAAATTTAAGGACTAATCGATAAATCCTCTCTTTATCAAAGCTAAATAGTCCTAAGGACTTTATCACAACAATGGAGTTCATTAGAAGATATAAACTTATGATGAAAAGGATGCCAAATTATTTTTATTAATTAATAAATCAATTATAATATCTCAACCGTTAACAGACTGACGATTGACTTTGGAATATAATTTTTAACAACTTTCACTTATCCTAAAGCCACTCGGTATAGTATCTAATACCCATCTTCGACTTATGGTTGTCGAACTTCTTAATTGCCAGGGCATTAGTGAAGAGGTCGGTTAGATTTTTTTTTTCGTCGATCTTCTGAAGGTCGATGTCACCATGATCCACGATCTCACGGACCAAATGAAAGCGATGCAGAATATGCTTTGTCCGCTGGTGTGTCTTCGGTTTTTTTGCTTGAGCTATGGTGCCAGTGCTGTCGCAGTAGAGCAGAACTGGACCATCAATGAAGGATGCTACTCCGAGCTTGGTGATGAACTTACTCAGCCACATAGCTTTCTTTGCTGCATCTGATGCTGCCATGTACTATGCTTTGCAAACAAAGTCAGCCACTGTATGCTGCTTAAAATTTTTTCAGTAGATGGCTCCACCATTTAGAGTAAAGATATATCCCGATACACTTTTACTGTTATCATGATCAGATTGAAAGTTGGAGTCTGTAAATCCTACAAGCTTCAGATCTGACTCACCATAAATCAATCATTGGCCTTAGTATTTCTCAAATACTTAAGGATGGTTTTAACCACCTTTCAGTAATTTTTTTCAGGGTCAGACTGGTATCTACTCACTACTCCTAGTGAGTATGCCATGTCTGATCTCGTACATGTCATTGCATACATAATAGGCCCCACTACAGAAGTATATGAAATTTCAGTCATACGATCTCTCTCTTCAGAAGTTGTCGGACAATCCTTCTTAGAGAGAAATTTTTTGGCCTATCGGAAGATAGCCCTTTTTGGAATTCTCCATACTGAATCTCTTCAGTACAGTTTTTATGTACGTGGATTGGGATATACCAAGCATCCTTTTAGATCTATCCCTATAGATCTTCATCCCTAGGATGTAGGATGCTTCACCCAAGTCCTTCATGGAGAACTATGATGACAATCAGACTTTTATTCCTTATAGTGCGGGGATGTCATTCCCAATTAAGAGAATATCATCGACGTACAAAATAAGAAATACCACTGTTAGACCATTTGCTCATTTGTAAATATAGGGTTCTTCTCCATTCTTAATGAAGCCATACATTTTGATCATTTTATCAAAATGCATGTTCCAACTTCAAGATGCCTGCTTCAATCTATAAATGGATCTCTGAAGCTTGCACACATTGGATTCATTTATGGATGTGAATCCTTCAAGTTGTATCATATACACCTCTTCAATTTGCTCTCTATTTAGGAAAGCTATCTTCACATCCATCTGTCAGATCTCATATTCTAGATGGGTAGCAATGACAAGCATGATCCAAATGGACTTGAGCATTGCCATAGAAAAAAACGTCTCGTCATAGTCAATATCATAACATTGACGATACCCCTTGGCAATCAGACGAACTTTATAGATCTCCATCTTTTCGTCTATGCCCCTCTTCCTTTTGAAGACCCATTTACATCCAATAGATTTAACCCCGTCAGGTAGGTCAACTAATGTCCATACATCATTGATCTTCATAAAATTCATTTCGGATCTCATGACTTTTAGCCATTTCTCAGAGTCGGATCTCTGCATCGCATCCATATAAGTGATCAGATTCTTATCATTCTCATCGAGTTCGATGGGATCACCATCTTGGATCAAGAATCCATAGTATCTATCTGGATGGTGGGGTACTCTGCTGGATCACCTTAATGGTGTGGGTTCATTAGGCTTTGAATCTGATCGGATCAAATCCGACTTAGGTTCAATATTTTGTGTTAGACTTTCTATTTATTGAACTTCATTAAGTTCAATCTTAGAGGCAACAGTTCCTTCATTAAGAAACTTCTTTTCCAAAAAAGTTGCCCTAAGGCTGACGAACACCTTTTATTCATCAGTAGGTAGAAATAGTATTTTTTGATATTTTTTGGATATCCTATGAATGTACACTTGTCAGACTTAGGTCCATGTTTGTCTGTAACTAATCGTTTGACATAAGCTGGGCACCCCCAAATCCTAAGGTGTAAAAATGCTGGCTTACGCCCTATCCATATCTCATATGTGGTTTTAACTACAGACTTACTTGGAATCCTATTTAATAGATAACAAGCCGATTCGAGTACATATCTCCAGAAGGATATTGGCAAGCTGGCAAATCCTATCATAGATCGAACCATGTCTAATAGAGTTCGATTCCTCCTTTTAGACACACCATTATGTTATCGTGTTCCAGGAGGGGTCCATTGAGAGAGAATTTTGTTCTCTCCTAGATATGTGAGAAACTTACTAGAAAGGTATTCTCCTTCTCGATCAAATCGAAGAATTTTAATACTCTTTTCAGTTTATTTTTCTACTTTACTTTGGAATCATTTAAATATTTCAAAAGAATCCGACTTATGTTTCATCAGATAGACATATCCATATCTGGATAGATCATCTGTAAAAGTGATGAAGTAGACATATCCACCATACTTATGCTCATTGGTCCACATACATCAGTATGTACTAGACCTAAGAGCTCATTGGGTCTCTCATCTTTTTCAGTAAAAGGTGACTTGGTCATTCTACCAAGAAGATAGGACTCAGAGGTTAGAAGTGATTCACAATCATTAACTTCGAGGATTTTCTTCTGAGTCAACCTGTTTATCCTGTTCTTATTTATATGACATAGCCTATAGTGCCATAAGTGGATATCTGATATACTATCTAATCTAGGATGCTTGTCAGTAGAATATACTACATTAATAGGTTGTGATAACATATATACACCATTGTTTAATTGTCTATAGAAAGTAGTAACACCATTCATAATGACATTACAAACTCATTTTTTTATTGAAATTTCATAATTATTCATGACCAAAAGGCCTACAGAAATAATATTTAAAAAGAAACTAGGATAGAAATGACAATCACTAAGAACAACGGTATGAGATTTAAATACAAGTTTTAAAATTTCTAAAGCTAGAACTAGAACTGATCTTCCATCTCCAACATTAAGGAATCTCTCACCTTACTCGAATCTTCTACTGACCTGCAACCCCTACAATGAATTGCAAATATGGTAAGGACTACCGATATCCAATATCCAATCAGTAATATCATAAATAGAAAAATTACAAGGAGTTATCATTTAAATACCTTGTCCAGCAATAGCTTGCTTCTTTCTCTGTCTGTTCGGATCTAGGGAGGCAATATACTGAGGATAGTTCCTCTTTCAGTGCTCCCGCTTCTTACAAAAGAAGCATTCGGCTTGATTCTTATCGGGCTTGGTCTTTGGGGTTTGAGCCTGCACAGGTGTCCTAGCATGAACATGCACCTTCTTGGCTTTCTTCTTCTTGTTCTTCTTCCTTTTTTCAAAGGATCGAAAACGAGAAGACGAACCTTTCACTAAGTTCACCGACTTCTTATGGAGTTGGTGATCCTTTCAAAGTTCTAAAGTAACCTCAGTAATCCATGGTAGTCCACTTCAGGCTTTGATATTCTATAATGTGTAAGAAATAGAAGATAAGACTTGGGCAGCAAATTCAGTATTGCATCTTTTTCAAGTTGTTTGTGCAAGAAAAAGCCGAGCTTGCTCAAGCACTCTATCAGCTCAATCATGTTTAGTACATGATCAATGATAGAGGCATTATCCCGCATTCTGACGTTGAAGATGGCACAACTAGTCTTGTGTCTCTCAACATCATCGAGTATGCCAAAAGAATCCTCCAACACTTGGAGCATTTTGTTTAGCTGAGCTATCTCAAACTTGCGACTGAACTCGTCGCTCATCACAGCCAGTATAATACAGCGCACCATGGTTCGATCACTGAGCCACTTCTGATAAGTGTCTCTGACTGTTCCACGTGCATTGATAGCTGGCTTCTCAGGTGCAGGATCCGTCAGCACATATAGGATCCGTTCATACTTTAGGACAATCTTCAACTTTCGGTACCAGCTACCGAAGTTAGATCCCACTAACTTTTCATTATCCAATAATGATTGGAGCAATAGAGAAGTGGCCATATCTGCACAAAAAAAAATCAAAATCTAATTAGTAATTGATTCATTAAACCTAAAGATTTGAACTTTAATCAAAAGATTTCTTTCACTATTTTATTCAAATTGGTAGCCTCTACCTCCAATTTGAGAAATTATCGTAATTTCTTAGTGGGTACTAGAATTCACATAGACTGTTCATAAGTCCAACTTTGGTTGGCCCACCCATGTACATCTAAGGATAGGTTTATAATCAATTATTTCTCTAAAAAATTTTTAGTAATTAAAATTTGCCCCAGACTCTGATCAGTTGGCTTTGGCCTTCTCAGAAAAGGATCCACTTAGGTCCAACCATTAACATGACCATACTTGGCCCATCTAACCAATGAATGATTAGGCCCAACTTTGGTTGGCCCACCTGATCACCATTTAGAAAGATGTATCCAAGAGATTATATAATGAATGATAATTTCATCAATTGATAAGCACCAGGCCTTTGGGCCTCCAATGATTATCCAACTGATGGACTCATTATCATCCACTTTAATAGAAGGCTATGATCCAGTTATCATATAATAATTTTATTTTAGGGATCTAATAATTTTAGAGAATTTATTTATAGAAGTGAGTAGGTCAGATTAACCAGTTTGTCATGATTCTCTCACTAACTTCACCAAGTCAGCTTAAGAGAGATCATTAATAGGTTGATCTAGGAGTACCTAAATCAGTCAAACTGATTTACCTAGCTGACATGGGTTAGCTTGAATAGTTAAGCGATCTGATTAAAACATAATCTCACCAAAAGGTCAGATAAGTTCGATCAGTGGAAGGATCTGCTAGGCCTGTCTTAGATACCATCAGAAATGATCAGATAAGTGGGCTACCAATTAAAAATCACTGATCTGATTTACCTTAGATACCAACTGGTTTAATTAGTTTCAATTAGATCAATCTAACAGTTCATGCTAGACCACATAGCTAAGAATCAAGTTCATCTTGGATCTTGTTAAAGACATGGACTTGACCAACTACAACTATTATAATTGATCTAGAGAATCCTTGATCTAATCTAAGACAATAATTGATTAGATTTAGTCAATTCTCTAATTAAATCCATTCTTTAATCTAACCCTAGGTCTAACCTAATTAATGGACCTAATCCCCACTAACCCATTTAACCCAATGTGTTATGATTTATGTCTTAGGATCTTCAATTCATAACCCTAGATCCTAATCAATCAACTTCTTAATTCTTAATTAAGTTTTGGGCTAAGGATTGGGGTTCAGCTTTTCGAAAATAATTTTCATATTTATAAAATATTTTTACTATATGATTCTATCAACCAAGTTGAATGTTTGATTCATAATCAATATGCAAGTAAAATAAACATAAAACTACTTTAGATTTAATCTAAATAGGTTCATGTAATTGAAACAATTTCAATAATAATCAATCATAAATCTTCCTAGATCAAATCTAACATATTTATTATGATTGAAATTAGATTAAAATATTTTTAATTAGATAATAAAATCTCTTAGATCTAATAAAATTTTATGATCAATATTTTAGATCAGCACATACTAGAACAACCTATTCACTATAAGGGGTAAACCTTACAGCAGGACAACCTTATGGCAGTCTGTGAAATCTAAAAATTTTATTTTATTTTATTTTTTTAATTTTATATTTAATAATTAGATTATAAATTAGATATAATCTAAGAAAAAAATTAGATATGCACAAAAATCATGTAATAAGAACCTAGGCTCTGATATCAATTGAAGGAACCAATTTAGGATTTCATAGGTAAATCTTGAAACTTTTTCAAGATCTTACAGTGGAAGACTTAAATAAATCTAAAATTTATTTAAATAATCATGTAAATACCTAGATCTCAGATCTATTATATGATCAAGGCATGATATTAAATCAAAAATTAAAATCAAATAAGAAAGTAAAAGATTGATCAAATCAATCTAGATCTACACTACATCAAATGCAGGTATGAAGTTAATAGATCAGATCTATTATCTAAGCAAGTTTAGACATTCTAACTTATTGATCCTAGCTTGAGGATGAAGTCACGAGCCGCACATGCGTCCGGCCTCTAGGAGTCATCGACATGAGCCTACGATCTCTGATCTAAAGTCCGATGCAGAAAATCAGCATAGCATGCTAGTACTGTGCTGATCCTTCTTCGACGGTCGATCCGATGCTTCCTTTTTTAAAATTTAGATTCTCCAAAATATGAAAAGAAAGATGAGAGTTTACTGATCTAAGACTCTCCTAAAAAAACTCAAAAGAAAGGAGGAAAGATTGAAATTAAAACAGCCCTGGAAGAAGACCCTCTTCTTCTTCTCTTTTCTCTCACCTAGACATCTAGTTTGGTGCCTATGGAACCCCCACGCCCAAGGATCCTTTTTCTCTGATTTTTGCACATCCAAAACTTCTTCCAAAGCTCTATATTTTATAAAAAAATTAGAATAAAATTTATCCAATAAATAAGAAAAAAGAAGAGTCCAAGTTAAGTCAAATTCCTAGACTAGGAATATCCAAACATGAAAAGTTATTGGGATGCCCAACTCTTGGGTGCCTCCTCCATAATTTTTGGCATGGACCAGCAAGGGAGGGTGCATAAAAAAGAATATTATTTTCATAGAATAAGAGAAGAATTAATTAAAAAAAGGGATGGCACTCAAGGAAAGATATTTTGGTCAACAAGGATTCTATCTCATAGAATCCTAAGCAAAACCAATTCCTCCTTTGACTTAGTCTTCCACCTAACTTTCAAATATGACTTGAAGAGAGAGAGGGGGCATAGAAATCAGAAAGAAAGAGATTTTTCATGAAAAATATCTAAAAAATAGGTATCGAGGGCATTGGGACCAAGGTGGTGTAAGGAGATAGAGAGTCCTAGTCACATTAGAACTCCTATTTTGACTTGGTCAAATAAGATCTTTTAATAAAAAAAAATCAAGATTAAATTAACCTAATTAAATAAGATTCTAATCTATTTAAGAACTTAATTAAATTAGATTTAATTTTGATTTATTTTCTAATCAAAGTAGAAAATTGGGTTAATCCGAGTCCTAGTTAGACTAGGACTAGTTCTTCCTTGCACTTGGCTTATCCAATAAATTAATTGAACTTAATCTAATCAAGTCCAAACTAAATCTAATTAAATCATATTTAATTAGACTTAATCTCAGCCTATTGGCTTAATCAAATTAAGCCAATTAACAATTCAATTGCTAATCGATCCTCCTACAATATTTGCACTAGGTTAAACATCAATCATATTTATTGTTTAATCTTAGAACGATTTTTAATCATTGATCAACTATTCGATCAGATCATAAGCTCTAATGTGTGTGATCTTATAGGTCTAAACCTAAGTCGATAGTATAGAAATAAATTTTTATACCAATCGAAGTGATCATCTAGTAATGATATCCGACGGTCGGATAGGTCAAATATGTAGAACACCATCTTTAGAACCCATGCGGATATAGTTTCTATATAATTCATCCCCCTGACCAAAATGCTCGTAGGATATCTCAGAGTAAACTATCAACTCTGATCAAGTTGTCTACATTATATTTCAAAATATCAAATCCATCTGATGGATTTTCCTGGTCAAGATTTTGCTAGATTGAAATATAATGATACATTGTTCTTCAACTCTTGAAGTGGTCAATTTCATCTTGATCACACTCCAACTTTGCAAGTACTTGACTATGCCCAGAAGTCTTACATTGCTGAATTAGAAATTTAGTTAGTCCGGTACTAAAGTACAGTGAGTTGCTTGCAAGTCACTGAGGTAATCTCAGGTCTAAGGGATACTTATACCTATATCTCATTAGAGACATTCTTGACAGCAGAATACTCTAGAGTTGGTCACATTCAATGATGATGTATCCATACATCTCATCCATATGCCATACCAGTGTCTCTATACTTCTTGGTTAAGAGGACAACTAACCTATATGGCATACAGCGACCTATGCTCGATAGCTGCTGTCATCTTTATTAACAGTCTATCATTTGATCGTGAACAAATTTAAGGACTAATCGATAAATCCTCTTTTTATCAAAGCTAAATAGTCCTAAAAACTTTATCACAACAATGGAGTTCATTAAAAGATGTAAACTTATGATGAAAAGGATGCCAAAATATTTTTATTAATTAATAAATTAATTATAATATCTCAATCGTCAATAGGCTGACGATTGTCTTTGAGACATAATTCTCAACATGGATGCTGTTGGATGGACCAATTCTACTATACCCTCTGCCATCTATCAAAGTACTCCTCAGTACTCCACTGATCGTAGAGGGCCTCCGATATATCCACTAGCATCCAATAATCTGTGTAAGACTTCTAGTTCGATGGTGACTTAAAACTAGAGTATTGTCTGATAGATTATCGAAGGCCATACAGTCCATCCCAGGATCTCTCTGCATGGCCACCTCCTTGAAGGTCCAATGGCCAACCTCCTCATTTTGAGGAGTTTCGAATCGATAGTATCCCTATAAGCAGAAGCAACCATGTATTAATAAATAAAATACAAACCTATCAGAAATTTAAAAATTAAACATCTTTGACTTATTAGGAATATCTTCTAGGCTGCATCACGAGCCCCCAATGGCCAACTGGAGAACCCATTCACTAGCCCCAACATCAATTATTGGATGATCCCGATAACCACATAAGGCACCCCAGGCTTTGTAAATGTGTTACAAAATTGATTTTGAACAATAAACGTTAGTCTCTAAAATGGCTAAATTTTAAATATATTTAGTGAAGATATAATACTTACGAGCGGCTCTAAATGTGAAATGAGCTCTTTATCCTTCTGTCAAGTTGAATGTATCATGAGCCGGGTGGATCCTCTACCACGCCACTGACTTTGAGATCTGGGCACTGCTCTATATGACTGTAGGGTCACTAGTGACCCCACGACGTCCGAACCTAAGAGTATCAAGACATCATGAAAAATGTATTATTAGATAATAAAGAATAAAATAACATAAAATAGAATATCTAAAGTATTAGAGTTTACCAGTGGTATATGTGCCATAGAATCATATGAGCTAGCGGCATGAGAGCTCTCTCTTCGGCTATGATGGCTTCGACCTCGAAAAGACATAATCTATAATCTCTGAAAATGAAAATAAATAGATTCACGAATTAATTATATAATTATGGGTGGTAATGGAAGATTTAAAATGATACAAAATAAGTATATAGATGTTTGGTATCCTTCGAATATTTGGTGCCCTTCAGATGGGTGGCAATGTAAGACAAGTATTTAAAATAAGTCAGAGGTCTAAAATTCTTCGTAAGCGAGGATCACTACTCATCGGCCTCTTCATATGTTTGGTACTCCTTAGATTCTTTGTCTAAATCTTCCTCTTCCTCTTCTTCTTTCACTTCTTCCTCTTCTTCACCTTCTTAAATAGGATGCTCCTTAAAAATAAACTCAGTATGATTTACCTCCTCATGTTGGATATCATGTAGGAGAATTTTTGGAGCATCCAACTCTGTATCTATTAAATGCTGATGAACTCCTAATGTTTCATCTATAGGATTTGGTGTGGTGCTTCCAAGCCTTATGGGGCCATGGGAGGAACTAGGATGTCGGCTCTGGGAGACTAGGATAGGTGTGAGTCCTAGGGCTAGGATAGGAGTTATCTTGGTGAAGATGATGTGTAGCTCTGCATGGACTCGAGGTTCAGATGTGAGGATCTTGAGGGAACTTGGTAGGTGCTCCAGAGACCTAGGACATAAGGTGGAGCAAAGAACCAAAATCAGGAGAAGAATCATCTAAGACGAGGGGCTGATACATAGATGGGCTGGTTTGGATACATAGTTGAGCTAGCTCGAACTGAGATCGAGTTGATTTGGGATGTAGTCGAGCTAGCTATCTCAAGCAGATAGAAGACATGATTCGGAAGAGACGCAGTCGAGCCAACTCAGCTACTGACAGAGCCGGCTCGACGGTGGCGTACAAAATTGGATGGATTTTCAATTTGATCTTGGATTAGGATTAATCCAAAGGATTTTAAGGCCTGGTCCAATAAGGTCTTAAGATAGCTAACACATGTATAGGTCGAATTTAGATCTAGGGGATGAGAGCATGGGAGACATGGGTGTACATGGGCTCGGTGAGTGCTTTCATGTATTGGATTGGCCTAGAAGAGTTTTTTAGCTAAAGTTTAGATTTATTAGGGTTCATATGGTATAGTAAAAATTTTAGGATATATAAATCTAGATATTGTAATATTTACAATAAGAGTGGAATCAATATAGAGCTTTTCTCCCTAATTCTTTTTTCTTTGGTTCCAACGTCAAGCCCTGGTGCCGTCATTAACTTTTGCTCTTCTTCATATTTTTGGATTAACATCTAGGTTCGTGCAAGAGATCAGATCTATGATTATGGTTTCGAGCAGTCGTAGGCATAACAATTGATATCAAATCAATACCGATTATTTCAATACTTAGTATCAGAGCCTGGTTGAGTGTGAAGGAGGAAGAAGATTAAATTTTAGTAGAGATCAGCAGCAAGGTTCAGATATAAGATTTTCTCTAGGCTTCGTGAGGAAAAAAGTGATCTAAGAGTTGCTGTCCACCATCCCTAGTCAAGATAATTTTCAGATTTACCTGTTAGCTATTTTTGATTCGATTTGATTATGGAGAACAATGAGTTGAAGGTAGGATTTGAGAAGTTTGATGGAAAAGATGGTTTCGCGATGTGAAAAGTTAGGATGGAGAATCTGCTGATTTAGATGAACTAGATTCGACCTTGGAGGATAGACTGGAGGAGATGATAGACAAGGAGTGAAAATCATTAGAGAAAAGGATATGTGCCACGATTAGAGCTTGTCTGGCAGATAAGATGATGTATGGCATGTTGGAGGAGAAGACACCCAAGGATTTATGATCAAGATTACATCAGTTGTATATGAAAAAGAACATGTACAATAAGTTGGTGTTGAAGAAGCAACTACATAGCCTTCGGATGTAGGAGGATGAGGATGTTGCGGAACATATTCAGCGATTCGACCGGATGAGCATAAACTTGCTCAACATTGGGATGGAGCTCAAAAAGGAGGACAAGAGTTTATTACTGCTATATTCGCTATCCGGAAGCTTCGATCCATTGGTAACTACACTGCTGTATGGTAAGAAGACACTGGCATATGAGAAGATCGTATCAGTGCTAAGGTCCAATGAGCAGTAAAAATGGATGATGAAGAGGAAGATCTTCTAGGAGGGTCTCGTGGTGTCAGAGAGGCCCAAGCAAGGAAAGATGAAGGGTCAGCGAAGGGATAGCAAGGGATCCAAGAAGTGCTTCAAGTATGATGAAGTAGGACACTTTAAGCTTCACTTTGAAAGAAGTGCAAGAAAGGAGAAAAGTTAGATTCCATCATTTTAGTCACTACAAATGAAGAGTCGAATAAGCTCTTGATGGTTTTGGAGGAGTCTGCGGGATGCAATATATTCGAGATAGTTTCGAAGGGATCCATGAAGTGTGGAGGATTCGAAGAAGCAGCGCTTGTATTCGAGGTACAGCGGTAGGCTCAGCAGTGCAGTATTAGATGGTTAGCCTTGAGAAACTCGATTATAGAGTCAGCTTCTACAGCATCAGAAGGATTTTAGTTTTAGATGGAGCATCGGATAGAGGTGGCTTCACCAGTGGAGAGAGTTTGACATATGTTCAGAGTGGAGGAGTGCAGGAGGATCAATATTTTAGCACCAATGTCAGAGATCACAGTTTCAGGTGGAGCAGCATGTATAGATGAACAGGCAAAGTTCTGAGGAGATCGTATTAGGGTATGCAGTGGGTGCCAGCATAGGATTGCTGCAGATTCTCTATGAAAGTTTAGGATAAATGATGCGGCTGCCAAGCAGAAGGATGTCTACAACTCCAAGGATGGTGCATAGGTACAAATCAAGGTCTTCAGCTGTGGAGATGGTCATCGCAAAGGCCTCAAAGAAAGCTTAGCAGCTGAAGAAAGATGGCAGTGGCAATGTGTGCACAAGTAGCTGTTAGGTCATGCATTGACAGCAGAATCATGCAAGAAAACATTATCAGGTATGCCAAGGCTTGGGTGCACCAAGATGGAGATAGTAGAATTTGGTGTGGTGCTCCTAAATCTTGGAAGGCCACAGGAGGAGTCAGGGTGTTGGCTCTGAAAGATTAGAATGTGTGTGAGTCCTAGGATTAAGATATGAGTTATCCTAGGTGAAGATGGCATGTAGCCCTGCACAGACTCAAGATTTAGGTGTGAGGATCTTGAGGGGACTTGGTAGGTACTTTGAAGATTTGGGACATAAGATGGAGTAAAGAACCAAAGCCAGGAGAAGAATCGCCAAGATAAGAGGCTGATACACGGATGGACTGGCTTAGATATACAGTCGAGCTGGCTCGAACTGAGATCGAGTCGACTTGGGGTATAGTCGAGCCAGCTATTTCAGGCAGATAGAAGACAGGGTTCGAGAGAGATGCAGTCGAGCCAGCTCGGCTACTGATAGAGTCGGCTTGACGGTGTCGTACAGAACTGGATGGATTTTCTATTTGATCTTGGATTGGGATTAATCTAAAAGATCTTAAGGCTTGGTCCAATAAGCTCTTAAGATGGCTAACACATGTATGGATTAGGTTTAGATCCAGGAGATGAGAGCATGGGAGAAATGGATGTACATGGGCTTGGTGAGTGCTTTCATGTATTGGATTAGCTTAGGAGAGTTTTTCAGCTGGAGTTTGGATTTATTAGGATTCATGTGGTATAGCAAAAATCCTAGGATATATAAACTCAGGTATTGTAATCTTTACAATAAGAGTGGAATCAATACAGAGCTTTTCTCTCTAGCTCTCTTCTCTCTCTGGTTCCAACGCCAAGCCCTAGGTGTCGTCATCAACTTTTGCTCTTCTTCATATTTCTGGATTAACATTTAGATTCGTGCAAGAGATCGGATCTACGACTGTGGTTCCGAGCAGCCATAGGCATAACAATTGATATCAAATTAGTACCGATTATTCTAACATCATCCTTCTGAAAGCATTTTGATAAATAAGGCTCTTTTTCTTCTTCAAGCTCATAATGATTGGCTCGAGACTTAATCTTACATACAACCTACCAATCTTTTCTTCCTCTCTCTCTTGATGGAAAAGGAGTATAATACACTTGAATAGCTTATTGGGCTAGCACAAAAGGGTCATTGACGTATGCTTTTGATTTATGTTTGATTTCAAAAAGCCCATGGATCAACCTTCATATAATTGTTGGTATCAAACAATCAGCACTTAAACAGAATGATACTATTACCTCTAAGATAGATCAACTTGATCACTTCTTCGAGGATTTCATAGTAGTCACTCTCCACCTCTGCCTATCAGTTGCCCTTTATACACACATCGCTCTTCATTATACTCTTATGATATCCATATTGCTGCATATAAAATTTAAAACCATTTACATTACATCCATTATAATATGTCACATACTTTGTCGGCATGTAACATAATGGTCTTAACTTTTTAGGTATGGATTTGCCCTTTTGCATGGTCTGTATATTATAGAAGGAATAAATTAGAGAAAATTATTATAAATAAAATGACAATGATTGCTTACCAGTTGATGAAACTAATTTATAAAGTTTTATGAATGCTGAGTGAAAATTTCTTCTACACTTATCATCGAGTTGTCCCATCTCAGCATCTCATCATATTGCCTATACATACATAAGTATAGGATGGTAAGTGATTAAAGAGTTGAGATTGTGATGGATACTTACTCAACATATGGATTGATTTATGCATAGTTTAGTAAAACATATGTCTTTACCTATCGAATTTTAGTATTAGTCAATATCAGATGAACCTCGTGCGCAAATGCATGAGTAGGATAGGCAAATATTGAGATCTTTGCCTCTAATCCCTCACCACGATCATCATTTCGACCTACTTGAGTCAACTTTGTCTACACACTATAGTTAAAGTAGTGTCAGCTGAAATTAGAAATTTATTCAATTATATAAGTCTTTACAATAGAACCTTCGACTCTGGTCTTGTTTTTTACTTTTTTTTTGAGATTGTGCATGTATCTATCAAATGGATGCATTTACCTATACTGTACTGGTCTCCTAACCCTAGCTTTATATGCTAGATGAATTACGAGATGCTCCATGAAGTCGAAGAAACTAGGAGGGAATATTTTCTCCAATTTGTATATAGTCTCTATACTGCTAGCCTTAAGATTAAAGCTATTGTCGGTGGATAGTTTAGTAGTACAAATGTTTTTGAAGAAAAGATTAAGCTCAATCAAAGAACTCTACATAGGATTGAAAAAGAGATAACGTCAAGCCAATAGAAGTAATTATTACATAAAGATATGGCAGTCATGGCTTTTTAGCTCATAGATTTTGTAATCTTTGATATTGACGCACCAAGCTAGATTACTTGCACAACCATCTAGAAATTTAAGATTTTTAAACCATTCACATATGTCCTTCAACTGCTTCCTCGTTAAGATATAAATTATTATTAATATTATTAATTTAAAAGTTAATTAAATATTATTAATTTAAAATTAATTTAACTAAATTTAATTAAATATTATTAATTTAATTTAAATATTAAATATAATTTAACTAAATTGCATAAATATTAATTTAAAAATATTAAAAAATTTAAAATAATGATATTTGGCGACTGCTATGCAGTTGTCACCACCGCCATCGCTAATACTCACCAAACATAGTTGCGCGATAGAAGACGACGCTGCGGTATGGAGGTGGTGCTATGCAGCAGGAGACGACACTATCAAGGGCTCGAGGGGGCGGTCGGAGGGAGGTGGGCTAGGAGCTCGGGGTTCAGGGAGGTGGTTGGCGGCTTAGAGAAGCTAGATTTGGTGATAAGAGAAAGAGGGGATTGGACTGACAGTTGGGGGGAGGCGGGCCATGGGTAGCTGGGGGGAGGCAGGTCGGGGGCTCACGACTAGAAGCTCGGGGAGGTAAGAGGCGGCTGGAGGCTCGGGGAGGCGAGAGGCAGTCGTGGGCTCGAGGAGGTGGTCGGGTGCTAGAGGATGTCGGATTTGATGGCGTGGCGGGAAAAAATGAGGATCGAAGGACTGGAGGTGGGGGAAAGAGGAGAGCAGCGGGGGGATAGGAGGGAAAATGAAAAATTGAAAAATAGGACGAGGGTAGATTTAGGATAAGTACTAGCAATGATAAAGTTGTTGTCACTAATACTATCGCCAATAATAACTATTAGCGACGGCTAATCTACCATCGCTAAAACCATCAGTAAAAATGATTATTAGAGATGATAATTTTGCCGTCTCTAATGCCGCCGCTAATAATGTATTAGTGATAGTGAAAATATAAAGCAAATCAGTAGAATGAAGTGAAAATACAAACCGTCCGTAAAAGCCATCACTAATACCTTATTTATTTGTAGTTAAATGATCCTACTTTATAAGTGAAGTATCCATGGTTTTCAAATACAAAGTAGATCACTAGAATGACAATTTACCCTACTAATAATTATCAATGCCTACCAATAAAATGTAAATCTAGTGGAAGCATTTAACCAGTTCATTTGTGGTTAGGATAACAAGGCAGAAAATTTTTTCTTTTCCTGGTTAGAGGGGTTACAAAATGGTGATATAGCTCATGACTTGAGGTATCGAAACACAATTGAATTGTGGTTCATGTGTTTTCTCAATTTAGGTGAACCATCATATATTTTTTAAACCAAGAATGGCCTGGGAATATAGGGAGACCGATCGCATAGGTCACAGTTAAAGCTCCTGCAACTAAAATGCCACCCTCTAAAATTCTCCTGAACTTTGAAGAAGTCAAAGTCAAAAAAACCACAAGCCTTGAGCTGCTTTCAACTTTGCTGCACAAAAAATAAGTCAAAAAATCAAAATGCAATGCTAAGGACATGCTATCAGTATGTGTTCGCATTATGTATATGTAGTTATGCGTTTGTTATGAATATAAGCAATGAAGTGGATGCATTGGATTGTTAGAAGTTAAACTTTGCTAACGACATCGTCTTGCTGAAGAAAATCGCCTAGAAGTTCCTCTCTGATGGTAGTAAAAACATTTATTGTAAACCAAAAAAAAAAAAAAATGTGTACACTTTAAAATGCAAACATACAACTTATTTAACTAGTAAGAATAAACAGTTATCTTTACTGTTGCTTTTCAAACTTTCTAACAGCAACCTTTTCTAATCAATTAATGGTTTAAGCTTTAAGAATTTGATAGTATAATTTGTGAAAAAAATACTTGATACATTTACAAAGACCATTATAGTAATAATGAAAGAATTTCATAAGTACATACATATTTAACAAGACATAAATATATATCACAGCCTTATTATTGTGCCAAAGCTAGCTCATTTAAAGGCAAAAGTGACATAAACTAAAATGTAGCTACATAAAAGTAAGACGGCTGCAGATAGGTTAGATTGATCAGTGATTTGATCTAACCTTCTGTTTTGGTTGGGTTTAAGTTTAATATTTGAATCCAATTAGGAATTACTCACAATTTGATCCTATCCATTTGCACCATATAAAAAATAAATTTAAAGCCAACAATAATTAAGGGCATGTTCTTTTGAGGATAAAAAATTTATCCAAAAATTTATATTTTTTTAAATAAGTATTTTTTAGATAATATTTAGATAAAAAAATAATTTATCTATGTTCTTTTATACTACTAATTTTTTGAATAAATTACTAGGATCTACCCATATTTTTCATAACACTCTTTACTATATAAATATTATTATACATTATATTATATTAATATCTTATATTAATATATTATATTACCATAGTATTATATAAATAATATTATATATAATATAATATATAATATAATATTATAATATATTATATTATAAAAATATATTATAATATCTAATAATATAATATCATATAATATAATATAATATTATTATATTATATTCTTTTATATTATATTATATTATATTAATATAACATAATATATTATTATATTATAATAATATAACATAGTATATTTTAGTAATTTATTTATAATATTATAATATAATTCCTATTCATGTAATAATATATTATATTATATATAATATAATAATATAATATATCTAATAATATATTATATATTATATTATATTATGATGTTATATTATATTATATTATATTATATTATTGTTAATATTTATATATATATAATATAATATATATATATTATTATTATAATATTATCATAATATATTATAATAATATAATATACTATATTATAATAATTTATTATAATATTATAATATAATATTCTATATCATATTATAATATATTATATTGTAATAATATATTATAATATCTAATATAAATATTATTATATATTATATTATATTATATTATTATTATGATATATTATATTATATTATATTACATTACATTACATTATATTATATTATATTATATTATATTATATTATATTATATTATATTATATTATAAGGGTATAGTAGAAATGAATTAAAAGAGTTACTTTTTCGGTTGATGAAAAAAATGATTTAGCCATCTTTTAGATGGATAATATTTTTTTCCATTTCATGGATAAATACTATTCAAGAAAAAATAATTTTTTTATCTTAAAAAAATATAAAAATATGAATAAATTGATTAATAAAAAAATAAATTAATTTTTTAATAATATTTATTTATAATAATAATAATAATAATAATAATAATAATAATAATAATAATAATAATAATAATAATAATAATAATAATAATAATAATAATAATAATAATAATAATAATAATAAAGAAGGCTCTAAAGGATTACTTTAAAAAAAATTCAGCACTTTCGAGTGCCCGCTCCAAAGCTTAATCCCGAACAAATGTTAAAACCACGGCCATAACATCTGGGTCCGGGGTATCCGGGCAACAAAGGCCTTGGAGCAGCACAGGATTTTTAAGATAGGCATTCAACCAATGAAATGTTACCACGCGTCCACCAGCCTCCATGGGAGTGGCCACGCGGGGAGGGCGATGCCTAAAAGATTCGATGGAAAAAAAAGAAGAGAGAGAGAGAGGGAAAAGAACGTGAGGATTAGGCAAAGCGAGACACGAAAGAGCGGCGAGTCACCAACCGCCGCGAGCGAGCGGAAGATAAGAAAGTGAAGGCGGAGTTCTATGGCGGCAGCGACGGCGGCGTACGCAGCAGCAGCGGCCGCGCTGGGCGGAGCTCGCCTTCCCATGGCGGCGTCCGCCGCCCCTCGGAATCCCTCCCTCCTCCTTCCGCCTCCCCCTCGCCGCTTCTCTTCACCGTTCCTCCCTCTCGCCTCATCCTCTCGCTTCCCAGGTAGCTCCAATGTTCGCCTATTCTAATTGCAAAGTTTTTGTTTAGATTTCATTTTGTAGCTCAGGGGACATCCGCAGTTCAAATTTTAGAGTTTAATTTTCGAATTGTGTTTGAAAGGAGATTAATTTCTATTCACTAGTATAGACATTTGAATCTTCGAGATCAGGGCTTGTAGAGGAGTCCAGCACGATAATCTTAGCTTGTCCTTTTATTTTCTTGATTGGAAAGTTGCTTGCTTGGTTGGAAAAATGTTTGGTTTTGTAAGTTTGAGACTTTGAACGCTGACGCTCGATTTTTGAGCAAGTTTATATATGCTAATTACTTTGCTTACGGTGTTGATGGTCACTGGTTCAGTGACAATTTGAAATCTTGAAGTTGTAATGCAAGAAGTTTCAGTTGACTACTTTGATGGATTCTTTGAAATGCCCCTTTGAATTTGTTAGAGAAATTAGGATTTTTAAGACAGCAAATCTTTCTTGCTCGCAGCTTGTTTAAATCTTCTTCATCTTTTCTTTTCCCCCTCTGGTTGAAAACTTTTTCCAATCTATAATTAGTAAGTTTCAGCTCTCACTTTCAAGTTTTAGGCAATGTTATTGATTCTAATTCCAATACTCTCTAATTATTATTATCTCTTTTTTGGTGAACAATGATTACTCTTTCAATGTAAGACGTAGAAGATAACACGTCTCCTAAATTTCTTAATTGAATTAGTAAAAAGTCCCCTTTGGACTGGTTGAGAGAGTAGAAGAGTTGTCCTATTCCTTGACTTGCATGATGCCCTAGATTTTGCTTAGACTAATCTCCATCCTTTTGGACAGTTTTAGAGCACTAAATGTATTTCTCTTATATGTTTTCTATATGTGGGATACTTGATTTTTAATCTTTTTCTTGAGAAGAGACACTAGAATGCATTTGATTTAAATTCTTGTTGACAGATTCACACAGGTTTTCTTCACTCCAAGTAAGAGCCACTTCTTCCTCGGAAGAGACATCTAGTTCTCCTGATGAGCTCCTGGAAGATTTAAAGCAAAAGGTATTATCCACCCACTCACCAAAAAGCATATTTGATTGCTGCATCTTAATGGTTTTATTAATACCATTATGGTCACAGTGGGATGCTATCGAGAACAAATCTACAATTTTCCTTTATGGAGGAGGTGCAATTGTTGCAGTTTGGCTGTCTTCCATTGTTGTTGGTGCCATCAATTCTGTCCCTTTGGTATTCACTAGACTTACTTTGCTGCATCCTTCAAGTGTATCTGTTCTCTAGCTAGATCGATGCTTTGTTTTAGCTTTTATAAGTTCCACTTTGTAAAATCTCTAGCAGTTGGCTGCAAAATTTGTTGCTGGTTTGGTTTTTCCTCTTGAACTATGTGCTTCTGATTAGTACTTTTGTAATTCTCCCATGACCAACAGCTTCCAAAGCTAATGGAACTAGTGGGCCTTGGATATACTGGATGGTTTGTATATCGCTACCTACTTTTCAAGGTAATTCTAGATAATTGTGTTAATTGCTATCATGAACGATTTTGTTCTGAAAAAGTGAATCATAAAAGATCTTCTTTCATGATCTCTTGCATCTTTATTATGTTACATGTGATTCGGGCAATCTTCAGTGGCAGTTGTGCATTGTCCAATTAATTGTTATTATACACATGATCCAACATTTTGTACAATATTACAGATATTAGTTATAAAGCACTTAATAAGGAAGATTCAAATGCAAAGCACAGGATGTGGAATATATGTGCCATTAGATGATTCTGCATCTATAACTGCTTATGTGGAAAATATCCATACATAAGCATTAGATTCTTGTGGATGCCATGTTGTTCCACATTCAAAAACAATTAACCTGATGAAACTTAATTGTATATTTTTCCATAATTGCTGGAATGTAGTTTTGTTGATCATAGCCCTTAGGTAATCAAAGGAGAATGACATAATGCATAGCATTTCACATAGAAATATTTTTCTTTTTCTATGATCTTAATCTGGTTCACGAAATGCTTCTATCTATTTAATCATCTTATGATTGACTTCGCTTCAGGTAGCTGAATGGAACTATGCTAAGTTCTGTTCTCTTCTCATCCTTGTTATTTTCCTGTTCTTGCTGACAAATATATATATATATATATTTTCCTCCACAGCAAAGCAGGAAAGAGTTAGCCAACGATATTGAAGCTTTAAAGAAAAAGATTGCAGGAACAGGTGAATAACTGCAGTTAGCCTGAGGATTTCTGAAGTACCTCTGGACCATCTGTATTAGAGACAATTTTGATAATATATTTATAACTGTTGTATGCTATTTCTTGTATTAAACTGTTTTTCTTCCTGTAATGGCATCCTTGTTAGCAATTTTTCATTGAAATATATTGGTTTCTTATACAATAGTTTGTCTTTTTCTTTTTTTCTTCCTTTCAGGGAACTTCACCTACATGCTTCACTTTTTGTTGGGTTGAGAACACTGAACTTATTAAGGGGCTGTTTGGATTCTTCATTTAGAATCATATAGAGTACTATAATTTATAGATTAGATACATATTTGGTATGGTATCGATAGAATATGGTATGATGTAATACAAGTATTAGGGATAAACCCCGCTCCCGCCGAAGTTCAGCCTGATGCTTAGCCTAATGCAACCGGTAATCACGAAAGAACTTCGATCGAAAATTCTCCTCCTTTAGCCGGCCGAACTCTTTCAACGGCCAAATCTTAGCTAAACTTCTTCAGCCGACCGAAATCCTCAGCGGCCGAGCTCCAGTCGAACTCCTCCAGCAGTTGGACTCCTCGAGGAGCCGAACTCCTTTTGGACTCATTCAGTCGGATTTCTACATGAGCCGAACTTCTTCCGGATTTTTCCTTTAGTCGAATTCTTTTAGGAGTTGGACTCCTTTCAGACTTCTTTTTCGGTCGGATTTCTACAAGAGTCGAACTCCTACCGGACCTCTCATTCAGTCGGATTTTTACAGGAGCCGAACTCCTACCAGACCTCTCTGTCGATTGGATTTCTATAGGAGCCAAACTCCTTCCGGATTTCTTCTTCAGTCGGACTCCTCCACGAGTCAAACTCCTTCCGAACTCCTTCTTCAGTCGAATTTCTACAGGAGCCGAACTCCTTCCGGATTTCTCCTTCAGTCGGATTCTTTCAAGAGTCGGACTCCTCCCAGACTTTTCCTTCGACCGGATTTCTACAGGAGCTGAACTCCTACCGGATCTCTCCTTGACTCCTCCTTCAGTCGGGTTCCTTCAGGAGCCGAACTCTCTCCAGACTTCTCATTTAGTCGGATTTCTATAGGAGCCGAACTCCTTCCGGACTCCTTCTTCAGTCGGATTTTTTCAGGAGCCGAACTCCTTCCGGACTTCTTCTTCGGTTGGATTTCCGTAGCGGATTATTTTCAGATTTCAGCTAGCATTCTTTCTGAATGATCCCCTCTAGCCGTATTTCCTTTAGGAGTTCGAACTTCTCTGGAATTGATGTATGTCAAAGCTCTTCACCAACGAACGCCTGCTTTCTTCGAACTTCGACTATTAAATCTCAACGAACGACCACATCACGGCAATGGATACCTCTCTCCGTAACAAACTCCATATGGCTCCGAGTGGCCCACTACTAGATGGCTACAGCTGTCACTATCAGTCTGCTACAGACGGCCCCTCCCTCCGTGATAGACTCCGTCAGGCCCTAAGCGGCTTACTACCAAACGGTTGCAGCTGTCACTATCAATCTGCTACAGGCGGTGCTGCAGGCGGTGCCTCTCTTCATGATAGACTCCACCAGACCTCGAGCGGCCCACTACAAGACGGCTGCAGCTGTCACTATCAATATGCTACAGGCTTCGTATATAAAATGGGATCCTCTAGATATATTTTATCAAAGCTCTCTTCTTCTTTTCGAAATTCTGCTGAACTCTTTCTTGAGCACTCCATTTCTTTTGGTCAGAAGAGCTGACTTGATCGTCGGAGGGTCCTGCCAGAGCCATCACCATCGACTCTGGATGGGACTTTGTTTTGTAGGTCATTGGCGACTATCTCGTCTTCCTCGACTCCAATTCGGTCTGGCGTCAACCAGATTTTGCACCAACAGAATAGGTGCTAGAGAAAAGGACCCAGGTACTCTTATTTTTAAAGGAGTGCTCAGCTGATCCTGTGGATTTTCTTCAAGATTCATCTCCATCCTCTTTCTCAACCTCGAGAAATGCCTCCAAAGAGGACAACTATCCGAAGATCTATCACTTCCACCGTCAGATTTAGGCTAGATCCATTTATCCCTGCTCCATCACCGGCGCTTCAACCTCCTCCACTGACGGTCGTGATAAATTTGGAGCAGTTTAATCTGCTGATGCATCGGATTTAGGGCCTCACCGAAATGGTGCAGGCCATGCGGCAGCCTCCGGTGGCAGTTCCGTTAGGAAACTCGCTGTCTGGATGTCAGAAATTGATCCCAAGGAGGAGCACTTGGACAAGCATATCCGTTGCCCCTGGAAAGGAGAAACAGAGAGCAGAGGATCCTTGCTTGGATCATGGTTCTTCTCCGGAAGGGACCTTCCCTATCCATGGTTGGAAGTCTTCCAAGATTTACGATCGAGTTGACGTCCTCGATCAGAAACTACGGAAGATGGATCGACAGATTGAGGAGCTCGACCACGTCATCCCAGCTCACTATGACGACGTCCGCACCGATCCTCCCTCCTCTCTCTGAATTATTCAAGAGTTTGTTCCGTCGAACTTCAAGCTCCCCCAATTTAAAAGCTACGATGGAACCTCTGATCCGATCGATCACCTAAAAATCTTCCGGACCATGATACTACTTTATGGCGCACCAGACGCTATATTATGCCGAGTTTTTTCATTTACTTTAAAGGAAGCAGCAAGAAATTGGTACTCGACATTGAAGCCAGATACGATTTTCTCCTTTGATCAGATGAGCTATCAGTTTGTGGCTCACTTCATCAGCAGTCGACATCCGCGTCGAGGTTCGGATTCTCTGATGAACATCAAGCAGAAGGAGGAAGAATCCATCCGAGCTTATGTCACCCGGTTTAATGCTGCTGCATTGGAGGTTCAGAACCTGAACCAGTCGGTTGCGATGGCCGCACTCAAGGACGGCTTTCAGAAGAACGATTTGCTGTTCTCCCTGAAGAAGAAGTACCTCAGAAACTTTGCCGATCTGCTAGCTCGTGCTAAGGGATATGCTCGAGTGGAAGAAGCTTTCAAGTTGAAGGATGAGGAAGCCGTAGGAGAGTGGCATATACTCATCGTTGATGGAAGGCTGAATGAAGTTCGGCCGCACCCACAGACTCTCTCCGAGCACAAGCGAGCCCGAACTCCTCCTCAAGCTCATCATCAAAGAAGCTCCGATGGAAGGGCGTGAAGAAATCCCCTCCCTAAAAGTTTCATAACTACGCCCTCCTCAATGCTCCATAGACGTCGGCCTGAAACAAGCCAATGGCGCTATTGCAGCTAGAACTACCAATGGGAGAGGAATAATAAGGAGATCGATCGCCTCCTGGCATCATCAACGTTATCTTTGGGGGGCTTAGTACTTTGATGAGCCGCCATCTCTCAGCCTTAGAGCCAGGGGAAGCTTGTCCCGAGTTGGGAAGGCCCATATGAAATAGAGGAGGTCGTTTGGCCCGGAACTTATCGCCTGAAGAAGCTCGGAGGAACAACGCTCCCACGACCTTGAAACTCAGAGAATTTGAGAATGTACTGCTGGTAATTTTTCTTCAATAAAATTTCTCCATTTTAATATTATTATTTTTTGGTGCGAAAACTATCTAATGCCAGGAAAAAAGTAATCAATAGTGGCCATATTAGGAACAAGAGGAGAACCTCGTCCTAACATGAGCAAGTCGAAGATCTCATTCATTTTAGATGAGATGAGGGAGAGGCTCTGACAATGGCCCTTATGTGCTCCTACAGTCCATTAGGAACAGGAGGAGAACCTCATCCTAACACGAGCAAAGTCGAAGACCTCGTTCATTTTAGACGAGATGGGGGGAGAGGCTCTAACAACGATCCTTATGTGCCCCCACAGCTCGTTAGGAATAGAAGGAGAATTTCGTCCTAATGCAAGCAAAGTCGAAGGCTTCATTTATTTTAGACGAGATGGCGGGAGAGGCTCTGACAACGGTCCTTATGTGCCCCTGCAGTCCGTTAGGAATAGGAGGATAACCTTGTCCTAACGCGAGCAAAGTCAAAGATCTCATTCATTTTAGACGAGATGGGAGAAGAGGCCTTGATAACGGCCCTTATGTGCCCCCATAGTCCGTTAGGAACAGGAGGAGAACCTCGTCCTAATGGGAGCAAAGTTGAAGGCCTCGTTCATTTTTGATGAGGTGATAAGAGAGGCCCCGACAATAACCCTAGATACGCCCCTGCAGCCTGTTAGGAACAAGAGGAGAACCTCATCCTAGCATGAGCAAAAGTCGGAACCCCGTAGACCAAAGATGTGGAGAAGGAAGAAGCTCGGTGGAGAATCCTTACACATGCTTTCCTACGACAACCTGACTACGTCAAATGCGAATGGCAGAATCTTATCCTGGTTTGCATAAGAGATCCTAGTTTGGCATCCACGACAAGCCCAGCATCCACAACGAGCTTGGTGTCAACTTCAACGTCAACAAGAGATAAGATCTCCTTCAACCTCGATTGGAGATAAGATCTCCTCCGAGCTTCCATGTCAATATCAACGGGAGATAAGATCTCCTTCAATCTCGGCTGGAGATAAAATCTCCTCCGAGCTTCTACGTCAACAAGAGATAAGATCTCCTTTAACCTCGGCTGGAGAGAAGATCTCCCTCGAGCTTCAAGTTCAACATCAACAGGAGACAAGATCTCCTTCAACCTCGGCTGGAGATAAGATCTCCTCCGAGCATCAACGTCAACCTCGGCTGGAGATAAGATCTCCCCCGAGCTTCAACTTTAATGTCAACAGGAGACAAGATCTCCTTCAACCTTGGCTGGAGAGAAGATCTCTCCCGAGCATCAACGTTAACTTTGGTTGGAGACAAGATCTCCTCCGAGCTTCAAATTCAATGTCAACAGGAGATAAGATCTTCTTCAATCTCGGTTGGAGATAAGATCTCCCCTCGAGCTTCCACTTCAATATCGACCTTGGCTGGAGACAAGATCTCCCCCGAGCTTCAACTTCAATATCAATAGGAGATAAGATCTCCTTCAATCTCGGCTGGAGAGAAGATCTCCCCCGAGCATCAACGTCAACCTCGGTTGGAGATAAGATCTCTCCCAAACTTCAACTTTAACGTCAACAGGAGATAAGATCTCCTTCAACCTCGGCTGGAGACAAGATCTCCCCCCGAGCTTCCACTTCAACGTCGACCTCGGCTGGAGATAAGATCTCTCTTGAGCTTCAACTTCAACGTCAACAGGAGACAAGATCTTCTTCAACCTCGGCTGGAGAGAAAATCTCCCCCGAGCATCAACGTCAACTTCAGCTGGAGATAAAATCTCCCCCAAGCTTCAACTTCAACGTCAACAGGAGACAAGATCTCCTTCAACCTCGGCTGGAGAGAAGATCTCTCCCGAGCTTCAACTTCAACCTCGGTTGGAGATAAAATCTCCCCCGAGCTTCCACTTCAATATCAACCTCGGCTGAAGACAAGATTTCCCTCGAGCTTCAACCTCAATGGGTGCAGAGGCTAAAAAAGGACTTCGGCAGTCGTCTTTTTTGTACTCCCTTCGAATTTAGAATTCGAAAGTGGGGGAGACTATTGTTGGGGATAAACTCCGCTCCCACCAAAGTTCAGCCTGATGCTTAGCCTAATGCAATCGGTAATCACGGAAGAGCTTCGATAAAAAAATTCTCCTCCTTTAGCCGGTCGAACTTTTTCAGTAGCCAAACCTTAGTCGAACTTCTTCAGCCGGCCGAACTCCTCAGCGGCCGAGCCCCAGCCGAACTCCTCCAGCAGTCGGACTCCTCCAGGAGCCAAACTCCTTCCGGATTTCTCCTTCAGTCGGATTTCTATAGGAGCCGAACTCCTTCCAGATTTCTCCTTCAGTCGGATTCTTCCAGGAGTTAGACTCCTCCCAGACTTCTCTTTCGGTCGGATTTCTATAGAAGCCGAACTCCTATCGGACCTCTCCTTCAGTCGGATTTCTATAGGAGCCGAACTCCTACCGGACCTCTCCTTCGGTCGGATTTCTACAGGAGCCGAACTCCTCCTGAACTTCTCCTTTAGTCGAACTCCTCTAGGAGCCGAACTCCTTCCGAACTCCTCTTTCAGTCAGATTTCTACAGGAGCCGAACTACTTTCGAATTTTTTCTTTAGTCGAATTTCTACAGGAGTCGAACTCCTTCTGGATTTTTCCTTCAGTCGGATTCTTTCAGGAGCCGGACTCCTCCCAGACTTCTTCTTCGGTCGAATTTCTATAGGAGCTGAACTCCTATCGGACCTCTCTTTCAGTCAGATTTCTACAGGAAAAGAACTCCTATCGGACCTCTCCTTCGATCGGATTTCTACAGGAGCCAAACTCCTTCTAGACTTCTCTTCAGTCGGATTTTCTACGAGAGCCAAACTCCTTCCGGATTTCTTCAGGAGCCGAACTCCTTCGGGATTTTTCCTTCAGTCGGACTTCTTCAGAAGCCGAATTTCTTCCGAACTCCTCCTTCAGTCGGATTTCTATAGGAGCCAAACTCCTTTCGGACTCCTTCTTCAGTCGGATTCCTCCAAGAGCCGAACTCTCTCCGGACTCTTTCTTCAGTCGAATTTCTACAGGAGCCGAACTTCTTCTTCGGTCGGATTCCTCCAGGAGCCGAGCTCCTTTCGGACTCCTCCTTCAGTCGGATTCCTCTAGGAGCCGAACTCCTTCCGAACTCCTCCTTCGGTCGGATTCTTCTAGTGGATTACTTCCAGATTTCAGCTAGCATTCCTCTCGGATAATTTTCTCTAGCCGTATTCCCTTTTAGGAGTCCGAACTCCTCTGGATTTGATGTATGTCAAAGCTCTTCACTAACCAATGACTGCTTTCTCCGAACTTTGACTATTAAATCTCAACAAACGACCACATCATGGCAACGAACACCTCTCTCTGTAACAAACTTCACGTGGCCCCAAGCGGCCCACTATCAGATGGTTGCAGCTGTCACTATCAGTCTGCTACAGACGATGCCTCCCTCCATGACAGACTCCACTAGGCTCCGAGCGGCCTACTATCAGACGGCTGCAGCTGTCATTATCAGTCTGCTACAGGTGGCGCTGCGGTCAGTGCCTCCCTCCGTAACAGACTCCACCAGATCTCGAGCGATCCGCTATCAGATGGCTGCAGCTGTCACTATCAATCTGCTATAAGTTTCGTCTATAAAATATGTTTTTTTAGATACATTTTTTCAAAGCTCTTTTTTTTTCTTGAAATTTTGCTGAACTCTTTTCCGAGTACTTCATTTCTGTTGGCCAGAAGAGCTGACTTGATCGTCGGAGGATCCTGTCGGAGCCACCACTACCGACTTCGGATGGAATTTTGTTTTGCAAGTCATCGACGGCGACTTCGTCTTCCTTGACTTCAGTTCGATCTGGCGTCAATCAGATTCTGCATCAATAATAAGTATAATATTTGTTATTTGATCAACTAAAGAATAAAAGGTAACATAACTTTGGAGGTTTATAATTATAATTATTATTAAACTAAATAATATCTTTGAGGATAAGAAGACGTAGTATTAGGGTGTATACAGGCAACCATCACTCTTGTCAATACTGCTAACAGATCATTTGTTGTTATTCTAGTAAATCATTTTTTGCGAGCAATTTTTTTTTTTAATTTTTTTTGTTTAGGGGAGTGGGTCGGTGGAGACGGGTTTGGTTGTTATTCGGGGTGCAGTTGGTGGTGTACGGTGATATACATTTATAAGCTACAATTAAAAAAAAAAATCTTTTCGCCTCAAACATACACCTAATCATTTCACTCGATATACACTCTTTTTTATATCTATATCTATAACCACCACCCATTAAATAATCTATGTAACCATCACCAAAATTTGGCTCCAGGAGAGAAGCACCGCATCGCATCCAAATTGACATGTGCCAACATATTGCCATGTGCCAAACTACAAATCTTCATCATTTAGAGCACGTTACATGAGTATGTTCAACTTGAGCGATGAGTGTCATGTAGCTGATTGTTACGAAAAAGATCAAAAAAGGTACAAGATAAATACCTTTAATTTATGTGCTTATATAATCAACGAATTGGTTATGTCTATTTCTTATAAGCCCAGGTTATTTGTAATAGTAAAGTAGAGATATTGTGATAAGGTTGCTTTGTTACGGTTCTTTTAACCGAAAAACTGATTGACAATTTGTTGCATGATCATAAAGCAAGTACGAGCATGAGGGAGAACCATCTAGTTTCTACGGTAATATTCGTCGAATAAATGAAGAAAATTAAGAGGAAAACATCATAAAACACAATCATTAAGCACGTACATAAAAAAAAAAAAAAAAAGAAAAAAAAAAAGAAGAGAGGTCAAGAATATTATCTTTTCAAATCATTTTACTAAAAAAATAAATGAAGCTCCAACGACCATTACGATCCAAGCATTTTAAAAACTTTTATTTTTTTGAGAAAAAAGATAAAATAAATGAAAGAATTAGTATTTGATAAATTTTCGAGTGAAGGCATACATATTTGATAAAAATATTTTTAATAAAACTGCATATATAATTATTAACTTTATTCTAATATTTTTTAAAATTTATTTAATAAAAAATTTTGATAAAAAATAAAGATGAAGATAGTATCATATAAAGAATTATATAATTATAATTATCATATAAAAATTAATTAAAAATAATAATATTATTTTAATATTAAAAAAAATTATTTTATATTAAAAAATATATTTTTAAATTTTATCATATTTTTATATAGAATTATCTTCAATGTAGTAATCTTTTTGTTGATGTTAAATTAAGAAGTAATTTTTTTACTAACTTAATATAATAAAATTTTTTTATAATTATTTTTTAAAATAAAAAAATTTAAAAATTATTTAATTATTCTATAATTTGATATATTTCAATCAAACGGGTCCTAAAGCAATCACGTATTTTTACCGAAAAAACAAAAGCAATCACGTGCCCCTCATGTTCGTAATTCAAATATCCCGATTAACTGAAAAGTTATTAGCGACAATAAAGATACAAGAACATGTGATTTTTTCGTACAGAGCACGTGTCTAAATCCGGTTCATGCATCGCTCAGGTAGTTTACCGCGGTGCCATGTGCCTCAGGTATCTATCCACCACGTGTCACTTCTCTGTTGGCCGATTGCCTGGTCTTGGGCGAGGTATTCCAGAGTTCGATACCTCGCCCTCGCGACCTCCGGTTCCCAACCTCGGAAACCCAAAGCCGGTGCGAGGGTTAGAAAGGGCGCGCGCGGCGAGAAATAAAAGGGTGAGTTTCCCACTCTCGGTATCCTTCCTTTTTTTTTCCCCCGTTTTTGGTTCTGTGAGGTTTCTTCTTATTCTCATCAAGACATGACTCTATTTCTCTACGATTAGATCGATCTGATAATGCCCTAGAAAGTCTGTATGTTTGTTATGAGTTTGGTTCATACAATTCCTTGCATCCATTTTATTTATTCGGATAATTTTACTCGCTTCCGTTTTTCTGCGGTCCAAGGAATTTCTATTTCTTTTTCCCCCCCAAATTGTTAGGTTAGATTTCATGATTTATTAGACGTTTCCTTCCAATTTCCAAGGGAAAAATTAGCGTCTTATTTGAAGGATCGATTTTTCTCTTCACCGTCGCTTTCCGTTTCTTCGTTCTCGTACTTCTGAATTATTCTCTTAATCCTGCGTAGAAAGGAACGTTTTTGATGAAAGCTAAAGATTTCTGCTAATTTTGCTCTCTTTCTCTCTTTTTTTCCCCTTAAGAAACAAGAAGAAGAATTCAATTGATGATCTTTCAGCAGGCATAGAAAGATCGGAAGAAAGGGGAAAAAGAAGAAAGGAAGAAATTGAGCCAATTCGTATTTTTAATTTTGCTCTCCGTAGTTTCTTGATTCGTTTTCTCATTTTGGGAATTAAAACGAATAATTTTGATCTGGATCTGTTATCAAATTACTGCAGAATATACGAGAAGGTAGCAAGTGAGACATAGAAGAGGAGGAGGAAAGATGTCTTCGGCCGAATCAACTCGTGAGGAGAATGTGTACATGGCCAAACTGGCCGAGCAGGCAGAGAGGTACGAGGAGATGGTAGAATTCATGGAGAAGGTGGCAAAGACTGTGGATGTGGAGGAGCTCAGTGTGGAGGAGCGCAACCTTCTGTCCGTGGCCTACAAGAATGTGATCGGGGCCCGCCGGGCCTCGTGGCGCATCATCTCCTCGATCGAGCAGAAGGAGGAGAGCCGTGGGAACGAGGACCGTGTTGCCCTGATCAAGGAGTATCGTGGCAAGATTGAAGCCGAGCTCAGCAACATCTGTGATGGCATCCTGAAGCTTCTCGATTCCCACCTCATTCCCTCTTCCACTGCTGCTGAATCCAAGGTGTTCTATCTCAAGATGAAGGGAGATTACCACAGGTTGGTGGAATCATAGAGAGTGAATTTAGAGTTTGAGGTAGATGAAAGAAAAATTGTTCTGAATATTACTGAGTGATCATGCTAAACAGGTACCTTGCGGAGTTTAAGACAGGGGCAGAGAAGAAGGAGGCTGCTGAGAGTACGCTGGTGGCTTACAAAGCTGCTCAGGTTGGCCCTCTTCTTTGATTCAGCACTGCCGATGTCTTGGTAGTGCCTTTTTACTAGTGTCTTTTGGAGAGGCGACAAAACCAAATATAACTACCTGATATACAATTCAAATTTTTACTTAGAGCTTATTTCCCTGTCATTCGCCTATCCATTTACATTGAATCAAGGGCCTTTGGTTTATCATGATGATTCAGGAAAAACTTTATTATCATATCAATCATATTTATATAATTTGTTCTCTTCAAGTATTTCTTTTGATAAATTTTGCCAAACTATTCAGATTATATTTTTGTACGTTTTTTAGGATATTGCTCTGGCTGAATTGGCCCCAACTCACCCAATAAGGCTTGGTCTGGCACTTAATTTCTCTGTGTTCTACTATGAGATCCTGAACTCCCCAGATCGTGCTTGCAGTCTTGCAAAACAGGTTTGTTTCTTCTAATCGTACTTCTTTTGGTTTATTTATAAAGCAGTTAAGTATTGGCTTGATCTTGAACAGTCTAAAATTATTATATTCAGATCTGTTCGGTAGGTATAATTATTTATTCTTGTTCTCGTATCTTAATCACCACCAAGCACTCTTACATACAAAGCATCAATAGAACTGTCAGAACATGTGTCTAAAAACATTTTCTAAATATATCTTAAAAGTTTGCACAGAAAGAAAGAAATGGTCACAAAAGTTTCTACGACGCTTGTTTAGATCATTACCTTTGTTGACTGTATGCTCTTTTGCTGTTTATGTCCACAAATAATGTCTGTGGTATTATCTGATGCTGACCACCGGTTGTAGTAAACTATTCGTGAATTGGAACTTAGGATGGTGGGATCGGTAGCCTCACAATAGACTATGCCTGAACTACATACTGAGATTTTATGTGTCAATATTTGCATGGTTGGGTGTGATGGTTGAGTGAATGTACTGGTGTCAGCCTCGATGTGTATTTGTATGTTTACATGAGTCTATATGTCTAAGCGACTGGATATGTGGCTGTTCTAGGTGGATGATTTGTTTTGCTATAACAGAGATGTTAAGTGATGATTAAATACTATGATATCATTCATAGAAGAGCAAGGTTAAAATTGTTTAGACCTGTTTTGGGGCCAAACAGTTCTGGACCGTTTTGCTATTTCAGTGAAATTCAAATTCAAATGGACTAAAACTAAATAAAAAGTTTAAGAAGTGGAAAATTGAAGTCTCATTAATTGTTCTTTTGTGTGATAAAGGAAGGGATTTGGTTAAGTCTTAAATTAGCTGATGTTTTCAAGTTGGTTTGTTGATAGACATGATAGAGTACAGTTATAGGAAAAGTTGTTAGATAATCATATCAATCTCATTAATTTCTAATGGGAACATGTGTGTTGTGAGACATAGAGAGTGGGGGCAATGACTAAGTGTTAGATATCTTAAAGATTTTCAGGTCGAATTGAAGATGGATTATGGGGTATTATTGGAAAAAGTAGTTATACAAGCATATCCATATCAAATTGAATGTTGTAAAAATGTCCATTCTCAACATATGTATTAATCATCTTTCACCATTGATCAAAGGGTTCTATTTTTTTTTACTCATTTAAATTTTCTCCTGGAGTGGGATAACAATATCAACGTATACTAGTAAATTTTAAAATATATATTCTAATAATTAATACCTTATTTTCTAATGCGCTCATCACCGAATAGGGTTCATTGCTAGGTATCAAATTTTAAATAGGAGTTCAAACCCATACAAAAATGAACAGCACAATCAAGCAAGCATGTAACATTGTGTGAGATCAGCTCAAACCCACCTATTTGCAAACATATTGCAATCCCTTTTTAGGAAGGAAATAATTATTTTCGGATGTATGAGTGAGATGTGCATAAGAGTTGGATTTTGAACCCAAACAATCAGAAGTCCAGTTTCTTTGGAAATTAACATATTTCTAGCAGGTTTTTGCTGACTAGATTTGATCGAATTTATGCGAGAGATGAGGTTGGGTGGCGTATTGTGTACTTTTCTTCTTTTTTTTTTTTTTTGCCTTTTTTGGGGTGGGGTGGGGGGGTGTTGTGCATGTGATTGGGAAGGTAGAAAGATTCCACAGAAAGCTTTAAAAGAAAATCTAGATTGCTATTTGCAACATGAACTAGTTTATGTTGGGGAACAAAAGTTGATAGATGGAATATTCCTGGAATATTTGTAAATTTTAAGATTATTTTTTTAAAAGGATGTATTATTAGATTTTTTCTGTTCCTTTTTCGTTAATATTTGCTTCTCAATTGTGAAACTAGTTCATAGCTTGTACTTTTATAATTATGCATCAATGGTCCGTTAGTATCAAGTTGCTTGGTTGAACTGCTAGAAAGTCATGTTTACTGCAATCATCTCTTGGTGGCAGGAAAACTTGTTTATATGTTCTGGCCAAATTGCAATCATCTAAAGCATCCTACCTAATTTTAGGCTGAATTATCTCACTATCATCTTTGCAATCTGTAATTTCCTTTTTCTGAGTAAACATGCTTTGTCAGTTGCTTAGGTAATTTTTTTTCCAGATTTTCAGTATTTTAATATTAAATCTAATGAACTTGCTGAAATTCATTGATCACTTCATCAAATGTGTATGCCACAATAATATGGAAGATATCAGGTTATATATTGGAGAGTGCATAGGAGACCTAATCATGTTGCATAATCGGTTTTGTATGCATTCACAATTGACCATGAGAATCAGACTTGGATGAAACTACTTGTACTGATTGCATGATTTTGCTACGACATGTACATTATGGCAGCTCTGTGAATGGTTGAGTCTCTCTCTCTCTCTCTCTCTCTCTCTCTCACACACACACACACACACACACACAAAATTAAAATCCTTTCCTGCGAGGTTGGAAATTCAATTTGCATCAAATTCAGCTACGTAAAAACACATATATACATATATGCATGTATATCTGAAATGGCAAAATATATGGAGGCTCTAGTGACATTTAAATAAAATAGAGCTCCATATTCAAATGTAAGGAAGCATGTGCTGCTCGTGTCTGGCAAGGAGACCAGATCATTGAGTTACAAGGATGCATTTTTTAAATAATTTGTTGTCATCAATTTTGAGATAAATTTTAAGAGTACTTGAGGTGGTGGGTGATCTTTTGATTTCCTTGCTGGTGATGAGACTTCCAAGTTGTCAATTCAAATTCAACGTTATTATGAGTTATGCCTCTGTTTTGCTTGTGAAATCAGGTTTCACAATTAATTGGATATATTAAAGGAATCCTAGTTGTAGTAAGGGATTCAGAAATTTTTTTTTTCTTGGTTTTGATCATTGTATGGTCATGGAATGAGTGATGGATTTAATCCAGAATTTATTGTAGAAATTTTACTGATGGTTTATTTTACTGATAAATTCTGATCTCTATGTTTACCTGTTATTTTTCAAGTCCGTACATTTTTGTCTGAAAATCCATCATTTAGATCTTCCCTATACCATTTTGAACTCTCAACTCTTCAGACGCTTTTGTGATTTTTAGTCTAGTATTAAAAGTCTTTTTGACTTGCTAACCTATTAGTCTAGCTTTTCCTGAATATCTGATCTGGTGGAACATTCGATCAATATTAGTTAGAAGTCCGTAAATTTTGAGCTTTAAATGTCGATTCATACACATCCCTATTAGTGCCAATTAAACCATCTAGTAATCAAAGGCCTTGAAGCCTAGATCAGTTCAATATTGCAACTTCATATAAAGCAACATTGACATATATCCTTAATGTTAAACCCAACAATCTGAAAATTTGACCTCCTTTGATGCATCCTGCAGTTAAAGTTTATTGTTTTATTGTTATGGTAGTCGATATTGAATGGCAGCCGTTAACACCCCCCCCCCCAAAAAAAAAAAAAAAAAATTCAAACACCTTAATTTTCTATTCTAAATTCAAAATTACTAAGGAGCGCCATGACTGTTTTGAGACATTGATGGCTCCTTCATCTGTATTTCTTTTGAACTCTTTTGATGAGAATGTTGTTTTTTTTTACTATTTATTTTTGAATAAACATTGTTGATTCCTGACCTGGCTGAAAAGTTTCCTTCAAGATGGTGGTTTTATTGATTATTTTCATTTATCATTGAATGGTATGTGGTCTTTCTCAGGCTTTTGATGAGGCCATCTCCGAGTTGGACAGCTTGGGCGAGGAATCCTACAAGGACAGTACGCTGATCATGCAGCTTCTCCGAGACAACTTGACCCTTTGGACATCTGATATCACGGTCTCTTTCTTACCTTAAAAAATTTCTATCATTTGCGAGTTATTTGATATTCCTATCATCCATCCTTACGATCTTTTACGTGTAATGGTTTCCAGGAAGATGCTGGGGATGAGATCAAAGCAGCCTCAAAGAAAGAAGCAGGAGAGGGGCCGTGATCAACCCATCCGTTCTCTGAGGATGGTGCCCTCTATTCTAGAGTTTGTAGTTGGTAATTCAGATATGAATGTAGGATATTTTTACCCAGAACTGCCTGTTGTGTATGGCTGTGCCTTCTTTCCTTCTGACCTATCAGCATAAACCTTATTATACTTAGATTGCTGGTTTATCTGAAGAAGACTCATTTATTTTCTCTTTTTCCCGGTCACCCAGCAGATGACTAAAACTAACTAATCCCAGGTTGGTTTGAAGTTCTTATTAATCCTTATTCTTGTCCTGATTGCCCGTAAGGAGGACAACTACCATTGATGCTAAGGATCTGGAAGGCTCAAAATATAATCACCATCAACCTTGAAACCATTCCTCATCTCCTCCTCCTTTTCCTTTTTTCCTTTCCTTTTATTTATTTATTTTTTTTCTTGGGGGGGCGTGGATTGGCTCTGACGGTTGGGCACAGCTCTCGGCCTGAACCACAGGTGAGAGAGGGTTGCCGTGCGCCGACCGGGGACAAGCGGTGAAAGCCTTCCCTATCAAGTTCTTTTCTTATTGACTTCACAATTGCTGCCAGCCACAAAAATTTTCATGTTCTCTAGAGCTGCAAATTAAGCGACGTTATAAAGCAAAACCTTCCAACTCCCCCCGATCACCCTCCCCGCTCTTCGGGTCTCTGAAGTAAAACTTTTCATTTGTTATTGACCATGTCCGGTCTACTCTCATCCTGTGGCTCGTGGCTTTTGGTGAACACGGTGATGCAACCCTATGGGTCAGGCGGAAAGGTGTTCTCTTGCTGGCGCTTCGCATTTTGTTAATAGATGTGAGAGAAGGCCGTCTCATACGCGCAGGACGAGAAGCAAATAAACGAAAGGTTGAGATCAGTCTACAGCAAAGTTGCATGGCTGTCACTCTCAGATATAATATATAATCGATTAAATAGTGAAATTGATAAATTTGTTCGGTCATTTCGGTTGTTGCAGTAGGATACTTGCTATCTAATAACTATTATTTAAACTCAATTTACAGAGCACAAAAAGCATGTGCACACGCAGGTGCACACCACATAAGATGGGGGCCCCTAAAACTGCTGTGAAGCAATCATAACATTTTCCTTTTTTTTTGTCACGCATGCACGCTCATCATGTAATTATTAATATAACCATGAAGCGCACGGATGTCGTGAAATTATGCAATGAAATTGATGTCGTGCATTAGTTGTGCAGCTGAGCTTATTCCTTGCATGTGCTTGTGAAAATATACCACCGATACTGCTAACACTAACAGATCTAACCAATAAAAACCTTCTAGTAGGATAAGCTCTTCTGTGTAAAGATTTGAATGGTGACAGCAGCTCCAACTCAGTTACCATCCAAGAAGCCCCACACCATTCCAAGACTGAATGATACATGCAAGTCATCACATTCGAGCATCCAAGAAAATATATCAACAAAAAGAGATCAATATACATCAATTGCACATCTACTGCAAAGATTTGCATCGCGGCGGCCTGTACACTGATATATTCTTTCTAATTCTCAACTACATTGGTCCCACTAAAAGAGTTCAACAAGAGGATGGTTTGTTACCTGCAATCCTAGGTATGGAACATCATCACCAAGCCCATACTGCACCATGAGAAGATGATGCATTTCCATCAACCTTGATCTGCCCATTAACCTACAATCTGGTTGGTATATCAGCAGTGCCATAACAGGGATTGATCCGTTGGTATTGTTTAGTCTTTCAACATCTTCTAGCTTGCAACTTTTCTTCACATGGCTTATATTTTACCCATATGCTGCACTTGCCTTAACAACGCAATGAAGAAATTGTTTGCTCACCATGGCTGATGAGCAATGAAGAAATTCTTTGCTCAGCATGCATGGATGGTGAGCTTCCATGCTTATCTCATGATGAGCTTCCACGCTTAATTGATTCGCAAGTGGCCAGATGAAAAAAAATGTGGCACCCCATAATTTTTTATTTTTTTGGCCCGGGCCTAGCTAATCAACACGAGCAGTGAGCTTCAATCACACACGAGCCCAGATGGGAAAAAAACATGGCACCCCTTTTTTTTTTTTTTTTTATTTTTAGTCTAAGTCATGTATGAGCCAATCATCGCGAGCGGAAGCTTCCGAGCTTACCACGCGGTGAGCAAAATATTTCCCCTACTCTTATTAGTCCAAAAGGACGCACATGGCTTGAGTAGTTCTACTTCCAGTCTAGTTCTTCCATGTAAATGCTATCTTTTGTAGTAGCCTAGAAGACGGGTTCATTAATGTCAAAATTTGTAAGAACGTAATCCATGTAAATTGATGGTTTTTCTGTTTTGTCCTGAAAAACTGAAGCTTTCTGGGGGTAGGAATCAGACATCCAAACATTTTCATTGCTCTGTCGTGTCTGAAGGATGACATGAAAGTACTAAAAGATCCCTCAAAAACAAATTTTGATTAGCTAGGTCATTTGCCATAATGTTTGCAATCTATCTTGCTGGCCTTGCTTTTGACATGGATACAATTAGAGCACAAAGCTCTACCATGTTGATCACTCGAACAAAAGGATATTTAGATATAACAGAACAAATGAAAAGATAGAAAAGATGGAAAATTTTTTTTTCTTCAATCGGTCCATAACATGAAGCATCCTAGACTTCCAACTCAATGGTTTAAATCCACTAAGATGTTCAGCAACCTCTGGTTTTTGTTGGCGAGTCAAATTAACATTCAAGCCTTTAGTTTACATTATAAGAAATGTTGCAAAGAACTTGTTCTCAGCATTTCATTAAATAAAATCTAAGTTTTTAATTTAAGGCAGAAAATTTCTACCTCAAAATGTTATTTATCTAGAAATAAATAATGATGCACTTCAAATTCATTGTTATCTAAATCCTCATGCACCTTATTTTTTATGTAAAAAGATAAAATAGAAAAGAAGAATCACATGATCAACCCTTAACAACTTTTCACCTGTACACTATAACAGGCATCAAAATATGAGGCTCACAGTTAAGTTCACTTTGTTGTCTCAAAAGGTGATTAAATAATGTTTGTAAGTTAAACTGGGCATTTCACAGTTAGGTGAAACTCAATCACCTGGAAAAATTCTGCCCTATAAGGTTTAAAAATCACTGCCACTCAACTACCTGAGGCGCAGGTTAATTGAGAACTTCCAATGAGAATAATTAGATGTAACATGGTTACAAAAATACGATAGATACTACTTACCAAAAAGCTTTACCACAATGAGTGCCGGCTATGTTCCAAGCTCTATCAACATCCATGGTTCTATCCAACTTAATGGTTTGGAAAAGGGGAAAAAAATGTAAATGTAAGCCACCATAAGAAAGGATATGAGTGCATTTCCACTAAAGTCAGCCAAAACAGTTTCTGCTACCCTGTTGAGAATCTGAACAGTTTATCTCTAAAATGAACCATAAATCCTAAACTCAGACTATATCCACAGAGCAGACTCATTGCTAAGTCATAGCTACAAAAAACAAAAGCAAGGTCTTAATAACTTGGAAGAAGGATGGAACACCTCAGTAGCGAGGAAGACCATGCTGTTCATAAGATGCCCAAGGACCAGTGCCATAACGGCCTTTCTCACCACCATAGCCATCACCAAACACACCTGGGTAGCCCATGTCAGGGCTGCCGTTCATAATTCCATAAGCCCCAGCACCTATAAAACAAGTTTGGAGGCCTAGTTATCCAGAACTGGCTCAATACCTAAGTGAATGGGGGAAAAAATTACCAGGTCCCCTGGATCTCCTCTCCAGCTCTGTCCTCAGCTTCTCAAGCTCTCGAGCCATGGAAACAAGGTTTTTCTCCATTGCTTGCCTCTGTTCCATCTGCTCAGCATTTGCCTTCTTCTCATACTCATACGCAGTCCTGTCAATGCATATATAATACCGTTAAAGTGGAACAAGCTAATCAAGTAATTTACACATTATTTGGCTTCACACATCCATGTATTTCTTCTTGTTTTCATTTGTCTGTAAGAGAGAAAAGAGATGCAAGACATAAGCAATGAAAGTATCATAAAACTGCAAACCTGGCTCTGATAAGCTCCTGACGTAGGCCATCAATTTCGGCTCTCAAGGTGGGCACTTGCTGGTTCTCAGTCTGCAAATGTTTCAGATCCTGTGACAAACTCTGAACTTTCGCAGCCATCTCTTGCTTCGCAGCTTCCAGCTTCTGTGCTTCGGACTGTAGCTGCAGTACCTCAGCCTTCATTGGTTCAAGAGCACGAAGCTCAGCCTCTAGCTTCAGACCATTCTGGATTAATTCCCTAGCCTCAAGTTCCTTGTCTGCGCGGACCTTAGGGATGGCCTGACTCAACATATGGAGCTCTTCTTTAGCAGCAGCGATCTCTCTCTTAATAACCACATTTTCCTCAAAAAGAAGCCGATTATCAGCAAGAAGCCTCCTAATTTCATCATGTTGCATTGCAAGTTCCTCCTCAATAGGGTGTAGAGGCATGGGTCCACGTACTTGGGGCAAAGGGGGTGGATGTCCTTCGCGGAAGCCATGTGGTTCATTATTTGTAGGGTAACGGGACATACGATTCCTTCCAGCCATAGATAATCCTGACAAGGGACAATACACAATGCAATACATGATGGTTAACCGGATGAGCATACATGATCCATATGTCGAAGAGTACAGAGAAGCAAAAAATGATTAAAAGAAATATCAAATCTGAAGAAACCATAAATTAGAGTATCCAAGAATAATAATGTCCATTTCAAAGGAATCACTCTTACAAACACATTGTTTCACATAGAATTGCAGCAGCCACGAACTTGGCTCAAATACATGGTCCTGATATTGTATCGAGAGTTGATTATAGAAAATTCTCAGATATCACACTTTAATCCGTAAAAGATTATCTTATATGAGTGGATCGCACTTGCAGGGTAGATTTCCTGTTAAAATATGCATCTCTTTTTATGTACAACAGGTACTTAAGGATATCATACTCTGAACTCAATCAGCAATCATTCCAACTAAATGAGCTTGATTCTTTGCCAGTTCAACCAATTTGACTATTAATTGATTGTGAACTGCCTATAATGCTATCAAAAACAATAGAAGAAACATTTACATGTTTAGAAAGTATTTCAGCTCACCTTAAGGGCATAACCAGCAGATGTTGTGGTAGCTATATGGCTGCAGTTCCAATAAAAGTTTTATTTGGTGGCCTACCAAGTGTTGAATGAATGCTTGAATTAAAATATAACTCTATTCGAATTTCAGATTGTGCTAGCAAATTTTTTGGATTACTAGGCTATGTAACATATGGCAAAGTTGGGCAAGCTTCTGACCAAAGTTCGTGGACTCGGCACCGCAATCCGTGCTGGTTGCTAGTTGCTGGTTGGTACGGATCCATACCATACCGCCAATAAAAAAAAAAAAAATCAAAAAAATCCCACCCAACGGCCAAAAGAAAGAAAGAAAGAAAACCATCATGTACTGATGCCGTACCACCCCATACTGGATTAAACCGTCCAGTACTGGCTCGTATCGTACCGAACCGACCGGTTCGGTCTAGTTTAGGCTATTTTTCGAAAAAATCAGTCTGAACCGTTCCGGTTCCCCACCAATACAGTACGGGATATATCAGCTGGTTCGGGCCGGTACGGAATACCTTGCTTTTGACGATACCTGGAATGAAAAGTAGATGGAAGATCTTCCAGAAGATCTAGGCACAACAATTAAAGACTCAAAATCTGCACACCAGATCTGTCAATACTTTGAAATTAGTTGCCATAAGTGGGAGCAGATCTAGTAGTAGATTTGTAGTATGGTACAGGAAATTGGATCTCTTAAAAAAGTTTGGAATAGGAAATGATTAGGAAAAAGCAGCTGCAAGGATGAGATTCTGATGCAAGTATGATAAGTAGAAATTTCCCACTACCAAGATTTTGATCATAGCCGGAAGATCTGACAAAAAGTAAACTCATGTTCGTCTGCATAGCTAGAACCTTAAGGTTACTCAATTTTGTTAAACTGAATATGACAACTGAAAAGATCATCATTGCAGACAAATCTTGTTCAAAGAAATGTGATATTATGAAATATGAATCCCCTTCTTGGGCAAATCAAAGATATCAAAAATAAAGATGTCTAGTTAACTCAGAGTTCTGGAACAAAATACAACGATATGCTAAGATTATGATATTATAAATATACAAATATGCATAAATAATATATTCATGCATACAAATACATGTGAATCTACATTACTTTGCCCATATTTTATTCTATCACAAAAGTTTCATAGGTATTACTCAGTGCCATCAGAGCTTATGCTCAATTGAAGCTCATATGACAAATTATTACTTCCAAAAATATCTGTCATCATGCATAAACTCTCAAGTTCTCATCAGGAATGATGTGCATTTCCATAACAACTAAAAGAAGTAGAAACAAGAACAGATCGCTACTTAAATTATGAGTTCATACATCTTGAAGTTGTCAAAAGAATAAGAAAACATGATGTGCAATCATCCTTGATTCAGGAAATGGAGTATGTAATGATTTCAGAATACTCTACATGAGCCAGCTAGACTAATATAACAGGTTTGATATATTTGCAGAACTTGATAATGTAATGTACGAGCATCTTGTGTAGTAGGTATCAGCAACAATGTTTTAATTTGAGACCCTTTTCTTGTCTATAGTTAGCCTAACTTTCAGCTAAGATAGGCAAACTGTCAGTTAGGCTAAATCCAAGGAAACTATGTTTTTCTCAAAAGCAATGTAGGAATTGCACAACCGAAAAGAACAATATGAGTGCATCTTTGTGTCATCCGCATGTTGTATATGTGTGTGTAAATACACCAGCAAATATGCTCACACACAAATAGAAAAAATGTGGATAAGTAATGGAGATGCCATTTGGTCAACAATAAACAAATAGCTCAGACTAAAAACAATCAGGCCCTAGGCGCTCAAGTTCTTGGAGCCTAGGCGTAAGGCGCAAGGCGCAAGCATGCACCTAAGAGAAGTCGAGCGCCAAAAATAGAAAAATAGAGAACTAGCTATGGGCAAGAATTCCAGCAAATAAAAACTAGCACCCTGTTACTAAAAAGTAAAAACTAAAAATAGAAAAAGATCTGGCTATAGGGAATACGTTCAACAAGTCAAAACTAGTTCTAATCCAAAAACAATCAAATAAGTGCTTTCTAAATTCCTAATTAGCTAATCCTCCTCCTGATCATCAAGCAAACCAATTTCATCATTTTCTTCTTATTCCTCTCCAATATCTTTCTCATACTTATCATCCGTCTTCTCTAATTCATCTACAAGCTACACTTGGAATGGTCTATTGGATTTTGATCTTGATGATGACGCTAAAGTTCTCCTTTTGAAAGATGTTTTCGCACTAACTTTAGCGTGATAAGCAAGCTTACAAGCTCCAGAAGCTTCGGCAACAAAATTCCATATCAAACCATTACCACTATCACTAAATACTTATTCTTGTTCATCATTCCCATTTGTATGAACTCACTTCATTCTTCTAGTCAACCACTCATTGCAATTATCAATATATTTTAATGATATAGAGTCAAAGCGATTTCATCTACTATATCGATATATCAATGCCTGATTATACTTAACAAACACCAAATCATTCCTAATTCCTATGTACTATAACTAACCTTTTCTATGTACTATAATCGATCTTTCTTATATATTATAACCAACCTTTCTTATGTACTATAACTGACCTTTCTTATTCCTTAGAAACAAAAAATTAATACTATAATTGACCTCATTGCACCTTTGAACAATGCAGAGGCATGCGCCTGAGATGGCTCAGGTGCATGTAGAGGCGTGTGCCTAAGACACCTAGGCTGCGCCTGAGGGCTGTCGCCTCGTCTAGGGGTACAAAGACAATGGCCCTTGTGCCTAGTGCTTTTTGCGCTTGAGGTGCGCCTTTAATAACCTTGAAAACAATTCTTGCTAGCACATGCTTGAGCTTGTGCACGTTCAATGTTTTCATTGTATATGAATTTTCCTACCTATGGTCATAGCCTCTAGTCTAAATTGATAACTTTTTAGGATTTTACGATAGTCAAAAATCATGAGAGAGAGCATCAAAAATATAAATTTCAATTGTAGGATAGCTATATTTTTGACACAACACTGTCTAATGAGAACACTCTTAGAAATTTTCATAAGGCTCTGATCTACCATGTGTGGCTTCTAAACATATACAATGGGCTCGTATATGGTAACTGCCAAGTGTCATTTCACCAAAGTATCATTGTTTTCAGCAATTTAACTTCCTCTTCTTGGTTTGCCTGCCATTCAATGTTCACAGCTTGTTGACCAAAAATTTTCTCTCTAATCTCTTGCTTCAATGGCTATAAACAGGAATAGGAGTCTATAAACAGAAATAAGTGTGTATGCATGTGTGAACAAAATAGAAGGGACTAGAAGTTAAATGATAATGGACCTGATCCTAATCATTAAATGGCAATATGACCAAGATCCCTGAATTAATTTTCCCATTATTTTCCCATTATTTTCCTCTAGGTAAATTTCCATGCCCACAGGCCACAACTGGAAAGCAGCATTGTCCACCTCTCCCATGATTTTATGCTGCTGAATTATATAATCCACAAAAGAAAGTTCCTTTACATATTTCAGATAATCTTGATTTCTATTCATCAATATTTTATAAGAAAATCATAGATATCTTAAAGGCCTCCCGTCTACTGCTGTATGGTATCACACCTAGGGGTGGCAATTAGTTGGACTTGGATAGGATCCCATATAGCTCCAACTAGCAAACAAGTAAAGAAACCAAGGACCGATATTAAATCTGCATCATGTAATGACCAAAGGAACCATACCCGACCCACATTGGGAAAATTGTCCCATCAAAACACTCAGATTTCAGGAAAAAATTACTATGTAAAAATTACAAAGAAATGTTTTAATCTTCTTAAAATGCATAAAAGAAAAGGAGACATTAGATGCTGCAAATGGAAGGGCAAATCTTCCAATGCTGCATTGAGCAGACATGAACATCAAGTAATTCCAATTTTTTGAGGTAAGTGCCAATGAATATGCCAGCCCCTAAACAAAGCCTTCATAGCACCATCATTCATCCTTTTAAAATGGGATTTCTATCTTGGTCTAGGTAGGGTAATCTTTATGTTGGTTATAGGGTATGTTCAGAAAAACATCAATTACCCCCAAACAAGTTACTTGATCTAATGGCTACAGTTAAACGAAAGGGTAACCAAAATAGCAGCTAATAATATCAGAGGCAGTACCAGGATTTATCTATTGGGAATCCAGCTCCATAATTAAAAAAACATAGTGAATCCTATAGGTAGAATCAGACATGCAATATGGTTTTTCAGATTGGTATGTGACCTTGCATCTAATCAGTCCCAAAAATCAATTATTTATTAAAAAAAATTAAAAAGAGTTTACCAGTACATTTGATTATTTTTAGAAGAAGGTTTACCTAAATCCATCATTGCATAGGCATTTTGCCAATTACTTTGTTTTCAATGGGTTTGCTGTATGATTTGTTGTAATTCAAGTGAAAGGTATTCTTTTTTCTGTTTAGAGATAAGAAAATACACAGATCCAGCTTTGAGGCAAAGTTCCAACTCTAGTGGCCACCAGTAATAGCATAATTTCCAATGGTTCACAGTGTCTGATGCTTGCCTCATGTAGCCAAATGCTTCAATTTAAGTAAAACGATGCAGTAGATTAAAAGTGGTCTAGGTTGTTAAGGAGATTTAGTTGGGATGTACCAAGCCTTTCGTGGATTTTATATCCAGGAAAATATCAATGGTAAGGACTTCAATGTGGAGGAGGCCCTTGAGGGAGGGATCCAGGTTGAAAGTAGTATAAAAATTTGCACAGCTGGGAATGAGAAAGGCAAGGGGTTAGGAAACCATGTGAACAAGGGGAATATGCACTCCTAAAATCTTTCAAATCCAAACTTATTAACCAGGCCATGTAAATCTTATATAACCAAACTTGCTGAGAAAGCAAGCAATATAAATCTTCTATATAATTAGATGGTAAATAGACTTCAGCTTTATTTGCATTTTTTTTTCATGGATAAACGATTCTAATTTTCTTTACTTGAATATTATAATAGAGCAGGATTCAAACATCCACATGCTAGGATCATATGTTTCTAATCCTTTCCCCATCAAGCTGGGTTCAATGGCAGGTAGTGGTTTCCAATTATGAACCTGAAACTGGATTGACTGAACCAGTGAACAAGGTTACATAGTTTAGAAGCCTCTGATAGTTACTATGCAAGTAGTAAGGGCGTCAGTGCATCTGCATTCCTAATAAAAATACCACATACAAGATCAAATCAATCTAGAAGAAAATATGAGAGGTCCGGTTCAAGCTCCTTATGTTTCTAAGAATGATAACATAATTAGGACTCTTACATATGGTATGAGCTACAATAAGGTCTGTCTATGGCATTCATCTCAACATAAAATAATAATATAACCAATCGAAGACCCGCACGTTGCGTGAGGTAGATAATTACGCTCTATAATTATTATTTTTTTAATAATAAATATTCATAATAAATATTTTTTTAATTTTTTAATATTTTATTTATTTATTTATTATATATATGATATATTTTTATTATTTTATAAAATAATATTTGATTTTATGTTTTTTCTTCCTGTTCTCATATCTTCTACGCGCTCACTGGTACCACTGTACCCCTTTATCGCTTCACTACAGCTCCCCTTCTCTCTCGACAAACACCGATTCCGATCGCACCTCCACCCCCTCTCTTCTCATACATTCTCCGTGCTTGCCGATGCCGCCCCATCACTGCTCTTTTTCTCTCTCAACAAACGCCGATCCTGATCGCACTTCCCGGTGCCCCTATCGGCACGGCCACCCCCGGCACCACCACTAAAGGAAGAGAGAGAAATTTTCTCTCTCTTCTTTTCTTTCTTTTTCCTTTTTCTCTTCTTTTTTCTTCCTTTTTACAAAATAATATTTTTTATTATTTTTTTATCCTTTTTGTTCTCATATCTTTTCCACGCTCGCCGATGCCGTCCCACCATGGCTCCCCTTCTCTCTCGGCAAACGCCGATTTCGATCGCACCCTCATCCCTCATTTCTTCTCATACCTTCTCCAAACTTTCGGAGGCTATTAAATACAGAGATTTGGCTTTCAAATCGATGGAATACCATGCTCTATTTGTAGATAATTTATTAGATTTGATCTAATCTAATCCGATGGATTGATTTAGATCTCGAAACATATTATTTTCTAAAAAAATAATAAAATATTATTTTTTAAAAATATAAATTAGTATGTTATTATTTTTAAAATTAAAAAATGATATGCTATTTTTTTAAAATAATAATAAATTAGTATTTTTAAAAATATTATTTTTATTTTTTAAAATAATAAATTTTTAAAAATATTTTTTATCTCTTGTCCCTTTTCTATTTTTATTTTTAAAATATTTTTTTTAATTTTAAAAATACTATTTTATTATTATTTAAAAATAATATTTAAATTATTATTATAGATAATAAAATAATAATCCACGTGGCATAACTAAAATTATCTGAGATACTGAGGTGGCAACACCATAATACTTCGTCATAGAGTATTGTTTTATATATATATAATAGATAGATTTTTAAAATATATAATTTTTAATTTTTTTTAAAAATACTACTTTATTATTATTTAAAAATAATATTTAAATTATTATTATAGATAATAAAATAATAATCCATGTGGCATAACTAAAATTATCTGAGATACTGAGATGGCAACACCACAATACTCCGTCATAGAGTACTGTTTTATATATATATATATATATATATATATATATATATATGATAGATAACAACAAAACAATAACTCAACAAAAGAAAATAAATTGTAATAAAAAAAGATAATATATAGATGCATATAACATGGAAACATGCCAAAAAGGATAAATGCACTAAAATTACAGATCATGATCCATAGACATATAGGTTATCTAAGCACAAGCAATATATGAAGAGGAGATTAATGATTCATATTAAAAGAAAACTTTAAGCACTGATTAAGACAATTGGAGCAAAAAAGTGCCTCTCTCTCTCTCTCTCTCAGCAGGCTAATTGGATATGGGTCTTAACTTGGTACTTGGTAGTCTACCAAAATTTAAACTGGAGTTTTATAATTATGAGATTTCCAATAATCATGGGCATGGTTTGTCGAACCAACCCAAACTGGGCAATTTGGCCCATATTGAACCGACTCAACACATAGTTAGAATGGTTCAACCGGATTGGATCAATTCGGTTATAAAATCCCTCCCTCACTTCCACTTCACTACAATAAAACACCTGCCCAACCCCCTGGTTCGATTTTAAAACCCCCACCACCATGATGGTTCGAGCTTCTCCTCGATCATTTGAAAGTTTCTCCATCCCCTCCCCGCTTGTGACAATTTGCAAGCACATACCCCGCCAAAACACACACACACCAAGAAACTGCTTGCCAAGGATTCAAATTCCAGTGGGACACCAGGATAGGGTACCATCCCCATGTGTCACAACAGAGCAATCCCACTAGCATCTTAGCATCTCCACTAGGACATCTTGGAACATCCTCTGTCCCAAGCATACTTTATGTCATCCACATAATGCAGGAAAGTGCTTGTAAATTTTGCATTCTTCATTGTACCTAGTTTAAAATCATAAGTATAGCTTCCAGTACATATTGCATAATTTTTACATCACATTTCCACAAAAATTACCTTTTGTGGTTTCAGTTAACCAAATTAAACATGATTCTCCCTCAACACATGAATTTTACCATCACGTGCAAATGTATTGTAGTCATAATATTTAATATAAGAGAACTCTAACTTTATGTATAATCATTGATCTTCAACTTCACATTTTTCAATATGAGAAAGACATAAAAATCTAGTCCTTTCACCCACTGGACTCACATTAGATTTGGAAACACTTCTAAGTGATTAGGCAAGAGGAAAAAAATGAGATATAGGGACACCTTGTGAAAAGAATTACAACTAAATCAAATTTTATTTCAATTTCATACACAGCATACAAAATGTTAGAGGACAATATTTATTAGCGTGCAACATATTCAATATGTTCTGGTGAGAAGTCACATCTTCAATATAGAATTGAAAAAGTTATCTTTTGTAGTTCTAACATAACAGTGACCAGTTAATTCATTATGTCACTATTGATTTCAATGATTTCAAGGTTTATGACAGTGATTTTCTTTGCACATAAAGAAATAGGTTTATCACAATAATAGTAAATCACTGATTTACAGATGCTCAGAAGCAACCACAAGAATGAATGATGATATATAACGCTGTTCAGTGACTGCATATAGAAAACATAAAACAATCAAGTGACAAAAGGGACTAGCGTGTCATCTCTAGAAGTTCTAGGACTAGTTAAAATCTTAGTATCATTTGTCTCACTAATAGTGGCACTATGGAAATACATGTTCATTGTCTAAACTCCAAAACTATCTCAAGGATAAAACATATATGATGTTTCACAATGCTTTTTTCAATTACCTCCCATCTTAACCAAGCTACGGAAAAAAAGCCACTTCTAATGTCATTATGATGGGTCAAACTCATTCGCCAGGGAGTCCAACTATACTCCTATTCATAGAATTGGCAATCAAGGAATTTGATAAATATCAAGAATATCCCATCCCTGTCCAACTTGCTAATACATCTCCAACAAAGATTCTTTAAGCTAGATGAGAAAGTCCAGGTAACACTAGAACTACCACCCACTCCCAAATGCTTTTACCTTTCTTTTCAGTATGCATCTTTATTAGTTAGTGCCATATAACTTTGGAGACCAAGTTTAGATATTAGTTTTGCATTTCTTATGGTTGACTTTTCTCAAAACCACTCATCAAAGTTCACAAGGGTAATTTGTTTATTGTTATTACTAAATATCAAGTACTATTTTTTATTGAACCACGCTATTAAAGCTCCAAATTTCTAAATGAGGTATTACTTTTGCATTTCCCGCTGAGTTTGCCCGCTAAAAATGTAAAGAAAGACATCCTAATGTGGTGAATGCCAAAGGGAAATTTCCTCATTATAGAATTTTCAGATAAATTTGAATACTGCCTTAAAAATACCTATTAATTCATTTGCAGGTCCACACTCATATTTATATATATATGTCGCATCTCTGTTTCGAAGCACCAGCTCATTTGCTCCTTCTTATCAAAAATATTGAATTTGGCACAACCAAGTCTTGTTAGGTCCAGTTCTATAACTCATTGATTGAATGGATTTAACTTTATCCAACTGTCCCGTAACATTCTATACCCTAAAAAGAGATTCTAGGTTCATGTTTCATGTTCACAAGCAATTCAAGATGCGCAAAGCCAATTAGTAAGAAACATATCCAGTAGTCATGCACGAAATCCCATGAAAAATATATAAATAATACGATTCAAATCTAGTACGAAAGAAAACAAAACGAACACAGTTTAAATTTTATGTTTATTTTTCTATTTCCTGACGTTTTTCGTATCAGCACGCACTTGGGCCCTAACAGAATCAATCAACAAGTGGGAGGAAGCTTTACCCACCGCCGGAATCCCCGTCGCTAGAAATCTAGAGGCGGCCAAATACGAAAAATATAAATAATGTAACAGAAAAAAGGCAGAAAGAGCAGGAGACGAGAGAAGAAAAGGAGAGTAAAATAACAAATTACGAGAGCTGACTCCGTCGACGAACGCCGCGGCTGCCGCTAATTGCCACTCTCCGACCGCCGGAACCACCGATCACCACTCTCCGTGGTTCTACCCTGCTCCCGTTCTCTCGCTTAGGGCACGAATGAGGGGGATTTGGGAATGGGTTGGAGATATCTGAGTAACTGGGTCGGGTACCGGGTTAACGGGTGCTTGACCCAACTCTGCCCGAACCAGCACTGTCGACCAGGATCTTTAAAATAACAGTTGTCGCATCACGATTCACGAGTGGCACCAAGGTGGCAATGCTAGACCGTTTAGCTCGTTGCACTTATTTCAATCCGAGTTAGATTATTTATTTAATAAAAAACTTAAATTAAATTATAAAATTCTAATCTATTTAATAAATAAATTTGATAAATTTTTTATTTACTTGATCCAACCCATATCTTGTTCTCGATTGCCTGCCATCCCTCATGTTGGATCCTCTTTGTTAGTGGATAACCCCTTGATTGTGATTTTTTTTAATTTTTTAGGATGATACGGTATGAGAGCCTACTCATAATACTATTTTTTAAATTATCCATGGATCTCTTTAGTTGTGGAATATATAATATCTCTAATATATAAAGAGAGAAAGAGAACGTGGATATATGGTAATTCTAATATATAAAGGAAAGAGAGCAAAGAAAATTATGATTTTTCTTTGGAACTGGAATCCTTGTGTGTGAATAGATAAGAGATAAATTGTTTGGAAACTTAGGCTTGTTTGGTTAATAAGCTTTGGTAAAATGAGTTTACAAAAAGTTGAATTGAATAAATTCTTTGATTATTTTTGTCAAGACTATTGATTTTATGCTTCTTGATTTGATATCACTATTCGGACTTACAGTCGGAATCACTAACTGAATAACAGCAACATCCAATCCTCGATTAATGGCCAATTTTGTCGACTATAAGTCAAAGACAAAAGATTTGACGACTTTCAACTAGATAAATCAACTATCAATCAGCGAAATCGATAAATAGTCAGCAACTCTCAATCAACTTTTTTAATGAACACGATGGCTCAAATAATCAGCTAATCGCCAACCGACGATAAGTCGCTATAACAGTGACACCGACATAAAGTCGGTATCATATTTACCGATATATAGTCGATAAAATATTTATCAATATGTATCCAAACCGTCAGTGCAAGAAATGCATAATGGCCATTCTACGATCACTTAGTGAGTAATAATTATCCACTTCACGACTACATAATACCGAAATAAGAGAGACCCATGAAGCCTAATGATAAGTATTATAAATATAATAATAAAAATATTAAATTATAAAATAAATTATTTTATTTTTTAAAAATTAATGCTTTTATTGATCTTATGCAGGAAAAAAGGTCGTCAATGAAAAGAGCTTATTTTTTTGGTTCAAAGAAACTAAATTTGAAGCAAAACGTACTTCAAATGAGTCCAAAATCGATTAAAAAAAAAAAGCAAATCGGTCCAGACCAAATCGATTTAGAAAACTGGCTCGACCGACCTAGCCTGACCGCATGCAAAATCGCTTGCTTGAACCATCGGCCTGCTGACATCATAGTGACGTCAGAATCATCACGGCCTACCATAGGCCACTACAGTAACGTGGCTAGGGGCAAAGTCGGGATTTTATGTGGTAGCGCGCACTCTGATTGGTTGCGAATGGCACGGTCTACGCAAAGACCCGATCCACAATTGGCTCATAGAGGTAGACGGTTGCGATTAAGGCACGATCGAATGGATAGGAGAGGAGTCGGTGAAGATCCAACGACTAGGTTAATTCCTAATTTAATTCGATAACCTAGGTGCCCCTTCGCACCATCAACGGCCCAGATTCCATCATCAACCACGATCCAATGGTTGCTATTTAATCCAACTAAATTCGGGAGATTAAGATGGATTTTTAAGCAGTTTTTTGTTTGTTTGATCACCATTGAACGACCATAAATGATCAGGACTCTATTTGAGTTATTCTAGGACTTTTAGTCCTGATTTCACCATGATTTCTCATCGGAGAATACCCTGTAGCCTATTTAAACCTCTGACTGCCAAGAAAAATAGAGAGCAGAATAGTAGATAGAGAAATAGAGAGAGTTAGAGAAAAAAATAAAAAAAACAGAGGAGAGGTGATCAAAGAGAAAAGTAAGGGTTTTGATTTAAGAGAGAATTTGATTAGAAAAAAAGTTTTCTTCCTTCGTTCTTCCTTCTTCGCAGCTCATCTTCCATATCTAGCACACCTATCAGTGGCTCTTCTCTTTCATCGAATTCTCCAAGCTAAGAGCAACGGACGGTAAAATTCAGCAACAAGCAAATTTTTGTTTGAAATTTTTCATGCTTTTTATTTTAATTACTATTTTTGTTTCTTTTAATATGAATTTTTTTTTACTAAAGCTAAGATGTAGCCACTTTTTTGATATAATATTCAGTATAATTGAATTTTAGTATTATTTTGTTCATGAGGAGTATATAAATTTATACTTAATACTTTTAGATTATCAGTCATCTTCTAATTGATTTGATGAATATAGATGATACGGACCAAGTACGTCTATGTTATTGCTTCTTGATTTATATATCTTGTATTTTGAATCAAATTAAGATTCATATGCATGCAAAAATTTTAGTATACTTTAGATACAATGTATTTTAATTAAAAAATTTTATATAAATTAATGCATCAGTATTTATTTAAATTATGCTTGGACCAAAGGATAGTTAATAAATATTGATAGTTTTGCTATGCTTAGATCAAAGGATAGTGAATATCCTAGGAGACTTTACTATCATATAAAATAAAATTAACCTAATTTGCATGAATACTTGAATATTATATTGATTGAGTTGGTAAATCGATTGTCTTAGTATCCTTTTGCTCTTGAATTTAACCTTAATAATTATACCCTTTTCATCTTCTTACAATTTATTAATTATTTTTTTTTATTTCTTCTTATTTTCTTCTTATAAATCGATTCTCTAAATAAAGTCTAGAAAAGAGTTTTTCAGTACTTATTTTCTAATCCTCTAGGAACGATACTGTACTCATACACTTTAATATTTGATCGATTGGTGCACTTGCTGTAGCGATAGATTTGCACGCATCAAGTTTTTAGCTCCATTGCTGGAAATTATGTCTAAAATAATATTGAATTTCGATCCTTATTTTACTTTAAAATTTTATTTTTAATTTTTATTCTTATTTTATTTTTAAGTGCATGCTCAGTGCATGACACGCACTATACATAGTGACCTACTATCTTTTGATCTAAAAATAGAGAGAATAATTAGAAGATTAAATCAAGAAAGAAATATGATAGCCGAAGATCCTAATAATATCAATTTGAGATTAGATATGACGGCAGAGGGACGATAAGAAGCTATTCAAGCGGCTCATCATCCATTAAATGATAACATCGTACCATCTATAGTCGATGAGCTTCGAGTATCAGAAGATCGCTAGTGCGAGCAAACAATTTTGAAATAAAATCGACGATGATATAGATGATTCAATCAACTGTCCAATTTAGTGCCAAATGCTCATATTTTTAATTTTTTTGAATTCTATGATACTTTCAAAATTAATGGAATGTCAGATGATGCTATTAGATTAAGGCTATTTCTTTTTTCTTTATAGAATAAAGCTAAAAATTGGTTTCATTTTCTTCCTACAGGTTCTATCACTACTTGAGATGTCCTAGCCCAGAAATTCTTGGCCAAATACTTTCCACCTTTCAAAACTACAAAGATGCATAATGATATTACTTTTTTTGTGCATTGAGATAGAAACACTGTATGAGGCTTGGGTGCATTTTAAGAAATTACTGAAGAGATATCCACACCATCAATTACCTATATAGCTTCAGGTATAAATATTTTATAATGCTTTATCTTCTACTAATGGTTCTATGATTAATGCAGTAGCAGGAGATACCATTAATCAAAAAATGGAGGAGAAAGCCTTTGATCTAATTAATTAGATGACATCAAATAGCTACCATGGCAAATAGATCGCATGATGTCGAGAAAACCAGTAGCTGTGCAAGGAGTAGATTACGTTCCAGCCTTATTAGCTGAGATTGCAGCCCTTAGAGCCAAAGTCAATAATATAAAGAGATTAGCTATGCAGATACAGAGTATCATGTGTGAGCTATGTGGAGGACATAATACAAGCGATTGTCAGACGGATAATCCCTTTGTTAAAGCTCATGATACAGCTAACTATCTTGGTAATTTTTTGAGGTCATAACAAAACAATTCCTACTCCAACATATACAACCAAGGATGGAGGCAGCATCCTAATTTTTCATGGAATAATAAAAATGCAGCACAACAACCACCTCCGGGATTCCAAGCACATGAAAAGAAGCCTGATATGAAGGAGCTGATGGCTAAATTCATGCAAAATTAAGAAGCTGAAGGAAAAATTCTAATTTTTTGGATCAGATTCATTCAAATTTGATTGGATCAAGAGATATATTTCAATTTTTTTTTCTCTTTGATTCAAATCAGATCTGAAATATTTCAGATCTGATCTTTATTATTTTAATAATAAAAATAAAATATAGATAAATTAAATTATATTTAATTTACCTTGATGTAGGATAATTCTATTATTCATTGATGATCCTGTAAGCAGTGAAAGATTCTGAATCTAGCCACGCAAATGCCTGGCCTCTATTGGTATCCACTCAGGTTGAATCTGGAGATCCTCTTCTTCTCTATCACGTCTTCAAAAATTAGATCTGAATCTGATTTGGAGGATCTTCAAAACAACTTTCGAAGATCAGCAGTTGTCCTTTGTAGTAGCATAGCCTTCTAGCTTTCTGTCGCCTTTCTCTCGCCTGGATTGCATCAACTTAGATCCCAAACTACTTTGGGCATGGAGAGGAGATGGAGAAGATGGACTAGGCATGGAGGAGGAGGGAGAGGCAGCCTTGGGGCATAGGAAATTGCATTGCTTTTTGAGTTGGGCATAGGATCTTATTTATAGACTATGCGTGATCCAACTCCTCTTCTTCCCAATCAATCACAACTCTTTGTGAAATCAGATCTAAATCTGATTAGTGAAAATAGAGTTCCTTGGATTCATCCTTAGATGGCGCCTAAGATAAGTCAAAGTTGGTTCTTAGGAGAAGTCTAATCAAAATTTAAAAAGAAGATGGGGTCCCTGTCTAATAGGGACTCCTGGGCGTCTTCAGCTTGGGTGCATGCCACCCTTGGCGTGCGCCCTCCTCCTTGCCAGGTTCTGATGTGCGCCCTCCTTCTTGTCAGATTTTGGCAGAGGGATAAGCCCTCACCAGCTTTTCAATAGGTGCGTGACACATGGACAGAAGTCAAAGTGTCAATGGTCAATATTTGATCAGTCAAAGGTCAACTTTTGACCAAAGTCAAAGAACAAAAAATGGTAGGTGACCAAAAATATAGGTATTGTCTTACAAAATAAGACAACCCTTTTTTGATCTGGACAGACTCCAGTCAGACTAAGTGAAGGCCTTTGATCGAGCACAAACTTCTTTGGCTCAGTCAGGACAACTATTTATGATAGTAAAAGAAGAACGTTAGGTTCAATCGAGTGCTAGCATAATTTTCTTGAACCTAATTGAATCTCATTTAGATTAATCAAACTGGATCAGTTCAATTGATGATCACCAAATTCAAATCCTTGTTTGTATGATCAAGTTAGGTTCAGCTCTGTATGGTAATGGGATATATCATGATCTCTATCATCGACATCATTGAAACTCCTTTCAATGGATCAGAACTCTTTTGATTCGAACAGCTAGAATGATTGATCATCTAAATCATTCTAATTGCTCCCAAAATCCACCAGTGACACCTAGCAGTATATGGTGGCAACCCATCAGAGCTGAATGCGAACCTCTTGGTGTAGCTATCCGTGTGATTAAGTTCTTCTATCTTGAGCCCCGATCAGATTAGGATTAAGGTGAACTCGTCAAACCCTAGTTTCTGTCATATGATGTAATCATTCGATTCAAGTCCAATGTGAAAATCTAAATAGAAACTCTTTCTATTATTTCACTCTGCCATGGCCATGGGCTTCTGAACTTGATTCTCATGATTATCATAGGGCTGCTCCTCTACCACCGAGGTAGATAGATTCCATCTTGATGCAATCCAGTTCCTACAATGAACATGCTATAGCCAACATACACCTCAGGATTTCGTATGGCTAGGAGATCGAGTTATGGTGTAGTCAAACTATAATATCCTCAAGATGAACTGTCGATGCACCTCAGGTCAAAGAATCAGACACACTACTGCAGCATCGAGTCAGTCATTGACGAGAAGGTAGACTCCCTAATGACTACTCGAGGTGGTCATGCTCAGTGTCCTTATTCTCTAATGAGTACTTGTACTCTCATTCCAGTGTCTCCACACCATAGACTCAAGACTCATCTACTAAAGAAAAGCGATTGTACACCAACCTTTCGGATCAATCACCATCCTCGTGATGATCCTATGGTTAGGAGCATTTTATGAGTTAATAATGATTATTCATGTCTTAAATTTTCAACTCTTGAAAATATGAATTATCATTACCATTAACTCAAAGGATGTATCACAGACACTAAATACACATATGTGATAGAAAATAATCCATTTTATTGATAATAGTCAAAATTATAATTTTATCTCTAGAAGTGTATTATAAGTGTCGGCCAATTCTGGCTTCTAGGGCACATATATCTAACAATCTTTCACTTATCCTAAAGCCAATTGGCTACAAGTCTAAGTCCCATCTTCTCAAGGTGGGCTTCAAATTTTTGTTATCCCAATGGCTTTGTAAGTGGGTCTGCCGTATTGTCTGCGGAGTTGACTCTCTTGACCTCGACGTAACCCTTCTCGAGGTAATCGCGGATGAGGTGGTATCGCCGCTCAATGTGCTTGGATTTTTGGTGAGACCTTAGCTCCTTAGCAAGGGCTATGGCGCCATTGTTATCACAGTATAGAGAAATATCATTTGATGGCATTACTTCGATTTTTATAACAAACTTCTTATACCAGAATGCTTCCTTCATAGCCTCTGATGTAGCGATATATTCTGCTTCCATGGTGGAATCTGCTATCATGGTTTGCTTGAAACTCTTCCAGCTGACAGCACCACCATTGCACACAAACAGACTCCCAGATGTCGACTTTCGATCATCTACATCGGACATGAAATCTGAGTCTGTGTATCCCTGGACTTGGAGTTCTCCCTTACCAAAGACCAACATCATATCCTTAGTTCTTCTCAAGTACTTAAGGATACATTTCACAAAAGTCCAGTATTCTTCATCTAGATTTGACTGATATCTGTTTGTGACACTCACAGCATGGGCTATATCAAGTCGTGTACATAGCATGGCATACATGAGGCTCCCTATTGCAGAAGCATAAGGGATCTTGCTCATGCGTTCTATTTCCTCAGATGTGCTAGGGCACATCTTCTTGGAAAGATGAATACCATGTCTGAAGGATATTAATCCCCTCTTAGAGTTTTCCATACTAAACCTCTTTAGTACTTCCTCTATGTACATCTTCTATGAAAGTTCTCGCATCCTATTCGTTCTATCTCTATAGACCTTAATTCCTAGAATAAAGGATGCTTCACCTAGATCTTTCATGGATAATTTCTTGGACAACCATATTTTGACTATCGTCATCATGGGAATATCATTTCTAATAAGAAGGATGTCATCCACGTACAATACGAGGAAGACAACAGCGCTCCCACTGACTTTTTTGAAGATACACGGTTCCTCTTCGTTTTTGATGAAATCAAATGTTTTGATCACATCATTGAAACGAGTGTTCCAGCTCCAAGATGCTTGCTTAAGTCCATATATGGATCTTTGCAGCTAGCAAACGTTGTGATCAGTATCACTGGATGTGAAACCTAGTGGCTATTCCATATAGATATCTTCCTCAAGATATCTATTTAAGAATGTCATTTTCACATCCATTTGCCATATTTCATAATCGAAATAGGCTGCAATGGCAAGCAATATGTGGATAGATTTTAGCATAGCCACTGGAGAAAAGGTATCCTAATAGTCAATGCCTTCGCATTGACTATAACCATTTACCACTAGTCTAGCCTTGAATGTCTCTACATTCTCATCTGCACCAATCTTTCTCTTGAAGATTCATTTACATCCAATAGGTACTATACCTTTTGGTGGATCTACCAAGGTCTAAACTTGGTTTGAGTGCATCGAGTCAATTTCTGACTGCATTGCCTCTAGCCATTTCTTGGAGTCGATAGTTGATATCGCCTCGTTGTAGGTGTTGGGATCATCATCATGAGCATCATTACCTATGAGAAATATTTTCTCTACTTTCTCTGAAATAATACCCAAGTACCTTTCAGAGGGACGAAAAACTCTTTCTGATCTATGAGGTGGAGGAGGTAGTGTTCTTATTGGCTCAACCTAATTTGGTTCCAATTGGTCCTTAGCTCGTTGTA
>QRFJ01000373.1:677880-801894 GCA_006176705.1 Cocos nucifera
TTTAATAATAAAAATTAAATATAGATAAATTAAATCATATTTAATTTATCTTGATGTAGGGTAATCCTATTGCTCGCTGATGATCCTGTAAGCAGCGGAAGGTTCTAGATCTAGCCATATAAGTGCCTGGCCTCTATCGGTATCTACTTGAGCTGGATCTGGAGATCTTCTTCTTCTCTATCACGTCTCCAAAAATCAGATCTAAATTTGATTTGGAGGATCTTCAAAATAACTTTCGAAGATCAATAGTTGTCCTTTGCAGTAGCGCAGCCTTCTAGCTTTCTGTCACCTTTCTCTCGTCTGGATTGCACCAACTTAGATCCTAAACTACTTTGAGCGTGGAGAGGAGAGGGAGAAGATGGACTAGGCATAGAGGAGGAGGGAGAGACAGCCTTGGGGCGTAGGGAATTGCATTGCTTTTTAAGTTGGGCGCAGGGTCTTATTTATAGACTATACGTGATCCAACTCCTCTTCTTCCCAACTAATCACAAATCTTTGTAAAATTAGATCTAAATCTGATTGATGGGAATAGAGTCCCTTGGATTCATTCTTAGATGGCACCTAAGATCAGTCAAAGTTGGTTCTTAGGAGGAGTCTAATCGGAATCCAAAAAAGAGATGGAGTCCCTATTCAATAGGGACTCCTGGGCGCCTCCAGCTTGGGCGCACACCACCCTTGGCATGCGCCCTCCTCCTTGCCAGGTTCTGATAGGGGGACAAGCCCCCACTAGCTCTTCAATAGGTGCATGACACGTGGACAGAAGTCAAAGTATCAATGGTCAATATTTGACCAATCAAATGTCAACTTTTGACCAAAGTCAAAGGATGAGAAATGGTAGGTGACCAAAAATAGCAGGTATTATCTTACAAAATAAGACAATTCTTTTCTGACCTGGACAGGCTCCAGTCAGACCAAGTGAAGGCCTCTGATCGAGCACAAACTTCTTTGGCTTAGTCAGAACAACTATTTATGATAGTAAAAGAAGAATGTTGGTTCAATCGAGTGCTAGCACGATTTTCTTGAACCTAATTGAATCTCATTCAGATCAATTGAACTGGATCAGTTCAATTGATGATCATCAGATTCAAATTCTTGTTTGTGTGATCCAAGTAGATTCAGTTCTGTATGATAATGGAATATGTCATGATCTCTATCATCGACATCATCGAAACTCCTTTCGATAGATCAGAACTCTTCTGATTCGAACAGCTAGAATGATTGATTATCTAAATCATTCTAATTGCTTCCAAAATCCATCAGTGATATCTAGCAATATATGGTGGCAACCCATCAGAGCTGAATGTGAATCTCTTGGTGCAGCTATCCATGTGATTAAGTTCTTCTATCTTGAGCCCCGATCAGATTAGGGTTAAGGTGAACTCGTCAAACCCTAGTTTCTATCATATGATGTAATCATTCGATTCAAGTCCGATGTGAAAATCTAAATAGAAACTCTTTCTATTATTTCACTCTGCCATGGCCATGGGCTTTTGGACTTGATTCTCATGATTATCATAGGGCTGCTCCTCTACCACCGAGGTAGATAGATTCCATCTTGATGCAATCCAGTTCCTACAATGAACATGCTATAGCCAACATACACCTCAGAGTTCCATATGGCTAGGAGATCGAGTTATGGTGTAGTCAAACTATAACACCCTCAAGGTGAACTACCGATGCACCTCAGATCAAAGAACCAGACACACCACTACAGCATCGAGTCAGTCATTGACGAGAAGGTAGACTTCCTAATGACTACTCGAGGTGGTCACGCTCAGTGCCCTCATTCTCTAATAAGTACCTGTACTCTCGCTCCAGTGTCTTCACACCATAGACTCAAGATTCATCTACTAAAGAGAAGCGATTGTACACCAATCTTTCGGATCAATCACCATCCTCGTGATGATCTTATGGTTGAGAGCATTTTATGAGTTAATAATGATTATTCATGTCTTAAATTTTCAACTCTTGAAAATATGAATTATCATTATCATTAACTCAAAGAATGTATCACAGACACTAAATACACATATGTGATAGAAAATAACCCATTTTATTGATAATAGTCAAAATTATAATTTTGCCCCTAGAAGTGTATTATAAGTATCAACCAATTCTGACTTCTAGGGCACATATATCTAACAGAAGTGACCATTCAAAATATGAAAACTAAGCTCAAACAAGACCATGCAGCAGCTATTTGAAACTTGGAGACGCAAGAGGTCAATTAGCCTAGATAATCTCCAAGAGACCATAAGGATCCTTGCCTAGCAATATGAAGACCAATCCAAGAGAGCAAATAAATGCAATCACACTAAGAAGTGGTAAAGAGCTGGAGGAGCCGCATTAGGATAAAAATATTGAAGAGGAAACTATAAAATAGCCAACCAAAATTTGTCAATCATCGAAATAACCAGTAGATGGATAGTCCTCTGGTATAAAATTTGCTAATCCAAATGTGAAGCCCTATGAGCCACCACTACCATTTCTAGAGAGATAAATACAATATCTAGATAAAAAATTCTTAAACTTTTTTAAAATTCTAAAGAATTTACATATTAATATTTATTTTGTAGATGCTATCACTTAGATGTCGAGGTATGATAAGTTTTTCAAAGAAATCCTAACCAATGAGAAGAAGCTGAAGGAGCATGAGACAGTCAACTTAAATGAAGAATGCTCTGCAATACTTCAAAATAAATTACCACAGAAGCTAAAAGATCCAGAAAATTTTACTATTCTTTGTATTATTAGTCATTGTAGTTTTGATAAAATTTTATGTGATTTAGGAGTAAGTATTAATCTCATGCCTTTCTCTATTTTTAGGAAGCTGGGTCTTGGAGAACCAAAATCTACCACTATCGCTCTTCAGTTAGCAAACAGATCCATTAAATATCCAAGAGGTATAGTAGAGGATGTCTTGGTAAAGATAAATAAATTTATTTTTTATGTTGATTTATTATTCTAGACATGAAAGAAGTTTATGATGTACTTCTTATCTTAGAGAGATCCTTTTTAGCTATTGGAAGAGCTTTAATAGATATTCAATAAAAAAAATTAATTCTTAGAGTTCAAAATGAACAAGTTACTTTTAATGTTTTAAAGATATTAAATATTCTAATGATAATCAAACTTATTTTTGAATTGATGATATTGATAAATTAGTACATAAGTATTTTCTAAAAAACATGTTTGAGGACCCTATTGAAGCTTGCATTGTCCAATCAAAGAGAATTCAGTTGAAGATGAAAAGCAAATAGAGTGCATAAGATTATTGAAAGCTAGGCCATACATTCCATGCACATACAGACCATAGTTTGAAGAATTAGAAAGATCATCTACTCCTTTCCCAAAGCCATCAATTGAAGAGCCATCTACTCTTGAACTCAAACATCTTTCTTCTCATTTAAAATATATTTTCTTAGAAGGTTCTTCACACTTACCTGTTAGTATTTCTTCTTCTTTGATAGATTTAATGAAAGAGAAGTTGATAAGAGTACTCAAGGAACACAAGAAGATGTTTGGATGGACCATAGCAGACACTAAAAAAATTAGTTCCTCAATTTGTATGCACAAAATTCTCATGGAGGACAACTATAAGCCTACGGTCCAATCCCAAAGAAGACTCAACCCAAAGATATAAGAAGTTGTCAAAAAGAAGGTAATCAAGCTACTTGATGTAGGTATTATTTATCCTATCTTCGATAGTTCTTGGGTGAGTCCTATTCAAATAGTTCCTAAAAAAGGTGAGATTACCGTAGTTTAAAATAATAATAATGAACTAATTTCTACTAGAATAATTACTGGATGGAGAGTATGCATGGATTATAGAAAATTAAATGATGTAATTAGAAAAGATCATTATCCTCTTCTATTCATAGATCAAATGTTAGAAAGATTAGCTGGATATGATTTTTATTGCTTTCTAGATGGTTATTCTGGTTATAATCAAATTGCCATAGCACTTGAGGAATAAGAGAAAACTATGTTTACATATCCTTATGGTACATTTGCCTTTAGGAGAATGCTATTTGATTTGTGTAATGCACTAGCTATTTTTCAACGATGTATGATGACTATTTTTCATGACATAATTGAGGATTTTCTTAAAATTTTTATGGATGATTTTTTTATTTTTGGATCTACATTTGATAAGTGCTTGCATAACTTGTCTTTTATTTTACAAAGATGTGTGGATACTAATCTTATCTTAAATTAGGAAAAGTGTCATCTGATGGTGCAAGAAGGCATAGTCCTAGGCCACAAGATCTCATATAAGAAAATTAAAGTTGATAGAGCTAAGGTTGAGGTAATCAAAAAGTTACCTCTACCTACTTCAGTAAAGGCTATTAGAAGCTTTTTAGGATATGCTGGATTTTATCGTCGATTTATAAAGGATTTTCTCCTAATTTCCAAACATCTATCTAATCTATTGTGTAAATTAAGATGTCTCTTTTCATTTTATTGACGAGTGTTTGCAGGCATATAATATTCTCAAGAAGAAGTTGGTCACAGCACCTATTGTAGTAGCACTAGATTGATTCTTACCTTTTGAGCTGATGTGTGATGCTAGTGAAACAGCTATAGGAGTAGTATTTGATCAGAGAAAGGATAAGATTTTTCGGGCTATATATTATGCCAGCCACATCTTGATAGAAGCTCAACAAAATATGCAACCACAGAAAAGGAGCTTCTGACAGTAGTATTTGCATTAGCTAAATTTTATTTTTATCTTATTTTATCCAAAGTTATTGTATATACTGACCATATAGCTCTAAAGTATCTTCTTGCCAAGAAAGATGCAAAATCTAGATTGATTAGATGGATTATTCTACTACAAGAATATGATTTGAAGATTAAAGATAAGAAAAGAACATAGAATTTAGTTGCTGATCATCTTTCAAGATTGAAAAATATTACAGAAAAAGAATTAGATATTTGTCTTATCAAGGAGGAATTTTCAGATGAATGCCTTTATGCTATAACAGGTAGAATTAATTACTTGGTTGGTAAGGTTTTTCCACTTGATCTTTCTTTTCAACAAAAGAAGAGGTTCTTATCTATTGTTAAATATTATTTTTGAGTTGAATCCTTCTTGTATGTGTTGTGCAGACTAGGTCATTAGAAGATGCATCCCGGAGGAAGAGATGAAGAAAATTCTGCACCATTATCGTGATCGAAAAGTAGGAGGACATTTCAGCCCAACTAGGATTGCTTATAAGGTTCTTCAATTTGATTTTTATTGGCTCTCTCTATTTAAAGATGTTCATTCTTATATCTCTTCATGTGACTGCTGTCAAATAACTAAAAATCTTTCTAAGAGATATGAAATATCTTTAAACAATATTCTTGTATGTAAAATTTTTGATGTTTGGGGTATTGATTTCATGAGATCTTTTTCTAATTCTTTTTCAAATCAATATATTATTATGACTGTAGATTATGTTTCAAAATAGGTAGAAGCAGCAGCTTTTCTAACTAATGATGCTAAGCTAGTTGTTAAATTTTTGAAAAAGTATATTTTTATACGTTTTGGTACTCCTAGAGCAATCATTAGTGATGGAAGCACACATTTTTATAATAAATAATTTAAAAATTTATTAAAAAATATGGTGTCACTCATAAGATCGCTATTCCATATCATCCATAAACTAGTTATCAAGTAGAGGTGTCTAATAGAAAATTAAAAAAAAATTAAAAAAGATGGTAAATGCATCTAAGAAAGATTAATCATTAAAATTAGATGATGCATTATGGACATATAGGACTACATATAAAATACCTATTGGTATGTCTTCATATAGGCTACTCTTTGGTAAAGCATGTCATCTCCCTGTTGAGCTAGAAGATAAACCATATTGGGCTATGAAAATTCTTAACTTTAATATACAAGATGCAAGAAAAAACATGTTGATGTAGTTGAATAAGATGGACGAATTTCACCATGATACCTATGAGAATGTCAGAATTTATAAAGAACGTACTAAGAAATGGCATGATAACCACATTGTAAAAAAAGAATTTTATGAGGGACAACAAGTTCTCCTATATAGTTCACGGCTATATTTATTTTTAGGAAAGCTAAAATCAAGATGGACAGGTTCCTATACAATTACTAAAGTTTTCTTATATGGAGCAGTGGAGATCTCTGATGAATCAAAAGATACTTTCAAAGTAAATGGTTACAGGCTAAAGCATTACATTGGTAAAAATTTTGAGGAGAAGGAAGCCTCAAATTGCAAGACCCAGCTTAGAGCTCCAAGAAAGTCAAGCTGAAGACTATAAATCAGAATTACTAGATATGTTGTTTCCTTTTCTTTTAGTTTTGATCATTTTCTTTTATTTTTCATAGTTTCTTATTGCTTTTTTGTGGTTTTGGTGTGTATTTTCAATGTTGTAGAGAAAACTAAAGAAAAGCTCAAGCTAGTTTGTAAAATCTCAAAGAACCAGTATAGACTGAATCAGATGTATTCTTTCCTATTCCTTATTGCACCCTTTACTTTTTTTTGCTCCATTGATACAATGTTGATTAAGTTGGAAGGTAAAAAAGCTTTTAAAAAATTATTAATTAGTTTTTTTTTGAAAATTAAATTTAAGTAATTTTTAAAAAATCATGTATCAAAAAAGAAAATCTTAAGCAAGATGGACTAGGAGGAGTAATAAAGTTAGAAAGTATTTGCTAATGAATGTAGTAAGTTAAGAAGTAGATTAGTTGGTCAGGCTCTTAGCAGCCTACTTAGGTCATTTAAAAACTATTAGCACTTCTAATTGCACATGCACACTAACAAGGTAAAGTAGGTATTGATTATAAGGCCAACTGAGGATTCAATTATCACTTAAAAATTGATGATTAATATACATTTCAATCAAAAAACTTGAATTTAAGAAAATAGTTATCCGCCTATAAAATAAAAGTATAAAATACAGAGTATATGTGGATTATCTGAAGCTTAGTAACTAGATCTCTGCACCTAAGTCAAGTATGGAGGTTCACGTTAAATGATAGAGAGAAGGCCAGGATGCTCAGCATACAAAAAAAGAAAAGAAAAATGAGGCAGTATGAAAGCTATTTTAATTCTTGAGCTTAACTTGGAAGTGTATAGAAAATTAACTAAAATAGATGATAAGAGAAGATACTTTTATCCTTTAAATTAACACCCAAATGCAAAGTTAGTTTTCACAAGCATAAGTACTGTAGATCTTTAAATATACTCTAAGAAAATTTTTGATTAATACTGACTACAAAATTTGCTTCTAAAACTCAAAACTTAGTGATACTTCCTAAAACTTTTTGATTTTTAATCCTAGCTTTATTTTTTGTGATGGAGGATCTTATTGAAATATGTTCATGAATTAATATTAAGTAAAGTATTGCTAAAGGACTAGCAATGACTAAGTTGGACGATGTGATAAGTGTTATAAATATAATAATAAAAGTATTAGATTATAAAATAAATTATTTTATTTTTAAAAAATTGATACTTTTATTGATTTTATGCATAAAAGAATGCCACAAATGAGAAGAGCTTAATTTTCTAATTCAAAGAAAATAAATTTGAAGCAAAACGAATTTTAAATGAGCCTAAAATCAATTTTTTTTAAAAAAAGCTGGCCAGTCCAGACCAAATTGGTTCAAAAAACTGGCTCAGCCAACTCGATCCGACTGCATGCAAAACTGCCCAACCACCAGCCTGCTGACGTCATAGTGATGTCAGAATCATCGTGGCCTACCATAGACCGCCATAGTAACGTGGCCAGGGGCAAAGTCGAGATTTCACATGGCAGCTTGCACTCTGATTGGCTGAGAATGGCGTGGTCTACGCAAAGACCCGATCCACGATTGACTCACAAAGATGGACGGCTGCGATTAAGGCACGATCGAATGGATAGGAGAGGAGCCGTGAAGATCCAATGGTTGCGGTTAATTCCCAGTTTAATTCGATAACCCAGGTGCCCCTTCGCACCATCAACGGCCCAGATTCCATCATCAACCATGATCAAACAATTGTTGTTTAATTTGACTGAATTGGAGAGATTAAGATGGATTTTTAAGTAGTTTTTTGTCCATTTGATCACCATTGAACGACCATAAATGATCAGGACTCTATTTGAGTTGTTCTAGGACTTTTAGTCCTAATTTCACCATGATTTCTCATTGGAGAATACCTTGTAGCCTATTTAAACCTCTGACTACTGAGAAAAATAGAGAGTAAAACAGTAGATAGAGAAATAGAGAGAGTTAGAGAAAAAAATAAAAAAATAGAGAAGAAGTGATCAAAGAGAAAAGTAAGGGTTTTGATCTAAAAGAGAATTTGATCAGAGAAAGAGTCTTCTTCCTTCATTTTTCCTTCTTCATGGCTCATCTTTCACATCCAGCACACCTACCAGCAGCTCTTTTCTTTCATCAAATTCTTCAAGCCAAGAACAACGGACGATAAAATTCAGCAACAAGTAAATTTTTAGTTAGAACATTTCATGCTTTTTATTTTAATTGCTACTTTTGTTCCTTTTAACGTGACCTAAATTTCTTTTATTAAGGCTAAGATGTAGCCACTCTTTTAATGCAATATTCAGTATAATTAAATTTTAGTATTATTTTATTTATAAGAAGTATATAAATCTGTGCTTAATACTTTTAGATTACTGATCATCTTCTAATTGATTTGATGAACATAGATGATACGGACAAAGTACGTCTATTTATTGCTTCTTGATTTATATATCTTGTATTTTGAATCAAATTAAGATTCATACGCATGCAGAAATTTTAGTAAGCTTTGGATGCAACATATTTTAATTAAAAAATTTTATATAAATTAATGCATCAGTATTTATTTAAATTATGCCTGGACTAAAGGATAGTTAATAAATATTGATAGTTTTGCTACGCCTGAACCAAAGGATAGTGAATATCCTAGGAGACTCCACCGTCACATGAAATAAAATTAACCTAATTTGCATGATTACTTAAATATTGTATTGATTGAGTTGGTGAATCGATTGTCTTAGTATCTTTCTGCTCTTGAATTCAATCCTAATAATTATACCCTCTTTATCTTCTTGTAATTTATTAATTATTTTTTATTTCTTCTTATAAATAGATTTTCTAAATAAAGTCTAGGAAAGAGTTTTTCAGTACTTATTTTTCAATCCTCTAGGGATGATACTCTACTCACACACTTTAATACTTGATCGACTGGTACACTTGCCATAGCAATAGATTTGCATGCATCAAGTTTTTGGCGCTTGGAATTTTGGGGTGGCTGTTGTGCTGCATTTTTCGATAGAGGTAACTTTTTGATAAAATATTTATCGACATGTATCCAAATCATTAGTGTAAGAAATGCATAATGGCCATTCTATGATCACTTAGTAGGTAATAATTGTCCACTTTTTGACTACATAATACCAAAATAAGAGGGACCTACGAAGCCTAATCGCCATAAACGGTTACCAACAATTTGCCTTAAAAAGAAGATAGACAAATGGCATAGGTAAGACGCTTTTAGGCTATACACTACCAATTTTAATTCTATTTATTTGTTCGACCACTCCTCCACTAACTTAAGCTTCGAAGTATCCCCACCAAAAATATTTCTGGTTAATAAGGTCTTCTTATGCAGGTGCTCTTTTCGGACAATAAAAGCAACAGAGGATTGGCCGAAATAGATTGGCACGCTATGTAGGAAGGAAAAACTATTTTTTATTCGAACAATTACAAACTACGATGGCAAAAACAAGAACCCAAAACTCCACCGCTCTACTAGGTAGTCTTCCTCACGAGAAGATCTCCCTCCTCCACCTCTAATGGCAGAGTCCAGTTCTTCACATCCGACTATTATGGTGGACACCCAAACACAGCAATTTACTGTATTAATGCTAAAAATGAAAGTCTTGATGGAGGTAGTGCATAGCCTCCAACAATAGCAACCGATAGCAAAAGAGCCGGCGGCACATATAGTGCCATCTAGGCATAGTCATCGTGCTCCATGACAATCCCCATCCTCATCATTGGAACAACAACCAACATGACATTCTCATCATGTCGAAGTATCGCCATCCCAGCATTCCCACCATGCCATCTATCATTTACGATGGTCTGCTTCTCCTTCCCGCCGCCATAGTATTAAGAAGGGGAAGAGGCCACGTCAACCATCAACTTCATGGTCCTCGAGTTCTTCAGGATGTTCCATCCCTAAATTTTTATAGCAACAGCAGCTCGATGACTATGAACAAAAGTTCAAAAAAATCAATCGTTAACTTACTCGATTACAGGTGAACAATTGAGAGGGTCATAGTGACTTTAGCATCCATACAACCCCTCCTTTTTCTTAGTGAATTATGAATGAACCAATTCCATCTCGATTCAAAATGCCACAAATGGAGCTATACAATGGCTCCATAGATTCGGTTGATCATTTAGAGAGTTATAAAACTCTCGCGATAATCCAGGGGACTTCCGACGCCTTCTTATGCAAAGACTTTTTGGTTACCATATAGAAAGCTGCTCGAGCCTGGTATTTCGGGCTCCAGTCGGAAAGCGTACATTCCTTTGGTCAGCTAGAAAATTCGTTTGTGACCCACTTCAACACCAGCTGAAGAATGTCGTGAACTGCCGATAGTCTCTTCTCTTTCAAACAAAATGAAGGATAGACGTTGAGAAGTTTTATGGCATATTTCAATGTTGCCACAATTGAGGTCAAGGACCTCAATGAAGACATGGCACTACTACAAAAATGGCATATGGCCTCGCTTACTATGGCAGCGATTTTCGAAATCGCTGTCATAGCACCTACGGTAGTGATTTTCGTTAACCACTACTATAGATCGGATCTATGATAATGATTTTTGTAATTACTGCCGTAGGTCCGACATATAGCAGTGGTTACAGAAAATTGCTGTCGTAGGTCGGACCTATAGCAGTGGTTACAAAAAATCACTGTCATAAGTTGATGTATAGTAGTGGTTCGTTATAACCGCTGCCATAAGTTAGACTAATAGCAGTGGTTAGTAGAAATCGCTGCTATAATCTAATTTATGACAGCGGTTAATTATAACCGCTATCATATATATATATATATATATATATATATATATATATATATATATATATATATATATATATATATATATTTAAATATTATATAATTTTAAAATTTAATGTCTATCTTCATCATTCATTATCTAAATAATTATCATTAGAGTATCTTCGCAAAAGATCATCTCGATCTGATGGCCCTAGCTTCATCGATCAAAAAAATTTGATTTCGACGATCATGAACGATGATGCAATGATTTGATAGATGGAGACCTTCGATGGATCTAAAAATCTACAACGATGATCTCGATGATGTTTATAGTGTACTATCAAAATTTTACTTTAATCGAATATCGTTATCTTGGTCAATTTAGTATAGATTAGTTTCGACTATTAAATGATAAATGATTGATCAAAGGACCAAATAGTGTCTGATTATGAGATAATTTTTTTATAAATGATCTTGGCTACTATTTTAATAATTTTTTATGGTGGTGATTATAAAATTTAATTCATGAGATAAAGAACGATCTAAAACTATACGTCTTCTGATAACCATTTTAAAACTTCATTGGTTGTTATGCTCGTACTTTTGTAATATCTGCTTAACATGAATAGTTTATACGAAAATAATTTGAATTTTACTATCATTATCATATAAAATATTTAAAATTATAAAAAAATTATTTAACTAAAAAATTATCTCATAATCGAATGCCATTTAACCTTTTGATCGCTTATTTTTAATTTAATAATCAAAATCATTCCATACTAAATTGACCATGATAATGATATCTGATTGAAGTAAAACTTTGATAGTATGCTACAAACATCATCGAAATTATCGTTGCAGGTTTTTGAATCTATCGAAGATCTCCATCTATCAAATCATCGCATCATCGTTCATAGTTGTTGAAATCAAATTTTTCTGATTGATGAAGTTAGGGCTATCGGATCAAGGTGACCTTTTGCGATGATACTCTAATGATAATTATTTAGATAATAAATAGTAAAGATGGGCATTAAATTTTAAAATTATATAATATTTAAAAAAAATAAGAAAAAAATTATTTTCAACCTATTACAATGGTTATCAAAAATCACTATGATTTTGGATAATCGATATCGTAGATCTATGGCAGCGGTTCGATAACCGCTACCGTAGATCTATAGCAACGATTTGATAATCGCTGTCGTAGGTTAGGTTAAAAATTCTTAATTTTTTCTTTCCTTCCGTGCGCGCTCAATCTCTCTCACTCTCTCTCTCCCCCTCCTCTTCATCATCGGTGAGGCTCCTCCCCCCCGATCGATGTCGCCCCTCCTCCCCTCCGATCGGGGTCGCCCCTCCTTCCTCTCCGATCGACGTCGCCCCTCCTTCTCCCTCGACCGACGTCGCCCCTCTTTCCCCCTCCCCTCCGACCCCCCATCCTCGGCTGTCCCTCCTTGCCACCCCACCACCCAGCCTCCCCACCCCTCCATCCGACCCTCCCTCGGCCCCTAGCGAAACCCCCCTCTGACGAACCCCCATCTGACCCTCCCTTGACCTTCTGCAAAATCCCCCTCCGACGAACCCCCTCCGCCCTCACTTGGCCTTCTACAAAACCCCACACCCACCTCCATCCGACCATCTCTCCCCCAGTGAACCTCCTCCGATGAACCATCTTCCTTCGACTCCTGCAAAATCCCACCCCCACCACCACCACCATTTTGACCCTCCCCCGATCGAGTGCGAAGCCTCCTTCAGCCTCCTCATCACTATGCCCCCCCCTGACCCTCCATCCCCGACAACCCCTGCTCTCTCTCTCTTTTTTTTTTTTCTCTCTTTTCTATCTCACTATCTTGCTTTTATTTCACAGATTATCTCTAGTGCCGTTGTCCTCCTTTAGCATCGTCGCCAGCGATCCTCGGAGCTTTCGGTGTGATCCGCTCTCTATAGTCGTAGATATAATTTTTTTTAATTTTATAGTATTATTTATTAATTATATATATTTATAATAATTTATAAAATATTTATAATAAATATTATAATTATCTACATGCCATAGTTTTTGGACCGTACCGTGGTGGTAGCCTTGGGCATGCCATATCGGTGGCTGTAGACTAGATCTATCAATAGATTGGATTCAAATCGAAATCTGAATATTTAGATCTAAATTTTAATTACTAATATCGGATCCAAATCCGAATATTCGATGGATCTGTACTTGAAAGAGGAAGGAAGGAATCCAGCCTCGCCGCCATCATTGGAAGAGAGGGGGTCCGATCTCGCTGCCATCATTGGGAGGAAGATCGAGAGAGGGAGAGTGGAAGATCGAGAGAGTGAGAGAGGGAGGGAGGGGGTCCGACCTCGCCGGCATCACTGGGAGGGATGGGGTTCGACCTTGCCGGCGAGAAAGATCGAAAGAGTGATAGAGGGAGGGATGGGGTCCGATCTCACAGACAAGGGAGATCAAGAGAGGGAGAGAAGAAGATAGAGAGATGAAAAAGCTGGAAGGAAGGGGTTCTGCCTTGCCGCCATCGTCGGTGAGAGAGATCGAGAGAGGAAGAGAGGGAGTGATGGAGGGGATGGCACACAGCCAGACCGGCTCAAGCCGTGATCGAGCTAGTTGGGAGAGGACTCTAGCCGGATGTCTCAGGCACGTAGCCGTCAATCTCAGGCATGGAGTAGGCTCGACTTTCGAGCGAATAGAATTTGATATATCACGATGTTATATTGATTAATGTTCATTAATGTTGCAGATCATGATGGCATCGAAATGCCATCTAGCTTTCAGCCCTGTTTCTTGATGGGTTACGCGCAGTTCCGTATTCGAGAAGCAGTCAGAGCATACTCCATCCATCTCGGCATCGGCTGCTCAAGGATCTTCACCATCAGCATCTGCCCCACCGATGGCATCTACTCCACTGGCAGCTGAGCCTCTACCATCATAGGCATCTAAGTGTACATTTTTATTATATTAGCATAACTTTATTTTTTATATAGTATTTGTACACTTATATATTTGCATAACATATTTGTATTGCAAGTGCATCATCCAGTCGGACATTTTGTGGTCCCACATGTATGGCACACGTGTGGAACCGCCAGCATCAGGTGATGGTGCAGTATGATGTGAAGGAGACGCTAATAGGGGAGACCGCATGGGAGATGCATTCCTTTTTTGGAGTGCTTGTGAGGTGGTCGGACATCATTTTCGTAGAGCCCAGAGATTGGCGTTTGATGGATGCTACCGTCAGAGATCGAGTATGAAAGGAGATATGGATAAGTACGTGCATCTTAGTTATATTTATGTATTTTATATGTTTACATTATATATGTTTGATTAGAATAATTTTGTAATCGATTTTTGATAAATTTATTCTGAGAAGGTACGACTTCTTCAATCACGAGAGGGCTCGAGATGCCCGACTGAAGAAGATCGAGAAGTTATACCGAGATTACAAGGTCAAGCTCCATAGAGGATGGCTCGAGCACCGACGAGACACTCCGGAGGAGCTTGTTCCTTGGATATAGGACTATCCTCTGAGTCAGTGGAAGAGGATGGTTAGATCCTGAAGGAGCCAGGAGTTCGAGGTAAAATTCCTAACTTTTGAATTTTTCAATATGCTTAAAGTTTTATTTAAATATTTTTTATTTATTTAAATACTTATTAGGCTATCTTCTGTCAGAATTGGAAGAATCGTATAGCTCGGGAGTATATGCACACTCTAGGCCGTGAGTCTATGGCCAGTCGTATGCATAGAGAGATAATTAATTCTAAATCTTACTAGATAAATTAAATTCATATTTTTTATCATTTTTTTGATAAATTTATTTTTTATTATAGCTGATAAGAGATGGAGTGATGTCCAACCATAGCGAGATCTTTCGATCCAGCCATATGGACAAGACAGGTAGGCCAATGAATGCCGCAATCGAGCATATTTTTGTAAGTATTAAATATATTAGTATATATGATTAGTATTATAGTATTTTTTATAAAATTTTATTTTAATTTATAATTATAGGATCAGTTAGAGCCGCTCGCGAGCGATGACTCGGATACTTCTGGGCTCCATGACCATCTATCTCAGGTCTTAGGGCCTGAATACTCTAGGAGGATCCGATGCAGGCCTGGACATATGCCGATGAGCTACTCGTCCGAGATGAGCATCTCCTCACAGACTTTTAGTGTCGTCAGTTAGGAGGAGCTTGAGGAAGCATTGGCACGGGCAGATCATGCTACGATACGGGCAGATCGGACTGAGGAGCGTACATCTCATCCGGAGGGCATCGTGAGAGACATGATATCGACGCTCAGCACATATTTTGGAGTCACGGGTTTCGAGAATATGTTAGCCCACATTCCAGCTTTAGCTCTGGCTTCGACTCCAGCTCCGACTCCAGCTCCAACTCCAGCTCCGACTCCAGCTCCAACTCCAGCTCCGGCTCTCGACGACGACGACGACGATGATGATATAGATTTAGGAGACTTTTGATGTATTTTATTTTTTAAAAAAATATTATAATAAATTTTATTCAATAATAAAATTTTAGTATTTTAAAATAATTTTTATATTTATTATATTTTTTATATTATATATCTATATTTATCAGATAAAATATATAAAAAAGTAAAAATTTTATTTTTTTAATTATTCAAGATCTACGGTAGTGATTTTATAATCATTGCCATATTTATACCAACTACTGCCATAGGTTTGGTGCCAACCGCTATACTAGACCTACGGCAGCGGTTAAGAAATCGTCGCTATAGATTACCTATGGTAGCGGTTATGTAATCGCTGCTATAGATATCCTATGATAGTGGTTACATAACCACTATGATAGGTCGATCTATTGCAGTGATTTATAAATCGCTGTAATAGACAATCTATGGCAGCGGTTCTAACAACCGCTGCAACAATCGCTGCCATAGAGCTACGATGACGGCCGTAGTAGCAGCGGTTAGAAAACCGCTGCCATAGCCTATGGCAGTGGTTTTTTGGGCTATGGCAGTGGTTTGTAAGTAGTGTGGCTATTTCGACCATGAAAAAAGGTATGAGAGGATCCAGGTTTACTTATTTCCTTGATAAGAATCATCCTCGGATATACGCTGAACTTTTAGACCGTGCATACAATATATTCATGCAGACAAAGGCACTACTGACCAGCGCCAATCAGAAGGAAAATGTCAGAAAATAAATAAAATAAGGGTGGAGCTCTTGCTGAATTAAGTCAACAATCGACCGACAAAAAAGCTTCCCCTCAACAATGGAGTCCAAGGCTGAGTAAGTACAACACTAAATATGACTTCTAAACTCTATTGATTGCTCCTCATGTGCAAATCTAGATGAAGATTGAAGGAGTATAATACCTTCAACACCCCCCACCAATGAAGGCACCGCTGAGAAGACGTGACAAGAAGAAGTACTGTTGGTTACATCTGAAGGAAACCTAGTAGGATTCTAAGCATGCTTTTCAAAACTTTTTAAAAAAATGACAGCGAAAGCTAAATTAATTTATATTAATTTACTGCATGCTATGATCTAATCATATAACCTTATTTTAGGATCTTTGACATGTTAATATGCATTAGAAAAATAAAATGTAATCGATCAGCAAATCGTATTTGCTGACCAATCCATGTTCAGAGCATAGTACCTATGCGCAGGTAGATAATCACCATAATTTGGATCAATCAAAAAATGGCTTCCATATCATGCTGTAGCTGCATACATGTCCGACCTCTACGGTAAGTCCATACGGAGCTTCTGATCCTGATCAACCCCTCCGGAGTGCTAGCCCCTCTCTGGGGCCTTCGATAGTCGACCTTCGTCAATCCAATCGACGAACTGCTCCTGATCTTTCGAATGCTCCAAAAATCAGAAGATGCAATGAAGAAAGACGAGGTGATGGTGAAAGCTAATGGAGAACTGGCATTCAAACTCTCCATCCAAATCTAGAGTCCCCACTTTAGGATTGAGCACTTATCCTTTAGAACCTTGATCCCTTTCTCTTTTTGGAAAAAAAACCTCACGCCCAAAAGGTAGCATCCTTCTTTGATTTCTGTCTCACAAAAGTCCTTCGATACCTCATGCACACCCAAGGCCTCTCATTTGATTTCTCATGTAGATCCTTCTACACATGCCTAGAAAAAATCCATTTTAATAGACGTCTATGCATGGGAGGATAAGGATAGGTTTGGTTAAACTTATATCAACCAATCTCTTGAATTCAAAATTCAAGAGGACTCCTAATACATTCTAGTGTAAATCCTAAGACGTTGACGCATAGAAGGACTCTCCTTCTACGCGCCCATACCTAGAATGCACAAAAATGTGCGAGAGAAAGAGAGCTATAGGCATGGAGATGAGGATAAGAGGGAGTCAGGAAGTTTCAATCAAACTAACCAACATAAGTTGAATTCAGAATTCAAATTTCAACTTGCTCTTAATCTGATCTGATCCAACGCTTGGACCGGGTCAAAGGTAGATAAGAGGAGGTGCACAACTTCCTGCTAGTGTGGAGAAATCCCACACACATTTCCAATGTGCATGGAGAAAAAGAATGGATCAAAGGTCAATGGCGTAGGGAGATAGGAATTCAAACTAGCTTTGAATTCGATCAAATTGGTTTCATCCAAACTAATTTATCTTGACCAATTAAAACTAGGATAAACCCAATCATATTAGGCTTTAACCCAACTTAATTAATTCTTAATTAAATTAAAAATTAATCGAGTCCAACCCCTGATCAAATCAAGGTCCATCTTCCTAAGTGATTAGATCATCACATGATTTGATCAGGTCAAACCTAATTGAATCAAATTCAATTAGACTTGATCAATTTCTCATCGCTCAATCAAATTGAGCTAATCAACAATCTAATTGCTAATTAATCCTCCAATAATAACTGAGTCCCAATCTAGTGAAACTTTTTGATCAACCATCAGATCGGGTAGAAACTTCTATTGTGTGTGATCCCATAGTTTCGAATCCTAAGCCGACAACATAGAAACTAATTTTTTGTACCAATTGATGTGACCATCTAGCAATGATACTCGATGTCCGGATAGATCAAAAATCATAATGCTACATCGATGAACCTATGATATATGGTTATCGTATAATTCATTCCTTTGATCATGATGCTTATAGGATGATCTTGGGTTAACTGCCAATCCTAAAAATTCATCCATATTATATTTCAAAATTCAGCATCCATCATATGGACTATCCTAAATAAGGATTTGCAAAATTAAAATACAACGATGCACTTGCTTCAATACTTGGAGGGGTCGATCCCATCTTGACTCACACACTGACAAATCAAATACTTGACTGCACCTAGTAGCCTTCTGTTACTGAATTAGAAATTCAGATAGTCCGATACCTAAGTATAGTGAGTTGCTTGTAAGTCACCATAGTGATCTTAGATTTAAGGGACACATATATCCATATCCTTCGCGAGCAATCTTGGCAGAAGAGAGCTCCACAGTTGGATCATAATCAGTAAAATGTATCCATACATTTCACCTGTATGTCATAACAGCATCACCATGCTTCTTGATTAAGAGGACAATCAACACTTATGGTACACAACGACCTACTTTTGATCAATGTTGTAGTCCTAGATAATAATGAATCATTTGGTCGCGATCAGTTTAAAGACTAAATGACAAATCCTCCTTTATCGAGTCTAAATAGTCCTAAGAACTTCATCATAGAAAGTTTATTACAGAAAGATGCACAAAATGATAAAATTGCTAGAATAATAATTTTATACAATTAAAATTTAAGTACAAATTATATTTAGCTCAACCATCTATAATCTAGATAATTAGCTTTAGGATACATTTTTCAATAATTCTCACTTAGACTAAAGCCACTCAAAATAATATCAAATATCCATCTTCCATTTGTGATTATCGAACTCTTTGATTCCAAGAGCTTTAGTAAATGGGTCGGTCATATTCTCCTTTTCGTCGATCTTCTGAAGCTCGATGTTACCTCGCTCTACGATTTCTCATACAAGGTAGTAGCGACGTAGAATGTGTTTGGTGCGCTGACGTGCCTTAGGCTCCTTCGCTTGAGCTATGGCTCCAATGTTATCACAGTAAAGCAGAACCGGACCATCCAAGAAGAATGCCACTCCTAGCTCGTTAATAAACTTCCGCAGTCACATAGCTTCCATCGCAGCATCATATGCCGCGACATACTCTACCTCACACATAGAATCGACCATAATATGTTGTTTAAAACTCTTCCAGTAGACCACTCCTCTGCTCAGGATAAATACATAATCTGACACACTCTTGCTATCATTATGATCTGACTGAAAACTAGTATCAATATATCCGACAAATTTCAAGTCAATATCTCTATAGATGAGCCACTGGTTCTTAGTATTTTTCAAATATTTCAGGATTATCTTTATAACCTTTCAATGATTCTCATTCGGATCAGACTGATATCTACTCACTATCCCTAGTGAGTATGTCACATCCGATCTCATACATATCATAACGTATATAAGAAAATCTACTATCGAAGCATATGGCATTCTACTCATATGCTTTCTCTCTCTTGAGGAGTTATCGAATTACCCTTTTTCGAGAGAGAAATTTCTTCGCCTATCGAAAGATAGCCTTTCTTGGAATTCACCATGCTGAACCTCTTCAGCATGGTATCGATGTATGTAGACCGGGACAATCTAAGTAACCTTTTAGATTTATCCCTATAGATCTTTATCCTTAGGATGTAGGAAACTTCTTTCAAGTCCTTCATGGAGAATTGAGATGACAACGAAACTTTTATTCCCTATAATGCAGAGATGTCATTTCCGATTAAGAGAATATTATCTACATACAGTGCAAGAAATATAACTACAGAACCATTAGTCCATTTATAAATGCAGAGTTTCTCTTCATTCTTAACGAAGTCATATGTTCTTATCACTTTATCAAAATGCATGTTTCAACTTCGAGATGCCTGCTTCAATCCATAGATGGATCTTTGAAGCCTGCATACCTTAGACTCATCTATGGATATGAAACCGTCAGGCTGTATCATATACACCTCTTCATCCAGCTCTCTATTTAGAAAAATTATTTTCACATTCATTTGCTAGATCTCATAGTCTAGGTATGCTACTATCACAAGTATAATTCGAATGAACTTGAGCATTACCACTGGAGAGAACGTCTCATCATAGTCAATACCATAATATTGATGATATCCCTTGACAACCAAACAAGCTTTATAGATCTCCATCTTTTCATCTGCGCTTCATTCTCTTTTGAAAATTTACTTACACTCAATGGGTTTTACCCCTTCAAGTGGATCAACTAGTGTCCATACACTGTTGACTTTTATGAACTTCATTTTGGACTTCATGGCTTCCAGCCACTTATCAAAGTCTGTCCTCTACATAGCATCCATGTAGATGATCAGATCCTCATTGTTCTCATCGAGTTCAACAGGATCACCACCTCAGATCAAAAAATCATAGTATCTGTCTGGTTGACGTGGTACTCTACTGGATTTTCTCAAGGGTGCCTCTACAACGGACTTTGGGTTTGATCTTATCAAATCTAGTTTTGCAGGTTCACTGAAATATGTCGGTTCTTCTACCTATTGAACTTCACTAAGCTTAACATTAGAGACAGCTATTTCTTTCATAAGAAACTTTTTTTCTAAAAAGACAGCCCTATTGCCGACGAACACCTTTTGCTCTTCAGTAAGGTAGAAGTAATATCCCCTAGTTTTGTTAGGGTATCCTATAAATAAATATTTTTCAGACCTAGGTCTAAGCTTTTCTGCTTGTAAACATTTTACATAAGCCAGACATCTTCAAATCTTAAGGTGAGTGAGTGTCGGCTTTCGACAAGTCCATATCTCATACAGAGTCTTTACAATAAACTTGCTCGAAATGTTGTTTAAAACAAAATAAGTAGTCTCGAGTGCATAAGCTCAAAAAGAAATTTGTAGACTCGCAAATCCCATCATAGACCGAACCATGTCCAACAAGATTCAATTTCTTCTTTTAGATACACCATTATGCTGTGGTGTTTCAAGAGAAATTCATTGTGAGGAAATCCCATTCTCTCCTAGATATATCAAAAACTCGTTAGAGAGGTATTCACCTCCTCAGTCTGATTGAAGAATTTTAATACTCTTTCTAAGTTATTTTTTTATCTCATTTCGATATCATTTGAACATTTCAAATGAATCGAATTTACTCTTCATAAGATAGACATATCCATACCTAAATAGATCATCAGTAAATGTAATGAAGTAGTAGAACCCACCTCTAACATATGTGTTCATAGATCCACATACATCAGTATGTACTAGATTCAGAAGCTCAGTAACCCATTCACCCTTTTCAGTAAAAGGTGATTTGGTCATCTTATCAAGAAGGCAGGACTCATAAGTAGTCAATGATTCACAATCATCGATGTCAAGGATATACTTCTTGGCTAACGTGTTGATCCTATTTTTATTTATATGATCTAGTCGACAGTGCCAAAGATAGGCATTAGTGACAGCATCTAGTTTAGGATGTTTATTTGATGTGTACATTACACAAATAGATTATGATAAAATATAAATATCATTTCTTAATTATTCTTGCATTACTGTAATATCATTCATAATGATATCACAATAATTTTTTTTATTGATAAACAATAACCATCATGGGCTAGAAGCTCAACAGATATTATATTTATTATAAAAGATGGACAATAGTGATAGTCACTTAAAACGATATTGTTATTTTTGAAAATAAGCTCAAAAGTTTCCAATGCTATGACTGAACTTTACTTTCACATCCAACATTAAGGAATCTATCATCGTTCTCAAACTTTCTATCAATTTGAAGTCCATGAAATAAATTATATATATGAAATGGACTTTCAGTATCCAATACCCAAGTAGATGTATCACAAGCAGAGAAATTATAAGATGTTATCATATAACAGCCTTGATCAGTAACCACTTGCTGATTTCTCCTATTCAGCCTATTTAGATCAAGAGGACTATTTCTCTTTGGGTCTGTCTGATTAGGATCAATACTAGACTCCTCGTATTTAGATCCTAAATGCTTGTCATTGTCCGATAGTGAACGAAGCGGATTTACACTAGCTATTCTATTTATCTGAAAGAAAAATATAAGACCATATTAATACTCAAATTATTTAACTCTAAAGACTTGGATTTTAGTCTAAAGGTCTTTCTACTATTTTTAAATAAATTGGTAGCCTCTACCTTCAATTTGAAAAATTACACTAATTTCTTAGTAGGTACTGAAATCCACATAGAATATCATTGGACCTGAGAAAAGCTCTGACAAACCCACGTGCATCTACAGGTAGGTTCACAATCAATTATTTTTTCAAATAATTTTTAGTAATTTAGATTTTATCCCAAAAATCAAATCAGTAGACTTTGGCCTTTACTGAAATGGTCTGATTAGGTCCAACCATTAACATGATCAACTTTGATGCATCAAGTGAATGAAAATCAGGCTTGAGAAAAGCTCTAGCTAACCTGATCGTCGTTCAGAGAGTGCGACCTAATCATCATATAATGGATAGTAATTTCAATATCTAAATGAACACCAAGTGTAAGGCACCTCCAATGTCCACATAAAAAATTGAACTCGTTACTATTCACCTTAATGGAAGGCTTTGACTCAGTTATCCACATAACCTTGTTATTTTAAGAATCTAATAATTTAAAAAAATTAATTTACTTATGATTTGAAATAGAAAGAACACGGATCATATTTCTTCCACTGACTTTACCAAGTCAAATCCTCCTACTGACTTCACCATGTCAATTGATGAGGACTAGGATCAATTTCGGTCCATGGATACCTAATTCAGTCTTACTAAATTCAAATCAGTCAAACTGATTCCTAATGATATGGGTCAGCTTGAATTACTAAGTGATCTAATCAAATTCTAATCGATCATGTCAGCTAGATAAGTAAGATCAGTGAAAAAAATATGTCATTAACTCGTCAAAGATCGAATCAGTGCGAGTAATTCTCAATTGAAAACCACTGATCTAAACTGCCAGACTTATCTTAGATACCAACCGATTAATTAGGTTTAATAAGATCAACCTAGTAATTATGGGCTAGACTGCTTAGCTATGAATTAAGTCTATTTTGGTCTCATTAAAGACATGGACTCATTCAACTATAACTATTGAAGTTGAGTCTAGAGTGTCCTTGATCTAATCTAAGTCAATACTTAGATTTGATCAACTATATTAGATTACTCCATTCTTTAATTAACCTTAGGTCTAACTCAATTAATGGACCTAATTCATCTAACCCTTTAACCCACAGAATTATGAATTTGTCTTAGGATCTTTAATTCATAATTCTAGATCCTACTAGACAACACTTAATTCTTTTAATTAAGTTTTGGATTGATGGATTGGGGTTCAACTTTTCTGTTGGGGATAAACTCTACTCCTGCCAAAGTCCAACTCGATGCTTAGTCTAATGCAATCGATAGCCATGGAAGAGCTTCAGCAGATGAGTTTTAGCCGAACTCCTTCAGCCGGTCGAACTCCTTCAGCCTGCCTGGTCCCTGCCGAACTTTTTCAGCCAGCCAAACTCCTTCAGCTTGCCTGGCCTCTACCGAACTCCTTCAACTGGCCGAATTCCGTAGAACTCCTTCAGTCGACCTGGTCTTTGTCGAACTTCTTCAGTCTGCCGAGCTCCTCAGTGGTCGAGCTCCAGTCAGACTTCCATGAGAGCCGAACTTCCTCCGCACCCCTCCAGCCGATGCCTACGGGAGCCGAACTTCTTTCGAACTTTTCCTTCGATCGAAGTATTTTTGGACTTCTCCCCCAGTCAAATTTTTTTAGCAGATTGCTTCCAGATAATCCCACCAGACGTATCTTCTTCAGAAGTCCGAATTCCTTTAAAATCGATATATGCCAAAGTCCACCAACCAACGCCCACTTTCTCAAAGCTACGGTCATTAAATCTTGACGAACGATCGCCATCAATCTACTGCATGCGACAGCGATCTGCTATCAGGTGGCGATGGCTGTCACCATCAATCTATGGTAGGTGGTGCTGCAGACGGTGCCTTCCTCCGTGATCGATCCCGTTAGACCTCGAGCGGCCCGCTATCACCATCAAGCTCCGCCTATAAAAAGGGACCCTCCAGATATGCTAGCTCTAAGCTCTAAGCTTTCCTCTCCTCCTCTAAACTCTGTCGAATTCATTTAAAAGTACTCCATTTCTATTGGCTAAAAGAGCTGACTTGATCGTCAGAGGGTCCTATCGGAGCTACCTCCATTAGCTCTGGACGAAACTTTATTTTGCAGATCACCGACGGTGACCTCGTCCTCCTCCACTCCAGCTGGATCCAGTGATAACCAGATTCTGCACCAATAAATTTGGCACTGAAAGAAGGGAGATCTCTAGAGAGGAGAGAGAGAGGTCATCGTTGAGCACTCCTTTAAGAATAAGGAAACCTCAGAAGCATAGGGGCCTCTCTCTCTAGTGCCAAATCTGTTGATGCAGAATCTGCTTGACGTTGGATCAAGCTGAAGCAGAGGAAGATGAGGTTACCGTCGGTGACCTACAAAATAAAGTTTCGTTCGGAGTCGGTGGTGGTGGCTCCGATAGGATCCTTCGATGATCAAGTTAGCTCTTCTAGCCAATAGAAATGGAGTGCTCAAGAATGAGTTCAGCAGAGTTTAGAGGAGGAGAGGAGAGCTTAGAGCTTAGAGCTTAGAGCTTGGAGAAAATATATCTGAAGGATCCTTTATATAGGCGAAGCTTATAGCGGATTGATGGTGATGGCTGCAGCTATCAGGTAGTGAGCCGCTCGAGGTCTGGCAGAGTTAGTCACAGAGGGAGGCACCGTCTGTAACACCGTTTGCAGTTGATTGATGGCGACAGCCATCATCGTCTGATAGCGGATCACTGTCGTGTGCGGCAGACCGATAGTGATGATCACAGTTGTTCGATACTGAGCCGCTCAGGGCCACATGGAGGATTGAAGAGCTTTGACGTATGCCCATTTTGGAGGAGTTCGGACTTCCACAGAAAATACGGCTAGAGAGGGTCATCCGAGAGAAACGCTAGCTGAGAGAGCTCAGAAGAAGTTTGACTGAAGGAGGGATCCAAAAGTCTGGCTCCCATAGAAGTTCGATCGAAGGAGATGTCTGGGAGGAGTTTGGCTTCTAAAGAAGCTCGATCGAAGGAGATGCCTGAGAGGAGTCCGGCTCCTAGAGAAGTCCAATCGAAGGAGATGTCTGGAAGGAGTCCAACTATTGGAGGAGTTCGGTCGGGACTCAGCCGCTAATGAGTTCGGCCGACTGAAGGTGTTTAAAAGGGGCTCGGCTGCTAAGGAGCTCAGCTAAGGCTCGTCCGTTGAAGCTTTTTCATGGCTACTGATTGCATTAGGCCGAGCATCGAACTGGACTTCGGCAGGAGCGGAGTTTATCCCCAACAATAGTCCCTCCACTTCTGAGTTTGAAACTTGAAGGAAGGGAGTACAGAAAAGGTGACTGTCGAAGTCCTCTTCTGAGCTTCGTGCTGGTTTAGGTTGAAGCTCATGGGAGATCTCATCTCTAGCCAAAGTTGATGTTGAGGTTGAAACTTGGGTGAGATGTCATCTCCAGTCGAGGTTAAAGTAGATCTCATCTCCTATGGTTGAGGTTGGAGGTTGAGCTCCTTGGGGGTGATATTGTCTCTAGCAGTCGAGGCTGACTCCGGGGAGATCTACTCTCCTATAGTCGAGGTTGACTCTAGGAAGATCTTATCCCCGAAGCTAAGGTTGAGGCCCGAGGGAGATCTCATCTCTTGCAGTCGAGGTTGGCTCATAGGAGATCTTATCTCCTGCAGGCGAGGTTGCCTCGGGAGAGATCTTACCTCCTGCAGCCGAGGTTCATACGGGCGCTCGGAAAAGATTTTATCTCCTACAGCTAAGGTTGATATGGGCGCTCAGGAGAGATCTTATCTCCTGCAACCGAGGTTGGTCCGATCGCTCAAGGGAGATCTCATCTCCTATAGCCAAGGTTGCCTCGGGAGAGATCTTATCTCCTACAGTCGAGGTTCATATGGGTGCTCGAGGGAGATCTTATCTCCTGCAATCGAGGTTGGCTCGGTCGCTCGGGGGAGATCTCATCTCCTACGGTCGGAATTGCCTCGGGGGAGATCTTATCTCCTACGGTCGAGGTCGCCTCGGAGGAGATTTTATCTCCTACGGTCGAGATTGATATGGGCGCTCGGAGGAGATCTTATCTCCTGCAACCGAGGTTGGCCCGCTCGCTCAGGAGAGATCTTATCTCCTACGGTCGAGGTTGCCTTGGGGGAGATCTTATCTTCTGCAACTGAAGTTAATACGGGCGCTCGGAGAAGATCTTATCTCCTGTAATCGAGGTTGGCTCGATCGCTCGGGGGAGATCTCATCTCCTACGGTCGAGGTCGCCTCGAGGGAGATCTTATCTCCTACGATCGAGGTTGCCTCGGGGGAGATCTTATCTCCGCAGCCAAGGTTGAAGATTGAACTCCTCGGATCACTACTGGTGAAGACCTCGAAGCTCGGTCTCTGACTCTGCTCATGTTTAGGATGGGGTTCTCCTTCTATTTTCAACGCGACCACTTTTGGTCATTTCTTTTCTGTCATCACATAATTCTTGCACCAAAAAATAATAATGCTGAAATGAAGCAATTTTATTAAAGAAAGATTATTGGTAATACATCCTCAGATTTTTTGAGTTTCAAGATCGTGGAAGCATCATCCCTTCGAGCTCCTTCAGGCGATAAGTACCAGGTCGGATGACCTCCACCACTTCATATGGACCTTTTCAATTTGGGGTGAGCTTTTTCTGACTCTGAGGCTGAGAGACAGCGACTTGTCGGAGCACTAAGTCTCCCACTCTGAACGTCTTGCTTCTAACTCTGGAGTAGTAGTACCGAGCCACCTTTCATCTATAGGCTGCCATCCGGATACAGGCTTCCTCCCTTTTTTCTTCCAGCAGGTCAAGATTAACTCTGAGGTCTTATGGGTTGTGCTGCTCGTTGAAGCCCACGACTCGTGCAGATGGAAGCTTAAGTTTGATCGAGATGATTGCCTCCATGTCGAAGGCCAAGACGAATGGTGTTTCTCCGATCGGCATCCTTTGTGTAGTTCAGTACGCTCCGAGAATGTGGTAGAGTTCGTCCATCCAAGCTCCCTTTGCTCTATCGAGCCTCATCTTGATGCCTTGCAGCAGGATCCAGTTGGTCACCTCAGCTTCTCCATTGGCCTATGGGTGAGCCACCGATGTGAAATGGTGGAAGATGTTTAGTTCTTCGTAGAACTCGGCAAACCTCACCTCAGCGAACTATCACCCATTATCGATTATAAGGGTTTGGGGCAGATCGAACTGACAGACTAGTGACTTCCAGATAAAGTCCTACACCTTGGCCTCAATAATCTTCGCTAGTGGTTCGGCTTCGACCCACTTGATAAAATAGTCGATCACGATCAAGAGAACTTTCGCTGCCCGGACGCCGTCGGGAAGGAGCCAAGTATGTCCATTCTCCATTGCGTAATTGGCCAAGGTGCGCTTAGTGGAGCAAGCTCGAATGCCGGCTGCCTTTGTATGCTAGCGTTCTTTTGACAGCGGTCGCACTTCTTCACATACTCCATGGAATCATGAAAAAAGGTCGATCAATATTATCCTTGTCGAAGTAGTTTTTGCGATAAGGACCTGACTCCTATGTGACTTCCGCAGAGTCCTTCGTGCACCTCCCACAATGCGAGGTCAGCCTCTGAAGGTCGAAGATATCTTAGTAGCAGGAGCGAGTATGATCTCTTGTACAACCTGCCTTCATGCAAAACGTAGCGGAAGGCCTGATTCCTGAGTTTCTGAGCTTCTTTCAGATCATGAGGAAGGACACCCCCCTTGAGGTAGGCGACCAACGGATCGATCCAGCTTGGCTCAAATTTCATCTACAGAACGACCTGAGATTCCTCTGAGGTTGGGCACTTCAGAGTCTCCAAAAATACTTCTTTGGATAGTTTGGTTGGGGCTGAAGTGGCCAACATGGAGAGAAGATCGGCTCTTGCATTTTTCACCCTCGAAATCTGTTGAATGCCAAAATTGTCGAAGGTCGGAGTCAAATCCCTCACTTTCCCAAGGTATCTCACCATGCTTTCCTCCCACGCTTTGGAACATCGGCTGGCTGTTGATCTGAGGCATCGGTCAATAAAAGAAAAGATGCACCACCATGTTCCGAAGAGGTAGAAAGCAATCATCGAAGAAGTAGACAAGCTCCACAAAGTCGGATTCATCCAAAAGATTAATTATTCGACTAGGATCTCAAATGTGGTCCTCATCAAAAAGGCGAACAATAAGTGGAGGATGTGTATTGACTTCAAAAGGTTGAATAAGACCTGTCCGAAAGATAGCCATCCTCTACCCAGAATTGATCAACTAGTGGATGCGACCTTGGGCCACGAGCTTCTCACCTTCATGGATGCCTTTTCTGATTATAACCAGATATGGATGGCGCCCGAGGATGAAGAGAAGACTACTTTCATTACTGATCATGATCTTTATTGTTATAGGATCATACCCTTTGGACTCAAAAATATAGGGGCAACGTACCAGCATTTGGTCAATAAGATCTTTAAGGAGCATATCGACCATAACATGAAGGTGTACGTGGATGATATGCTCATCAAAAGTCGAGCTTCAACAGACCACCTCATCGACCTTAAAGAGACCTTCAGTGCACTCAGAAAGCACAAGATGAAACTAAACCCGACAAGTGTACCTTTGGCGTGACCTCCGAAAAATTTTAGGGTTCATGGTGTCAAGATGTGGAATCGAAGCAAATCCTAAGAAAATCTGAGCCATTCAGAAGATGATTGCTTCGAAGACGATCAAGAAAGTTCAGTGCCTGATCGAAAAGGTGGCGTTCCTAAATCACTTTGTCTCAAGGTCAGTCGAACGATGTGTGCCCTTCTTCCACGTTCTTAGGCAATCAAAGAAGTTCTACTGGACGACGAAGTGCCAACAGGCATTCGAGGAGCTTAAAAACTATCTCGACTCACCTTCACTGCTGGCAAAGCCCAAATCTAAAGAGAAATTATTTCTGTACCTAGCCATCTCCTCCGAGTGATCGGGCCAACCTCGATTGTAGGAGATAAGATCTTTTCCTAGCGTCTGCAACAACCTCGACTGTAGGAAATAAGATCTCCCCCAAGGCAACCTCGACTGTAGAAGATAAGATCTTTCCCGAGCAACCGAGCCAACCTCGACTGCTGGAGATAAGATCTCCTCCGAGCGTCCATATCAACCTCGGCTGCAGGAGATAAGATCTTCCCCGAGTGCTCATATCAACCTCGGCTGTAGGAGATAAGATCTCCCTCGAGGCAACCTCAGCCGTAGGAGATAAGATCTCCTTTGAGGGTTCGGACCGACCTCGACTGCAGAAGATAAGATCTCTCCCGAGCGTCTGCGACAACCTCGGCCATAGGAGATAAGATCTCTTCTGAGGGTTTGAGCCGACATCGGATGTAGGAGATAAGATCTTTCCCGAGCGCCCGCAACAACATCGACTATAGGAGATAAGATCTCCCCCGAGGGTCCGTGCTGACCTCGACTGTAGGAGATAAGATCTCTTTTGAGCAACCGCAACAACCTCGGCTAGAGAAAAGATCTCTTCCGAGCGTTCAGATCAACCTCGGCTAGAGATAAGATCTCCTTCGAGCGCTCGAGTCAATCTCGATCAAAGATAAGATCTCTTTCGAGCGACTGCGTCAGCCTCGGTCAAAGATAAGATCTCTCTCGAGCATCCAAGTCAACCTCGGCTAGAGATTAGATCTCTTCTGAGCATCCGTATCAACCTCGACTACAGAAGATAAGATCTCCTCCGAGCGGCTGCAGAAGATAAGATCTCTCTCGAGTCAACCTCGACTAGAGATAAGATCTCTACCGAGCATCCGAGTTAACCTCGGCTAGAGATTAGATCTCTTCCAAGCATTCGTATCAACCTCGACTACAGGAGATAAGATCTCCTCCGAGCAGCTGTAGGAGATAAGATCTCCCCCAAGCGACTGCAGAAGATAAGATCTCCTCCGAGTCAACCTCGACTGTAAGAGATAGGATCTCCTCCTAGTCAGTCTCGATTGCTGGGGATAATATCACCCCCGAGGAGCTCAACCTCCGACCTCAGTCGTAGGAGACGAGGTCTAGTTCAACCTCGACTAGAGATGAGATCTCCTCCGAGCTTCAACTTTAGCATCAACTTTGGTTGGAGATGAGATCTCTTCCGAGCTTCAACTCTAATCGACACAGAGACCAGAAGAAAACTTCGACAATCGCCTTTTCTGCACTCCTTTCCTTTGAGTTTCGAACTTGAAAGTGGGAGAGACTATTGTTGGGGATAAACCCCACTTTTGTTGAAGTCCAACTCGATGCTCAATCTAATGCAATCGGTAGCCACGAAAGAGCTTCAGTGGATGAGTTTTAGCCGAACTCCTTCAATCGGTCGAGCTCCTTTAGCCTGCTTGATCCCTACCAAACTCCTTCAGCCTGCCTGGCCTCTATCAAACTCCTTCAATCAATCAAACTCTGTAGAACTTCTTCAGTCGACCTGGTTTTTGCCGAACTTCTTTAGCTTGTCGAGCTCCTCAGCGGTCGAGCTCCAATCGGACTTCCACGAGAGCCGAACTCTCTCCGCGCTCCTCCAATCGGATGCATACGGAAGCCGAACTCCTTCTGAGCTTCTCCTTTTGCTGAACTCTTCCCAAACTTCTCCCTCAGTCAAATTCTTCCAACAGATTGCCCCCAAATAATCCCACCAGACGTATCCCCATCAGAAGTCCGAACTCCTCTAGAATCGATATATGCCGAAGTCCACCAACTAACGTCTGCTTTCTTAGAGCTACAGCCATTAAATCTTGATGAATGATCGCCATCAATTTGCTGCAGGCGGCAGCGATCTGCTACCAGATGGCGATGGCTGTCACCATCAATCTATGGTAGGTGGCACTGCAGACGGTGCCTTCCTCCGTGACTGATCCCGTCAGACCTCGAGCGGCCCACTATCACCATCAAGCTCCGCTTATAAAAAGGAACCCTCTAGATACGCTAACTCTAAGCTCTAAGCTCTTCTCTCCTCCTCTAAACTCCGCCAAACTCATTCCAGAGCACTCCATTTCTATTGGTTAGAAGAGCTGACTTGATCGTCGGAGGGTCCTGCTGGAGCCACCCTCCGGCTCTGAATAAAATTTTATTTTGTAGATCACCGATGGTGATCTCATCCTCCTCCACTCTAGCTGGATCCGACGATAATTAGATTTTTTATCAATAATTTTAAAAATAATTTTTAATTTTTAAAAGATTCTTTACAATCTAGCACTGTTTCACTAAATAGATCGACTCATTTCAAAAATGAATTGGCTTATTTCATAAATAAGCACTAGTTGTAGGTTTGTTCAATCAAAAATAGCCATCAAATAGCTTCAGCCAACTTCTTGATCGGGCTCGCTCGGATCCCATCCGAGCCAGCCCGAGTAGAAGCCGAGCTTAGCTCGATCCCTGAGACAGCTGGCTCAAGCAGAAAAAATCAAAAATCCAACATTTCATCGAGTTGGCTCGAATCCCATCCAAGCCGGTCCGATCATAAGTCGAGTCAGTTGGATTTTTGAGATAGCAACTCAAGCAAAAGTCCAGAAGGCTCACTTTCAATCGAGCTAGTTTGGATCCAATCCCAGCCGGCCCATATAAAAGTCGAGCCGACCTAGTTCCTGATCGAGCCAGCTAAAGCAGTAGTCCAGAGACTATTTCAGGTTGGCATAGTGGTCGAGCTGGCTTGATTTTTGAGACAGTCGACTTGACCAGCGAATAAAATCTTCACAAGATCCTGTTCAGGTTTAATCTAAACCTATGTACATTATATAAAAATCATGAAATATTTAGATCTAATCTAAATACTAATTCATAATGAAATTTAGATTAAAATCAATTCAAAATATATCATGAAAATTCATTAGATCATATCTAAAATTTTTGCGATCAATGTTATAGATCACAATGTACCAAGACAACCTCTCCACTATAAGGGATAAACTTTACAGCAGGACAACCTACAGTCCATGCAATTATTATGTTACACATTAAATCTTTCTAATTTACATAAAAACATGTTGAGCAACCTGTTGCTCTGATATCATCTGAAGGAAACCTAGCAGGATTCTAAGCTTGCTTTTCGAAACTTTTTTAAAAAATGATAGCGAAAGCTAAATTAATCTATATTAATTAATTACATGCTATGATCTAATCATAAAACTCTACTTTAGCATCTTTGACATGTTAATATGTATTAGAAAAATAAAATATAATCGATTAGCAAATCATATTTGCTGATTGATCCATGTTCAGAGCATAGTACCTATGCGTGGGTAGATGATCACTGCAATCTGGATCCATCAAAAAATCGCTCCCGTATCGTGCTACAATCGCACATGTGTCCAGCCTCTACGGTAAGTCCACACGGAGCTTCTGATCTTGATCAATCTCTCTAGAGTACTAGCTCCTCTCTGAAACCTTCGACAGCCAACCTTCGTCGATCCAATCGACGAACTGCTCCTGATCTTCCAGACGCTCCAGAAATTAGAAGATGTAATAAAGAAAGACAAGATGGTGGTGAAAGTTGATGGAGATCTGGCACTCAAACTCTCCATCCAAATCTAGAGTTCCTACTCTAGGATTCAATGCTCACCCTATAGAACCTTGATCCCTTTCTCTCTTTGGAAAAAAACCTCACGTCGAGAAGGTAGCGCCCTTTTTCTCTCTTTGGAAAAAACCTCATGCCGAGAAGGTAGCGCCCTTCTCTGATTTTTGTCTCACAGAAATCCTTCGATACCTCATGTACACTCAAGGCCTCTTATCTGATTTCTCATGTAGATCCCTCTACACATGTCTAGAAAAAATCCATTTTAATAGGCATCTATGCATGGGAGGATAAGGATAGATTTGGTTGAACTTATTTCAACCAATCTCTTGAATTTAAAATTCAAGAGGACTCCTAATCCATTCCAGCGCAAATTCCAAGTGGTTGATGCACAGAAGGACTCTCCTTCTGCGCGCCCATACCTAGAACACACAAAAATGTGCGAGAGAAAGAGAGCTTTAGGCGTGGAGATGAGGATCAGAGGGAGTTGGAAAGTTTCAATCAAACTAACCAACATAAGTTGAACTCAAAATTCAACTTGCTCTCAATCTGATCTGATCCAACACTTAGACCAGGTCAAAGGTAGATAAGAGGAGGCGCAAAACTTCTTTTTGGCATGGAGAAATCCCACACATATTTCTAATGTGCATGGAGAAAAAGAATGGATCAAAGGTCAATGGCGTAGGAAGATAGGAATTCAAACTAGCTTTGAATTCGATCAAATTGGTTTCATCCAAACCAATTTATCTTGATCAATTAAAATTAGGATAAATCCAATCATATTAGCTTTAATCCAACTTAATTAATTCCTAATCAAATTAGAAATTAATTAAATCCAACCCCTGATCAAATCAGGATCCATCTCCCTAAGTGATTAGATCATCACATGAACTGATCAGGTCAAATATAATTGAATCAAATTTAATTAGACTTGATCAATTCCTCATCGTTCAATCAAATTGAGCTAATTAATCCTTCAATAATAACTGAGTCTCAATCCAGGAGAACCCTTTGATCAACCATCAGGTCAGATAAGAACTCCTATTGTATGTGATCTCATAGGTTTGAATCCTAAGTCGCTAGTACAAGAACTAATTTTCTATACCAATCAATGTAATCTTTTAGCAATGGTACCCAACATTATGATAGATCAAAAATCACAACGCAGCATTAACGAACCTGTATTATATGATTACCATATAATTCATCTCCTTGACCACGATACCCATAGGATGATTTAGGGTTAAATGCCAATCCTAAAAATTTATTCATATTATATTTCAAAATTCAACGTCCATCATATGGACTACCTCGATCGAGGATTTGCTAAATTAAAATACAGCGATGCACTTATTCCAACACTTGAAGGGATCAATTCCATCTTGACTTACGTACCGACAAGCCAAGTACTTGACTGTACCCAGTAGTCCTTCATCATTGAATTAGAAATTCAGATAGTCTAGTACCTAAGTACAGTGAGTTGCTTGCAAATCATCATGGTGATCTTAGATCTAAGGGATACATATACCCATATCCTTTGCAAACAATCTTGGTAGAAGAGAGCTTCATAGTTAGATTACGATCAGTGAAATGTATTTCTATATTTCACCTACATGCTATAATAGCATCACTATGCTTCTTGGTTAAGAGAACAACCAACACTTATGGTACACAACGACCTACTCTTGATCAATATTGTCATCTTAGGTAACAACGAATCATTTAATCGCGATCAATTTAAGGACTAAATGATAAATCATTCTTTGTTGAGTCTAAATAGTCCTAAGAACTTCATCAAAGAGTTCATTACAGAAAGATGCACAAAGTGATGAAATTATCAAAATAATAATTTTATTTAATTAAAATTTAAGTATAAATTTTATTTAGCTCAATCATTTATAATCTAGATAATTGGCTTTAGGATATATTTTTCAACACCATTATGATCTTGTTCATGATACCGAACAATGCATCCAACTCAGGGATAAGATTGAGGCCCTAATTCATTGAGGCTTTCTCGGCAAATATCGGTGTAACCCTCTGACTTAGTCTCTTGCCAATCGACAACCTCAACACCAACCTGAAGAAGCATAGGACAATCGATCGACGATATGAGTCATTAATATAATTTTTGGATGATCAAGAGGCTAGGAGGCAACTTTCGAAGAAGAATCACCCAAGAAGCGATGAGAAGATAATGTAATTTTTTTTTTGGATGATGATGTATGAAGAATACAAACTCTTCATAATGATGCTATCGTTGTCTCGATAATAATAGCGAATTATAATGTAAAAGAAATTCTTATAGATAATAGAAGCTCGACTGATATTCTATTTTACTCGACTTTCTTTCAAATGCGACTACTGACTGATCGACTCAAAAGAGTCTCTATGTCTTTAGTCGATTTCATTGGAGATACAGTTAACGTGAAAGAAAAAATCACTCTTCTCCTGACAACAGGGACTGAACCATGATAAAGTACCATTCTCATTACATTCATGGTTATTTGGGTTCCTTTGGCTTATAATGCCATACTAGGATGACCCATGCTCAATGCGTTGAGAGCTGTAGTATCGACTTTCCATCTTTTTGTTCAATTTTCAACTTGAAAAGAAGTCGACGAAATGCATGGGGATCAATAATTGGTCTGACACTGCTTTATGATTTCCACTAAAGGTGCTAAACTCGAAGATCCTCTGACGATCGATAAACTCAATTAGAGAGAATGAAGAAAGGAGGGAACCAGCAGAACAACTGATGTCGATCCCATTGAAAAAGAATGACCCTACTAAGATCATTTCGATCGGGTCATGGTTGTCCGATCCAGAACAAAGCCAATTGATAGATTTGCTGAGGGCAAACGCTGATGTCTTTGCTTGATCAGCAATCGATATGCCAAGAATTCCTCCAAAAGTAATAACCCATCGACTCAACATGGATCCAAAAGTTAAGCTGGTGAGATAAAAGAAAAAGCCTTTTGCCTCCGAAAGATAGAAGATCATTGATGAAGAAATTGATAAACTCCTCGCTGCTGGCTTCATCAGAGAAACCAACTATTTCGATTAGCTCGTCAATATCGTGATGGTGAGAAAAGCTAATAGAAAATGATGAATTTGTGTTGACTATATAAACTTAAACGAAGCTTGTCCAAAAAATAGTTTTTCTTTACTGAAGATTGATCAATTAGTCGATGCAACATCAAGACATCAACTTCTGAGCTTCATGGATGCCTTTGAAGGCTATAATCAGATTCAGATGGCACCAAAAGATGAGGAGCACACTACCTTCATAACTGACAAAAGCATTTACTGTTATAAAGTGATGCCATTTGATTTAAAAAAATATCAGAGCAACTTATTAATGGTTGGTCAACAAAGTATTTAAACACTAGATTGGATGGAATATAGAGGTTTATATCAACGATATGCTGGTAAAAAGTGCCCAAACTCATGATCATGTTCGAAATTTGGAAGAAGTCTTTGACATACTTCGATAACATCGGAGGAAGCTGAATCTGACTAAGTGTGCTTTCGGCATAACTACCAGCAAAGTTCTCAAATTTCTTGTATCATAACAAGAAATCGAGATCAACTTGAAGAAAATTAAGGCCATTATCAATATGAAGTATCCAAATTCTAAGAAAGAGATATAACAACTAAACGAAAGAATTGCCGCACTTAGCTAATTTATTTTGAAGTCAGTTGAAAGATGTCTACTATTCTTTAAGACTATACGACAGACAAAGGACTTCACACAGTCAGATGAATGCTAACAATCTTTTAAAGTCTTAAAGAAATATTTGATTTTCCAACCATTGCTTGCGAAACTAAAGGTGGGAGAAATGTTGTATCTCTATATGGCCACATCAATAGAAGTGGTTAGTTCAGTCCTTATCAGAGAAGATGAGAACCAAATCCAATGACCCATCTACTATACTAGTAAAGTACTTCATAATGTTGAGGTACGATACTTAAAGATGGAGAAAATGGTCTACACCCTGATTACATTAACACAACGACTCCGACCATACTTTCAAGCTCATTCAATCATAGTATTGATAGACTAACTATTGAAGGTTATTCTGTATCGATTAGATACCCCCAGTCGAATGACAAAATGGACGATCAAACTCAACAAATTCAATATTCAATATCATCTATGACCATCAATGAAGGCTCAAGTGCTAGCCAATTTTATCGTCGAATGCACCATATCTAGCAACAAACTAGAGCAAAAATCTGACGATAAGTCAGAGCAAACTACAAATCCAGAGACTGAACCAGGGTCAGCATGGGTACTTCATGTTGACGAAGCATGTAATGCCCAAGAAAGTGGGGTTAGCCTCATTCTTACCAACTCTGAAGGGACTATCATTGAGTATGCTCTTTGTTTTAATTTTAAAGCATCAAATAATCAAGCCGAATATAAAGCACTATTAGCTGGCTAAAAAGTCATCAAGAAGCTCAACATAAATAATTAGAAGATTTTCACCGACTCACAATTGATAATAGGGCAAGTCAAAGACGAGTATGAAGCCCAAGATCCAACTATGATGAAGTACCTTTAGAAGGTGAGTGATCTCACACTGACTTTCAAATATTTTGAGATCTCCTATATTTCAAGAATGGAAAATGCTCGAGCTGACATGCTCTCTCGACTTGCAACTACATCATCTAATCTTCTCGATCGAACTTTCATCGAATATCTTGAACAGCCATGTATTGACAAAGTGGATGAGATACTATAAATAAATGATGAACTAAGTTGGATGGATCCGATCATCCAATGCCTTTCTGATGAAACTTTGCCTGAAAATTCTTCTAAAGCCAAATGCCTAAGGTGGACCGCTTCACAATATGTTCTTATAAGCGGATGACTTTACAAGAGGTAATTCTCTCTCCTTCTGCTTAAATGTTTGGGGCCTACCGACACTGACTATACTCTTCAAGAAGTCCATAAAGAGATTTGTGAAAATCATGTGGGAGATGAGTCATTGGCTTATAAAGTTCTACAACAAGGATATTATTGGCCCACCATGAAGAAAGATGTAATTGAATTCCTTTGAAGGTGTGAACCATGCCAGAAGTATGCTAACATTCAGCATCAACCGGCTAATCAGCTGACAACGATAACTGCACCATGGCTATTCGCACAATGGGGGATGGGTATTCTTGGCCCTTTTCCTCCTACGTCTGGTCAAAGAAAATTCTTGATGATTGCCATGGATTACTTCACCAAATGGGTGGAAGCCAAACTTCTGGTATAGATTACTAAATGAAAGATAGAATATTTCATTTAAAAGTCGATCATATACAAATTCGAATTACCGCACACCATAATCATCAATAATGGTCGTCAATTCGATAATCAAAACTTTAGAAAATTTGGTGCAAAATTTTATATTACGTACAAACTTACTTTTGTTAGCCATCCTCAATCAAATGATGAGGCGGAAGTCATGAATTGAATGATTCTGCATGGGCTAAAGTCTCGACTGAATGAAGCAAAAGGCATGTGGGTAGAAGAACTATATTCGATCCTATGGGCATATTGAACAACTCCTTGCATTCCAATAGGAGAATTGCCATTCAACCTGGCTTACGGAATAAAAATGGTGATCCTAGTGGAGATCGGCTTACCATCAATAAGAGTCGAACATTATGCAGAATCGAACAACTCTAAATCTCGAAGAGTCAACTAGATTTACTTCCTGAAGTTTGGCAACGAGCTTAAATTTGGATGGCCGCATATCAATAAAGAGTCACTCAATACTACAATGCGAGGGTCAAACCGAAGGTGTTTCTTCCTAGAGAGTTAGTTTTAAAAAGGCAGAAATTTGAAAACCTTTAGATCAAGGCAAATTATCTCCAAATTGGAAAGGACTATATAGAGTGATTGAAACCTATCGCCTAGGCGCATACTGATTGGAAACTCTAGATGGATCAACTACCCCATGAACATGGAATGCAGATAACTTAAAGATGTATTATCAGTAGAGTTATCCAAGTATCATTTCTAATGAAATGATCGGGTTAAAATTCTTTTTCTTCAAAATTTGGTGAAGTTCAAGTAATATTGGACTGATGACTGGCATTCGGTTGAATGACTAAAACTAGCCAACTTAAAGTCGGATCCTTCTACAAATCGCCGATTCAAAGTAGGGCAACAAATCGACTCATAGTCGAACAATATTTCCAGCCAACTTACAATCGAATGACTCAAAACTGTGCCAACTCAGCTATGACTGAGCGGAATATAATGCCGACTTAGCTATGGCTAAGTAGAATATTATGTTGACTCAACTAAGATTGAGAAAAATTTTATGCCCACATGATTTTAACTTAGTCAAAAATATACCGACTTGACCTTGGTCAATCGAAGAATATTCGGCTAACCCTTATTTATCAAATACTTAAAAACTTTTTGTCTAAAGTCTAGTCAATTGAAATTCGATTAGATGGCAAGTTCTACAACAGTTCAACATTTGGTAGATAGATTGATATTCGGCTACCGATCGAAAGTCAAATGATAATTTAATACTTAGAAATTTTAACACTAAGAAAGTTTGATACTTAGAAAAATTTCTTCTTCATTCATGTTTGTAAATATTATATAATCAGGCTAAAGCTTGATCACAAAATCGAATCTTCATCTGATAACAAAAGAAAAGAAGAAAGGAAAAATCTATTACATTCATGCCGATCAGCGATCGGCTTCCTCTATTGCAATGTCAACCACCGACATAGTTTTAATTCTTTGATCATTGATCATTGCCTGTTATATGTCGGCTGATGGTAGAGCAGTTTCTTCTTCAGTCAGAGGAGGTTCTGCTACAGCCGGTGCTTTTTCTTTCGTCGGAGTAGCTGCAAGTTCAACCGACTCATCTTCTCCATTGGAGTCTAGGATGGTGGCATGGCTTAAATCTAGTTCTGGATAGATCTTTCCTACCGCGTCCCTACCATCATCATATCCGGTCCAATAAGACACGTAACCACCTTCAAGGATTTCATTTTTGAAATCCTTTGAACTCCAATATTCTTTGACGGCTTGTTCTCGTGCCTAACTGAGAGCTGCTAAGGCCGACTTTGCTTCTTCTTTAGCATATGCTGACTTTAATTCAAAGGATTGAAGCTTCTTTCATTGCTCATCCAACTCTTTAACATAGCCATTATGCTTTTTCCAAAGCCAACTGATGTCACGTCTCTTCCTTCGAATTTGAGACTCTTTAGCCTCAATAATTCAATTAGTCAACTCCAGATCCGCATGAGCCAACCCCAGCTCAGCATGTGCCGACTCTAAGTCAGCACGAGCTGATTCCAATTTAGCCTCCAGTCGAGAGATCTCCTCCTCTTGCTTTTTCTCCCACTCGGTCGCTTCTTTCTCCTAGCAAGTGCTGTTTGGAGACGTTCCAAAGCAACAGCCTTATCGACATTGGTTGTAGTTACTTTATCGGACCAGGCCCAATGCAGGTTGCCAAATGCTTGATACCCCTTCTCCAGCATAGACATGCCATGCATCAGCGAACAATAAGAAAATGTAAGTCAGAAAGAATAAGCAAAATAAGAATAAAAGAAAGTTTTGGTCAACTTACACTGAGGATGGTCGGGTAAAATGAAGAAAACATGTTGGATACTGTCCGACTTTGCCTACTCTCCATATCGATCGGGGAAGAGCAGCTCCAATAAGCTGCTTCACTAGAACTGGATTCGCTAGAGCCAACTCTTCAACGAGGATTCAGATATCAAAAAACTCCATTCATGCGTAAGGAGAGTCTGAGAAATCATCGCCCATTGTTCAGCTGACCCTACTTCAAGTATCGATAGCGCCTGAGATATCACCAGCTTGGTAGGAATGGTCGGTGCTTCCACAACGACCACATCATCATCCAGCTCCCCAACTACTAGAGGAACTTTGACTGGTGCAGCTTGAACCCATGGAAGGACTGCTAGAGCCACTAGCACGATGACTGCATCACTAGTAATCCCCAAAACCGAAATAGAAGGAATGTCAGTTTGACCAACATCAATTGATGGTGCGTAAGTTGGATGGCTGGCTACCGATGGTATGTCGGGCCGACTCTTCTTCGGTGCTCCCGACAACCCCACATCGGTAGCAGATTTCCTCTTATCAATGAATCGACGAACATCGGCCATGGAAATAGACACTTCAGGCTGCATACTTGAAAACAAAGACGATACGATTTTATTATAGATTCAAAGTCGGACGAAAATAAAAATCTAAAAAAAAATTATGTTAAAGTATACCTATGACTGGCGTCGGACCAAGTCCGGCATCATACAAAGCTTGGTCCGTCAATAGGTCTTTCTGTGTCGAGACTTCCATGTCTTTCAACTTAAGAAAATTCTCTCGATCGGCGATGACAACTTGACTATTGTCATTCGAACTAGTATTCGAGGTTCCCCAAATGAAAGAAAAACCCTAAGGTAAAGAAGAAAAAATGATAAAGAACTGGATCTTCTAATCGTGGATGGATGAAGGAAGATCCGAAATGAAGGATAGATCCTTTCTCGAAGCGAAGAACCATCAACCCTCGGCTTTAGGATGTAGATGAATGATGAAGCAAGGTCGAAAAAAAGAAACCCGAGGGACAGTCGGGATTATGTTGCACAATAATGCAAAAGAAACAAGAAGCTGAATAGAGTTCGGTGCAAGTTGGGCCGGACAGATCCGATAGTAATCCAGGACGTTCCAAATGAACTCTAGGATTAGAAAATGAAGAGCCGACCTAAGATTTTCTATATAAAAAGTGATCTGACCCAAAAGTGAAAAAGTTACCCAACCATCTGGATCAAGTGCGGACAATCAAAATTGCATCAGGACACGATATTGTTCCCGAAGATGGTCAACAGCAGAATCCATCAGTGAAGAAACTCCCATGGCCGGACCCAAAGAAAAAGTTTTGGCCGAACTGGACGGCCAACTACCTCTGTCTATAGAAGTACCTTCTCCTACCTTAGTTCTACTTCTATTAACCATTGCTAATGATGAAAAAAACTCTAAGGAAAGAAGAAAAATGGGAGAAATCTAACCTGAGAATCGAAAGGAAGCCTAAAAAACAACAAGAACGAGGGAGAATAAGAGAAGAACTCTAGGCACCCACCGAAATTCTCAATTGCAGTAGGAATTTTAGAAAGAAAGAAAGTAACCCTATAAATAGGATCCATGGATGATCAGGATAACTCCAAGGTCATCCAGATTTCGACACATGGTAGCATATGGACTGACTATTAATCGGACACTTCGATGCATCTACTATCAGATCATGCCACGTTATTACTATTCGTGGAAACAATCAGAAGCCAATGACTACTTGACACGTGGTAGTAGCAGATTGAGTCGAAATCAAATCGACCAAATTGTCAGGCTATCAAATCACTTTCCGGCCGAGCAAACTAATGATGGATGCACTATCATCGAAACGACAAAATGGTCGAAAATTCCTTGGCTTTCGAAGCAATCATTAATGCTAAAAAAAAAGTAACCACCAAATCGAGGCTCGAAATGACATATGAAGACTCTCGTCGTTCAAAATATCAGTCCATATATCAAATCACTTGTTCTTTCCATCTTGAACTTGAGAGTGGGGGACAAATGTTAGAACTATTGATTTTGCTCTTTTCGATTTGACATAAGTATTCCGACTTACAGTTGAAATCATCAATTGAACAACAGCAACATCCAACCCTTGACTGATGGCCGATTTCGTCGACTATAAGTTAGAGACAAAAGGTTAAACGACTCCTAACTAGATAAGCCGATTATCAATCAGTGGAATCGATAGATAGTTGGCAACTCTCAATTGACTTTTCTAATGAACACAACAGCTCAAACAACTGGCTAATCACCAACCAATGATAGGCTGGTACAAAAATGATACCAACATAAAGTCGGTATCATATTTACCGACATATAGTCGGTATAATATTTACTGATATGTATCCAAACCGCCAGTGCAAGAAGCACATAACGGCCATTCTATGATCACTTAGTGGGTAATAATTGTCCACTCCATAACTACATAATGTCGGAATAAGTGGGATTCATGAAGCCTAACCATCATGAACGGTTACCAACAATTTGTCTATAAAAGGAAGTAGACAAAAAATATTAGTAAGATACTTCTGGGTTATAATTTCAACTATACTTATCTATTCGACCACTTCTCCACTGACTTAAGCTTCGGAAGGTCCTCACTGAAAATATTTTTTATCAATGAGAATTTTTTTTTGTAGGTGCTCTTTTTTTGCAACGGGCATAACAAAGGATTGGCCGCAATAGTTTTTATAATTTTTGTTTTCATTAAACTTAATGTCATAAAAATTGAGAAGTGACTTTTATGAAAAAAATGAGTTGTCCCTTTTTTAAGAAAATCTACGGGCATCTAAACAGCCCTATAATGCACTTGCAATTATATGTGGCTACTACTAAATATATCGCATGAAGAATAATAATTTAAAAAGATTTTAGCATGTATGATATATCTTATGAAATTGTTTAAGATTTTTTGGAGGACCCGAGACTCTTATCATGCAATCAAGGATTTATGCTGGCTAATTATTGAATATTTAATTAAAAGACATTTAATTGTTTAACCTAGAACTAGATCAATCCCCTGCATTTTAGTGAAATTCAAGAAAATAAAATAAAGTAAAAGAAAAAGAAGTAAGAAAAGCTTGCAAAAAATTGAACTACTAGGCTGGAGACATACCCAATCTTAAACAAAATATGTTTAGATGATTTGATTATATGAATTTAAAATAGAATGCAAAAAATAGAATAGTAAAGCAAAAAAAATTAAAGAAATGATTCTCAATTGGATGGCATTGATATTGGAGTGCTCTCATAAGGACCTCCGGGGCCTCCTTCTTTTGGGGGCCTTTTCACGTTACTTATCACCTTGCTTGAATGAATCTTAAGAATTTTTTGAGGTTCCTGATTATGGTTTCAAGGTTTGAAGGTGATGCAAAAGAGTATGCTGGAAAGGACTTGGAGTGGAGGGTGGCTCGAGTTTCAAAGGTAACCTAATGTTTGAAAAGGTCTCTTTGTACATGCTAGAAAGGGGTTATTATATTTACGATCAAGTGTTGGTAGATAACTAAGAATTTTTTTTTTTTTTTTTTGTTCAAGCTTCCTATTAGGTGGCTAGGATTTGTCTAAGTGTCAAGCCATGGTTGGCCTTAAATTATTCATGTGGATTGAAGTTTAAGAATGGCCAAATTTGGCTCTTAAGTAACTTGGGTCAATCTAAAAGCTAATATTAGCTTAGAAGAGTGATGCGGCTGAAATTTTAATTTACCACTTTTGGTGGTCCCATGTAGAATGCGACTAAATTTGAAATTTTATTAATCATCCTAATTTAGGCCTTTAAAGTTGAGGTCATCGTGTTTGTGAACTGTACTAAAATTTGGTAGGATTAAAATAGATGCTTTGTAGCAAAATTTGGTCCAAATTAGAGGCAGTTTGGTGATGGTTCAATGAGGATCGAAATGGATGGTCGATGAGATTGAATTTGATCTAAATTTCAGGATTTGACACGTGAACTAGCATCGATTTGAGATCCCAAATTATTGAACTTGACTCAAGGGTGAGGACCAAAAATTTGAAATGGCATTAAGAAGGATTTGGATAGCTTTTTGACCTGGGCATGACTTAGGGTTAATCTTAAGCTAGCCTAGGTTTCGTATTTGGGTTGGTGTTTTTAAAGGATTTTGTTCGAAAATAATTTGGTGATCCCAATCAAGCATTTAGAAGCGTAACGTCTACATGCATTGTTGCTCCATGAGCCATTATGAGTCGTATTTCCGAGCCCATCCATTTCCACAAAACTATGATTATATCTTTCCATAAGCACATTCGTTAGATTCAATAGAATTCTTAAATATAATCTTAACATTGAAGCATAGATCTACTTCATAAAGGAAACTAGGAATTCCAAAATAAAATATTAGATCAGATAGAAAACGAACTAACAAGGAAAACCAATAGAATAGTTTTTGATGTTGAAAATGTCCCAGATATATCGTGGACTCTTCCCGCTAATCATGCTAACTGCTTCATCCAAAGCTAACTCCAACAAACTCTTTATATGTGAGCCTGAAATCAATATTGGAAAGGACGAGTTAATTAATCTTTCCCATCCATGGCACTGTATAATTAAGCAAGCTGTATTGAAGAAGGTACTTAGGAAAAATTATTCGGTTGATACGCGATGGGTTACTGAGATGAGATACACGAGTCCAAGAAGGTGGTGATCTCTATTAACGAAAGGTAGCATGTTCTTGAACATCATGCAAAGAAGATGAAATCCAATAAGCGATTCTTAAATAATGTATACATTAATGCAATAATGATTTGCCATCTCATGATTATCCATAAATAGACTTAAACATGGCTAAATAATTAGCATCTAACATATATTCGAATCACTATTGTTCATGGGTTTGGTAGAACCTGCTTATGCTCCACATCATGGGCTAGCTCATTTGATCATAGATTTCATGTTATAACAGACTAAAACAATGTAATCGTATTGGCTGTGGTGAGTGATGGAAACTGTCAAATTTGATGCAAAAAATATTAGTCCAAAAAATTCCTGCAGATATGACTGGCATTATATAGGTATTCATACATACTAAGATGGTAATGTGCATTGTTGTTGTGTATGGGCTACAACGAGTCAATTTGATCCACCAGTGTGTCTATTTAGGTTGCTCTGTTAAGCCCATGTCTCGACCAAGTGGTCAATGTGGTTTGTTTTAGAGTTCAAAAATTAACTTGTTAAGCTTATTTAGAGCAAGATCAATTTATGAACCCAAAAGGAAGAAACAAATTAAACCAAAATGGTCCAGAATGTACAAGACATTAATCGATTCGATTTGTCATTAAGTTCATCATTGTATGGAATATATTTTCAATATTAAGCTACCATTAGAGTCAAAACAGGATCCTAAATCGGATTGAGTTTCAATCCATCATACCATCTATTTCTAGCTTCCACAAGCCAACCAAGTGTTAAGATTTGAATTAGCACAACCAAGGATCATTGCCAAAGTTATTCGTGGACATCTTGAGCAACAAAGTGACGAGTTTGTTCTTGCTCCACTAAATTTAAACAAAATTTTGGTAGCATTTTCTCTTAGTTTCGGAAGACAGAGTAACTAATTCAAACATATTATTTTTCAGAGTGTGATCTACAATTATCTTGCATTGGATAGAATGAGAGCTAAAGCCCTCAAAAGATGTTTAAGTGCAATTTTCTGATCACTCAAATAGCTATAGATGATATCAAAAGGGAGAATAAGACGCCAAGAAAGAGTGGAGCAGAAATTAAAGAGAATGGTGGATTTTATTTTTTTATTCTTTTTTGAAATAAGGATGTCGATGACACATGTTGTCACATAGACTAAACCCACGACTAACTAAACTAGTCTACCCCAATGAGTTTAGAAGTGAAGAACAGACCAAAAATGGACCTAGACAAATTAAATTAAGCGAAACACACGATTTGCACCAGTCCTGGACCAGACAAACCCAATCTAAACTAAGCCTGAAGCAATTTCAAGTCCAAATTGGTCAAGCGTTGGTATGAGAAGGGGAAATTGATTTATTTTTGGCAAATTTCCACATGCAAGGTAATACAACCAATGATTCACGCTTGCATGTATGCCTCTTAACCAATGAGGCGGCCAAATTTCATAGAACAATTCAAATAAGCATTAAAAACCTTTATTTTTAAACACCAATTAGATTTGAAGCATATTAAATCCACAAAAGGGGGGAAATTAGTAAGCTAATTGTTTCTAATGTATGGATGGTGGATTCTATTTGATTTCCTCTAAACTTTATTATGCAAAAACTAGTTTCAAAATTTACCTATGGGGCAGAGATTCAATCCCATGTTAATGTGTATGTTCGGTGGGGCTAAATCCCAATACAACGCCCTTGGGGTCAAATCCTGCCTACACACATTTCATGATCTAAATAAAATTTTGATGGATTTTGCATGAAAAAAAAGGATTTATGGCTTCCTTTGGTTCATATTTAAGTTGAAAACACGTGATTCCCCCTTTTTAAATCAATTGGGGCCGGGTAGGATGAGAAAATTTGTTTTTTTCACTTATATATTAAAAAGAGATTTTTCTCTGATTTATTGAATAACTTAATTTTTTCTTAAATTGAATTGATTCATTAGGCACATACAAAAATAGTATAAAAAAAATATCTTAAAGCAAACTACGGAGGCAAAACATATGGAAATTTTAAGAAATATATATATATATATATATATTATTTTTATAGTAAAATGTAAACAAATCGATCCTAATATATAGCATGCAAAGCTTTGTACATGGTATAGGGTGTAAATGTTGATGTCACCTAGAAACTCTTCTATCTAATACCTATTGCCAGAAACACCCATCATTAGACAAGGGGATGATAAAATGGAGTAGAAGAAACGTATGAGACACAATTATTGACCTCCAATCCATGCTAGAGTTGCATCAGTTTCTTGTCTCACCACAGACATCATTGCTATTGCTAATAAGAAGATCTGCTTAAATTGCCTTTCCATTAATTGAGATCGGCCTTCGCACGGGGATCAAAGAACTACGAAACTATCAAGAGCCAAACCCTTCACTATTAGAGGCAAAAATGAGGATTTTCCAACCAAATTTGGATGCGAAGCCTCTAGTTATAGTTTTTCTTGGAGCCTCTTTAGAAGTTCAACGAAAGAAGCATCGGTCGAGATAATCCAATTCTAATATAGTGAGAATCAAGAATAGAGATAATCCCATTCTCTCTCTCTCTTGAAGTAAATTAATTTCATATTCAAGTTCTTCCTCTCCCGAAAATTAACCATATTATTCACTCATACGAAATGTAAAAAAATAATTATCTATACACAAACATGTTGAAATTTAGGTACCATTAATCATTAATTGATCAAACCCCAATCATAGATAATCAAACTAATAATAGAAAAATAGAGGAGGAAGGCTTATGAATCTCACTAAAGGAGGTTGCAAATAACATCCTGGTCAACATCAATATAATTGGCATCCCAATCCTATAGATCATTAACAGAAAGCTTTGGGTGCTTCATACTCAATAACCTTCATGAAGATCTTATTGGTGATGTTGGATATGGGGATTTAGTTCTTTGCACAACTATCAATATTGATCATGTTCCAGTTCATCTCTGAATGCTTCGCTACCTCCTCCTCCTCAAACAACACACCATCCATGCTTCTTAGGATAATTATTTTCTTTTTCATTTTTGATGATACCATAATCAAAGTCTCAAAAGACCAAGCAATCTCTATCTTTTCCTCACCATTTTGCTATTTTAGAAATAACATGAGGATAGCCTTCCTTGGCCTATACTTATAAGGGATTTATAATAAAAAAAAATATTGAATAGAATAGTTTTACCATATGTATCTTGGATCATCTAATGAAAAGCCAGCACATAATTTATTGTTAGAAAATGAGAATCCTTTATTGTACTAATATAAATTTAAAAATTATTTATATAAATGATGCAGTTTTCAACTTTTTTATCAAATTAATGCAAAACGGTAAAAAGCCATTTGAAATGATGATTTTTTAAGCATAAAATGCCATTTTAATTGGCATCTCCAAAAAAAAATGAAAAAGTTTAAAAAAACATCATTCTGGATGGCGTTTTCTTTTTTTTTTGCCAGTTGGGCCACATGGGGAGGGGGGTTGGCCACCTGAGGGGAGGGGGCATGGAGGGCTGGTAGACGAAGAGGGGGACGGTCGATTGTAGGCGAGGGGGGGTGGGGGGGACACCTATAGGGGCGCGAGCTGGTGGATGAAGAGGGGCCGCTCGCCAGGGGGCAACGTGGGCTGGTGGACGGAGAGGGCCAAGGCATGGGGGATAGCTACCTATCGGGCGGGGGGGGGGGGGGTGAAGGCGTGGGCTGATGGACGGAGGGCGGAGAGGATTGAGAAGGTGTGGGAGTGGGGGACGATAGCTCACAGGGTCGGGGGGGTGGGGGTGAAGGCGTGGGCTGATAGACGGAGAGGACCGAGAAGATGTGGGAGTGGGGGACGATAGCTCACAGGGTCGGGGGGGGGAGGGAGGGGTGTGGGTGTGGGCACGAGCGAGGCCAGGGGGAGGCCCGACCGGGGGAGGGGTGTCACTTGCAAGGGCGAGGCCATCTACACTGGAGGGGGTGGGGGTGTTGCTTGTAGGGCGGCCGCCTGCGCCAGGGGGGTGGCCACTTGCGGGGGTGTGGGGGGAGGCTCAACTAGGGGGTGTGTGGAGTGTAGGGGATGGCCGCCCGTGGGGGTGGGAGGGGGGAGTCCATGGGCGGAGAGGGCCGCTCGTGGGGGGCGGAGATGGGGGACGGAGCCACGTGGCACAAAAAGAAAAAGAAAAAAAAAGAAATGCCATTCGGAATGATGGTTTTAAAAGCGTCGTTCCGAATGACGTTTTTAAAAGTGCCATTTCCAATGGTATTTTTAAAAGTGCCATTCTGAATGACTTTTTTTTCTCATCTGGCCATGTAGGATGGCTGACTAGGTAATAAATGCCATTGCAAATGGCATTTTATCCTTAAAAAATGCTATTCAAAATGATGTTTTTCCTTTTTGCATCAATTCCATAAATAAATTAGGACTTGCATTATTTTAGTAAATAATTTTTTTATTTATATTAATAGGATAGAGTACTCTAGAAAAGATGCACTATTATTCAAGCTTGATTGAAAATTTTGAATGAAAAAAAGTTTCACCTATTGGCCAACTAACAACTTTTGCTATTTTAATAGAAAAAAGTTTACTTTCTTGGGTGATGTGTTGGTTTCTTATTGGTCGGTCCAAGGTACATATGATAGGACTATTCTAACTAATATTTTTTTTATAATTAAAGATGTCAATAATTTTAATATAATAAATAAAGTTATCCCTTTTACTAAGAATGAAAATAGACAGACGTTTACTATCGGCCTAGCATGACCTAACTTATTTATCTAAATAAATCAGACATAGCTTTTAAAAGAGTCTATTTAAATAAATAGGTCAGGCCTAAAATTTCAAAACTTGATCTGAAAGTCTGCAGACCGACTTGTATAAATTTAATATATATAAATTATATATATAATTTAATAAAAAATTATTATTTTATTAATATGTATAATTAATTAATTTGAAGGCATAGGCTTGTTGGCATATTTAAAGATCTTAATGTTTATAGATTTTTAAATAAGCTTTAAGACTAAATTAGACTTTTTTATTTTACAAAACAGGCCAGGCCGAGCCTCATTTTAAGCCTGAACCAGGCTAACAGGCTAGGCTCAAACTCGTATTTTACAATACAGGCCTGGCCTATTTAAGTCAAAGCTTGACCTGGCCTGGCCTGGCTTATTTCCATCCCTATCTCTTATTACTAGTTCCCTCTATAATAACTAAGATAGTTGTATAGAGCTATAAATATTTGCTTAAGAATAATGTTATGCAACTTCCTAGGTCTTACTTGCTTACTTGCCATTCAACGTGGCATGAGGGAATTAGTGCAATTTTATAGGCAAAGTTATCTATAGAGTGCATAATGAGTGTCATGTCTTTGATAGAAAGGTTATAATTTTATTTCTAGAAAATTTAGCAAAGCCTTAATTTATATAATGTATGCCCTTTACTTGCTAACCTCTCTTAAAAATAAATTCAGTACTAAAATAAAGTTTTATTTCATATATTCTACAATTAAGCTAGATGAGATGCTAGATATAGAGAGATCTAGTATATAAAATAAGGAAAAATTATCTATAGGTCCCTAAATTGATCTAAAATTATTTTTTAAGTCCCTGAACTCCTCAGCTAGAATAAACCCTCCCTGAACTGCTTAATGGATGATTTTTGGGTCCCTGCCGTCCACTAAGCCCACCTTTTGCCATTTAAGTCGATCAAAATGACTCAACTATCCTTGGATGGTTTTGGAGGGAGAGTTGAGTTATTATAAGGACATGGGTTTTAGTTTATATACAAATGCAGCTCCTTATTCACCTGATGTTTTGAATCCCTCGTTCCCAAAATTCTCTCATGTGCAACCCCAATCCCTTTCTCTTCCCTTTGTCATGCTCCACCATCAGCCCCAATCCATCTCTCTTCCCCTTCTGACACTCCACCATCGGTCGTGACCTCGACAGCGCTTCCATTCGGTGACCTGAAAGCACACCACTATCATCCTCAGTACGCCCGTCATGCTCCGTCTGCAGGCCTCAATCCGCCTCTCTTCCTCTTCTGATGCTTCACCATCGGCCTCGACCTCAGTAGCACCGCCATCCGGACACCCGAGCACCCACTGTCGTCGTCCTCAGTACACCATTTCTTTGTATGTTTCCTTCACACCAGTCATGATCCTTCCTAACAAACAAACCTAAAAAAATAAATGATATCTATTTGCTTTTCTAATGGAACTAAAAAGCTAAGCTATGTAACCAAAAACATTGTATGTGTAACCATTAAGATAAATTATGTAACTAAAATATTTAACCATGTACCTATCTATTCAATTATTTGATGTATGTATGTTATGGCAGAATATGGCTAGAAAAAGAAGATACAAGGTATGTAGCCATATACTTTAATTATTGAATTCACTTGTGTAGTTACATATGTTTTAACGGTTGTTGCATAGAGCGATGAGGAAGAGGTGAGAAGTGAAAAAGGCAATCTAATTAAGTGTCGATGTTATATCACATCATACCACCTCTTCATATTGAAAGTTAAAGAGAAAATGAGCCAAGAATACTGGAGCTGTATGGGCATGACTTCATTTCATGCATTGCTCGACATACCCTTTATCAAACAAGAAAGAGCAATTATTAATGATCTGCTTGCAGCATATGATATAGATTCTGATTATTTTAGGATAGGTAGTCAGTTATTGAGATGGAGCGTGAGGGATGTTGGTTTGATTTTGGGTCTTCCAATATATGGCGCCTATGTTAGTTTCAAAGCAGGTGGTTGAAAAAAAAATGCTATAGTGCAGAAGTATTTTGATTAGAGGATACATGGCGATGGAACATTTAAGCGAAAAAGATTGGAGGAACTTATACCATCCTTGGTAGAAGAAATAGAGGACATTAAAGATTTTATCCATCTTATATGTTTATACATTATGGGGATATTTTTATTTTCGATAAATAGCATGAAAGTTACTAGATGGATCTTTGGGTATGTAGGTTCTAATTATTATAATTTTGATTTATGTGTAAACTTATATATTGAAAATACTTACAATCTTGTTTATTGTGTAGATATATGGAGAATCCTTATTCACCTTTTAACTTTACATGGGGTCAGACCGTATATAATTTTATTCATAGCATTATCAAAGAGAAGGCCTTATTAGTACAAAAATGAAATACATGTGCAAAGATGAATGTAGGTTACTTAAGGGGTTGCGTAACCACTCTCAGTGTATGTGCCCATCACCTCCATTATTTATTTTATAATTTTGCATTCATCTTTGGTTACATGGCTCAATGTTTTAGTTACAGGATTTTCATCTCTGGTTACGTGGTTTTTATCTATGATTACATGATTTATATCTCTGGTTATATGGTTTATATCTCTGGTTACATAGCTCAATTTTTAGTTATAGGATTTTCATCCCTGGTTACATGGTTTTCATATATGGTTACATGGTATATCTCTGGTTACATGGCTTAATATTTTAGTTACAGGATTTTCATCCTTGGTTACATGATTTTTATTTATGGTTACATGATTTTTATCTCTAGTTATGTCTTTTCATCTGTAGTTACATAGCTCAGTGGTTACTTACAGGATTTTCGTCTGTGATTACGTGATTTTTATCTATAGTTATATGGCTTATATCTCTAGTTACTTAGTTTATATCTCTAGTTACATGGCTCAATATTTTGGTTACATAGTTTTTATCTATGGTCACATGATTTTTATCTATGATTACATGATTTTTATCTCTGGTTATATAATTTATATCTCAGGATTCCTGCAATTTTATTATTATTATTTTTCATATAACGTAGGTGTTGTTATACGAGGTTACGAGCTTGGTTGATCATGCCCAATTTGGATTTTATCCCCATATTTTGAATTATAGTATAAAAAAAATTTCAACTTGGGGAAAGCTGCAATCAAGGATCGCTAAAGTGCCACCCAAGAATGTAAGTATTTTCAAGTTCAATTTCACAAGTGGCCTATGAAGGTAATATATATTAATCATATTATCATTAACGGTTACTGATACATACATGGATATTCTAAAAATTTATGTGCAATGGATTATTTACTCCAACATTTAATTTTGTAGATATGATCCCTAGTGGAGGAGGAAGAGAAATGGATCTTCCAACCAATAGAAAGACAACGATTATACTTTGATGCCATTATCAAACAAAGAAGTGGCCTATTCAGAAAGAAAAAATCAGAGATGAAAATGAGGGAACAGAGTATAGTTGGGAAGAGAGTGGATCGGGGAGAGGTTTAAGAGAAATGAAAGCAATCCTCTCACACTACAAGAGAAAGCATCGAAAGTTTAAATGGATCATTCATGATCTATGGAAGAAAAATAATTTTCTAAAGTAGAGAATTGCTGAGCTTGAAGGAAGCCATGTGCCTCCAAAAGATGTGAAACAAGCTGAGGTTGGAGATGATGGTGTAGCATCAAAAAAATTTAGTCCTTGTTGTGATGTGCCCTCCACAGTTGCTAAAGAGAAATATGAACAAAAAGAAGAGGATGTTACTAGAAAGAGGAGAGGTGCATGTAGGTTAATAAAAAATTCAAGTTCAATAGTAAGGATGGTGAAGAGTAGGGGCTATAGAGAGAAATCTATAAAGGTAAAAAATTTCTAGACTATCCTCCTACCCCCAATCAACTAGAAGTAAAATAGTTGAAGAACCCCATATGCTGGACACTTTAGCCACCACCATTAAATCAAGAGTTGATGTACGCAGCGTGACTAAATTCCATGTGGTATGTAAATATGGATACTCCTTTTTTTTTCAATGCATATAATGATACATATTTTTAGTGATAACAAGTATATCATAAGAAACAACGGGATTACTCAGGGTCAAATTTTATTGAAGAAGAGAGGGAGACTATAGCAAGATTCCTCCACCGAACAAGGATCAGTAATATCTATTTTTTATAGCATATTTGATTTCATATTTTAAACATATGGTTACATGTAATATATTTTTAGTTATACTGAAAATGTCTTCGGTTCTGTATGTGGATAACCTGTGGTTATATAGTTTTCAATATTGATTACACATTGTCATCTCTACTTATATGAAATTTTTTTTTTGTGGTTATAGATTTGTAATGTGGTCCAATGATAGTTGTTTTATAACATGAAAGCAGCTTCATGATCTATTATTTAATCAAATGCTAGAAACTAATGTAAGTTGATCTATAAAAATCATTTATGATAAAAAAAATGATGGACGAATTTTTTTGGTTGCTTCGAACTATTATGTAGATTCTTGATGCATTCATGGCACTCTTTCAGGAGTGCCAAGAGTTTGAACCAGATAAATATACTCCTTGTGCATTCATCAGGCCATGGTTGCTGGTGAGTTTTTTGTTGAACTTTTTTATTTTGAAATTATCCTGCATGTCAAACCAAGTTCATGTAGTTTTTATATTTTCTATAGCAATACACATAGCAGAGACATTAGAAATTTTCGGATAATATTTGAAGAGGTTTTCAATTTGAAATTAATACAGCAAAATTCATCTTCATGCCGTTATACACAAGTAGCCACTAGCATCTGCTAGTGATGGATATAGAGGAGAATGCTTCAAGCATTATTCCTCCCTCTTTCCATCCACTTATTATCCTGACAGACTTATTTTGGTATGCTTTCTTAACCCAGTGTATTTTTTTTGATACGCTTCCTTAATTTGGTACGCTTCCTTAACTGATTAGTTATAATAGAAAAATTAAATTTGTCAATTACTGGATAAATATCATAATATGCTCAAAGCTTTAAATTGGTCACTCTGACAAATTGATGATTGTCCTTAGCAGGAGCCTACATACATATCAATATAAATTTAATATTATACAAGTGTATATGTACTCATCATGAATTTTATTTTTTTCTTTGATCACTATTTTAATTTTAGGAGTGTTGATTGTGGAGTTTTCGTAATTACTTATATAGAACGATTGCAATGCTGATTACAATTGGACATTGGACCAAGTGATATGTCAGGACTACGAGTAGAGTATAGTGCGCTCCTCATTCACGAAGGCTCAAAAAAAGGGATAGTTTATGAGAAAAAAATAGATGAAGGGCTTGCAGCCTAAAGACAAGAGAATGATCCAACTGATATAGAATTTTTAAGTGATAGTGAAGCTACTGCGGGTGAAGAGGGGAAAGAGTGAACCTGCTGATTAGGATAGTGAGGGTGAGGAGACTTCATCTAAAGGGGATAGGGCTAGTACCTTGCCAGTAATGTCTACCATCTTTTCTAGTGTTCAAGAATATTATCTTTGTATCTCTTAACACTTTTTTTTTCATATTAAATTATTATTATGCTAGTTGATGTATTGTTGTCTCAACTATATCAGGGCTCATACTTGCATCATAAAGAGCTTAAAGCTGCACAAGCATATTTAGTTTTTTAACACTATGCATATGCAATAAATGTCAGCAACTATGTGCTGATAATCTGCAATAAATATCAGTAAAATCTAAGAACAATTTGGAAGATGTCAAGGAGACTGTAATGCAAGAGATGACTAAGGTTATGAGCCATATTGACAAAAGTAGAGAGGGTGTGTATGTGCAAGCCTCTACCCTTGGGTCAAAGTGAGGAGACTTTAGCTGAATGAAAGAACTTTATATAACTCCATGACTGTATTGGTTTTAAAGGAACTTATTGAAAGATGTATGGTTATGATATGTTTGAACAGCCACTTTTGACATTTGGTTACACAGGTTGATGTATCGGTTACACATGTTCAGTTTCAGTGTTTTGTATATGATTGATTTTGTATATATAGTTATAGGATTTTATCTCTGATTGCATGATTTTTATCTGTAGTTACATAGTTTGTATCTTTGGTTACATGATTTGCATCTTTGGTTACATGACTCAATATTTAGTTATTTGGTTATAATTTTTTTATCTCTAATTACAAACTATTTAAGTAATTTACATCTATACATATTCAATAAACTATTACAATCCTTCAACTAAATTGATTAAAGCCAAAAAATATCTATAAACCATATGCAATTTGGTTACAGGCCATGGTAAACAAGTGTATATACTCGGTATTTTTTTTCTGAACATGTGAGTCTTAACATATAATAGAATATTTGTATACAGACTTCAAAAATCAAGAAGGCATGCACCAAAAATATGGATTCTTGATACATTAAAGCCCTTCTTTGCTTGGATAACTATTGAGCTGCATCCAAAAGAGAGTAAACCTGAAATAAATAAAAGATAATCAATTAGCTTTATTGACATATAAATTTTGTAACTTCATATTTTCTGTACATATGAGTCTCAATAGAACATATGCATACAGGTTGAGCTGCATCCAAAAGAGAGTAAACATGAAATAAATAAAAGATAATCAATTAGCTTTATAGAACATGGATTTTGTAACTCATATTCTCTAGTTACATATGAGTCTCAACAGAACATATGCATATAAGTTGAGTTGCATCCAAAAGAGAGTAAACCTTAAACGAATAAAAGACAATCAATTAGCTTTATGAAAAAAAAAATTGTAACTTCATCTTTTCTATACATATTAATCTCAACAGAGCATATGCATACAGGCTTCAAGATATACTTATTCTTCAGGTATTGGGGCATTGCATGTCTTCCGATTATGTCCAACATTATTACATCTCCCACATTTAAGCGGACAGACTTCCTTTGGTTGGGACTCAATGCACTTCTTTTTAGGCCTTCATGCCTTTGGTTTGGTTATAGATGGTTTTATAACCAGATCCTCATACTTTACCCCTGTAGGTTTAGAAATATCTGCGATAAGAAAGATGGCATGCTCATACATTCTCCGGTAAACATTTGTTATAAAAAATTTAGATACATATGTATACACTGACTCATGGTTTCTAATTATCATTGTACATGCATGCGAGTAAGGATGACCATAGACCCGCCAATACCTACATGAACAAGTATGGGTCTTTAGATTAACTTTGTATAGGCATTTTGCCACTACTTCAAACTACTCGCCATCCGAATATTGCACTGTAAGACCCCTCCCATCTTCAATGTTTAAATTTATCAGCTCCTCAATCTTAGAAACTAGATGCATCTGCCATTCATGGGAGCGGTTGTATCTTTCATGCATCAACTTCATCATCTTATACTGGAGCATATCTACTATATGAGTTATTAGTAGCTGATGTGCCTCTTTCGCATAATTGTTAAATGACTCGTACATCTCCCCATATCGCTCTTCCTTAAATAGAGCATTTGGCCAATGATTAATATTTGAGCCATGTTCAATCCATTCGCATGCCTTTGTCGAAATCTCTCTTATGTCATTAATATAACTAATGAACTGTGCTATCTGTAGTGCATATGTTGCGCTATCAAGTAGGCTTAACACCTTTTCTCTTTGCGCTGCTAACAACCCACCAAGCTTTTTCTTGAAATTCTCCTTTAGATGCCGTAAATAATAACCATAGGCAGCATCAAGAAATGATATCCTCACATCCTTTATCAAGCCTTTTGCTCTGTCTGAAATAAAACATAATTGATGATACTAAGGATCCTCATTGTTATGAATTGCATCATGAAATTTCTCAAAAATCAAACCCAATTGGCATTATTCTCCACACTCACAATAGCAAAAGCTAGTGAAAACATCCCATTCTCAGCTTCAAGTGCCACTACTGAGAGCATTATACCACCATACCTATTAAGGGTATGGGTTCCATCCATAAACAATAGAGGGCGGCATCCACTCTTGAATCCAACTAAGCACGCATGAAAATATATAAATAGCCTCTCAAAATGTCCATCTAGATACTCAAGTACAAAAAAACTTCTTGGGTTAGTCTCGGCCACTACTTCACCATACCATCGCAAAAGATCAAATGATGCATAATCATTACCATATAATTCAACTCTAGCAACCTCTTTACCGAGCCAAGCTTGCTTGTAAGGAAAATGAATGCCAAAATCTTTTTGAATATCCTTCTTGATATCAGTTGGTCTATACAATGGTTTATCTCTGAGTTTTTGAAGCACTATATCAGCAACCCATATTTTTGATGCCTTTGGATGTCCGCCCCTCCCAATGCTACTGTCAAAAGTATGCATGTTACAAAAGATTTTGATTTTGAAGGTCTCCTACTGTCCAACCCTTGATGCATGCAGTTGCCATGGACAACTTTCATTAATGCATTTGATAGTAACTCTTAATTTATCATTTTTGATGAACTAATAATCTTTGTTATGGACGACTGAATAATTTCTTAATGCCTTTTTAAAATGAGTTGCATCTTTAAATATCTGACCAATACCTATTATTGCATTCTCCCATGATCTAGGTAATCGAAGCTTGCAAGCAGATGAAGAACCTTAGGATGAAACTGTAACCACGAGAGCCATACTCCTAACGTCTTGTAGACCAATTATGCTATCAAAATAATAAAATAATTATGGTGGAGAATGATCAATTAATAATAAAATAATTAAAAAAAATTTATCCCAAATCAATTAGATGAGTAGATTTTGATCCAGTATTAAGGTCGGTCTCCATATTGATCTCTATTGATGAAGACTTCAGTGCAATGTGAAAATCAAGCATGCGTTGAACATCCACATCATTATTAAGTTTAAATAAAGACCTTTCTTGGGTAGGAAGCTGATATTTTAGTATCAGAATGTCTTTACCTATGCCCCATCTACTGCATATCCCATCTACAATTTCATCCAACATGCACTCTCGGTTGACCCTCAATATGTTTTCTTCTTGTCCATATTTTGCCACCACAATATGATAGTCCATCTACTAACATATTGATAATAAGAATATGAAACAGATATCAGCAATCCATCTACATATCAAGCTATTAAATAACATAATAAATAAATACTTAAGAATATTTTTAAATATAATAAATGAATAATACTATATATAAAATAATGAGGATCATTTATCTTTTTAGGTTTAAAGATGAGTGGTAGTATTTTGGGACCCACAAAATAAGGATAAAGATGGATCAGTTGGGACCATGCCATGCCAACTAGATGTTTCAACCAGAGATTTAATAAAATAAATAGAGAAATAAAAATCATAACTAGATGAATCAGTTACTAACATAAAAATCCTATAATCAATTTAGTACTAAATCAGATTTTGGGACCAGTGTCAGTTCAAAAGACTTAGGAATGAGGGAGAGATCAGAGAAAAAAGAAAAATGGAAAGAAAAAGATGGAAAAAGAAGGGCGTACTGAGAGATAATCACGTCGACTGCTGGTACAGATGGAGGAAAAAGGGACGACGATGGGGGCGTGCACTCAGGTGGTTCTGATAGAAAAAAATAATGTAGGGGTTGCATTTATAAATAAACTAAAATCCATGCCCTTATAATAACTTAACTCTGCCTCCAAAACCATCCAAGGGCAGTTAAGTCATTTTGATCGACTTAAACGGCAGGAGGTGGGCTCAATGGATGATAGGGACCCAAAAATCATTCACTAAGCAGTTCAGGAAGGGTTTATTCTAGCTGAAGAGTCCAGGGACTTAAAAATAATTTCATGTCAATTTAGGGACCTATAAATAATTTTCCCATAAAACAATTATACACTTAAAATCTTTTCTCATTCACCAAATCAAAATATCTAAATAAAAAGATTTTAGGTTGAAGTACTCATTGATTCATCTCCTTATATATCTATAAAGTGCAAGAAACTTGAAGAAAGTTGTTTTCAAAAAATTTACTAATTATTCTTGTTAATTCATATTTGATTATCTTATTTATACGCATGAGGGGAATAAAAAGTATTAAGCCTAAGCCAAAGAAGTATATTTTTTATAGAAATAAAAATGATAAAAGATTATAGAAAATGGTCTCCACCAATCCTGAATCAACAAATATCATAATTAGTTGAGTTGCCACTTTTGATGAATTGATAGAAAGCAACACAATGAAGACATGAGACTACCTATGGAAGTGGAGGTACAAACCTAAATCAAATTGAGATTGAAGATATAACAATAAATTAACCTCAAACTAAAATAGTTGAACCAATTCAACAAAAACAACCATATTGCTAAAGACCAAAAACAAATTAGAAAGAGCCATTGAGATATGATAGTCCTTACCTTGATAGTTGATAATAAAGATCTTTTGCCTATTATTTTTAGCATTTCTCAACTTTTTAGCAAATCTACGTATTGAGAAAGCTTCTTAAATTTCAATTATTCTCTTTGAAGCTTCTTTTAGATATCATTTGCTGGGTGCACATTAGAGATCTAACCAGGATAAAAAATTCAATGTCACATATGAATTGGATGATGCCTTCGTTGTCATACATTTGTTATGAAATGTTCTAGGTTCAAGTCCTGAGAGGTGAATCCTAATACCTGGATAAAGGTAACTTACTTTCATGTAATAGCATAGCCAAGATTTTCATTCTGAAGATTCAATATATAAATAAAAATAAATAAATAAATAAAAATAAACTTAATTACATTATATTAAGTGAAAATGAATTCAAATACATTAATATAATTATCCTTGATGAGTTTTCATTTTTTGAAACCTATCCATGATGACATCATTAGGAATATCCCTAAATACATCTCGTTCTATATAAGCCATCATACAATCATTCATGAATTCATCTCTCATCCGGTTCCTCAAGTCATTCTTGATAAATTTCATTTTAGAGAATGCTCTTTCCATAGTTGCGATGGCAACTAATAGAATCAATGCAAATTTTACAAGCAAATACATATGATGATAAGTCAAATGCTTCTTTGTCTCAATTAATTTCTTAAAAAACTCATCAAGTCTTTTCAGCTCGAAAAATCTGTCATCATAGTAGCTCATATCAACAATAAAATTTTGAAGTTGAATTCGAAGTTCCACCATACATTCTCTAAAATCATTTAGATATAATTCGGTCAATCTTAATATCTTCTTTAAGTTAAAGTTGGAGAACCTGTCAACTGGATTCAAGCTAGCCACACCAAGAAGCAAATCAGTGTTCACCTCATTAAAGCGGTTGTTAAGCTCCTAAAGTTGTCAATCAATAACTTTGTAAAGTATTTCAACATGAAAATAATGCAACCTTTTATGTTCAAAAATTCTACGTTTTGATCTTCCTCTAAGAATATGCAGCTCATCCGTACTAGGGATCAAAATATCATATTTCATGCAAAATGAAGAAATTAACTACATCAAAAAGATCTTTCCATCCATCTTCTCTCATCTCTTGCAACTACAAGATTCTATATAAAGAAAAATTAGAAGTTAATTGCTACTTAAAGAATAGATAACATAGATAAATAAATCCAATTACTAACTAACTTGTATCGTTGCTTGTCCTTTGTAGTTGTTAGGCATCACTATTAGTATTATTCGTTAAAGAAGAGAAGTTAAAGCTTCAACAAGCAATCCACTTGGACTTCATTGCACTTCAAAGAGTTCATTTAATTTTTGCTCATAATTATTTACTTATTCTTTATTCTCCTATAATTTTTTGTTGGTGACTAGTTTCAAGGGTGTGAAATTAGCGGGGAAGGTTAGTCCAAATATGAAAATGGATGGTTTTGTGAGACTAAGCTAAGGAAAGGCTTGGTTGAGAGGTTTTAATAATTGATTTTCTTACCAAAATTAATTAGATTAATTATGAGTTTGTGCAAAATAATCAAACTATCATCTTTGTGATGATAGTAAAATCTCCAAGTAGGGATTCTTGGAGAGTAGACATACGTGTTGAGTTTGGTATCGAATCACTATGAAATTCTTTAATTTGCTTTGTATTTTCTCTTATGCTTTTGCATCTTATCTCTTAACTCGTAACTTTTCACTTACTGAAATCTACTTCATACTCACTCGCTTATCTTAATTCAATTGCATTAATGTATGTACTTGCTTTAAATTTTTAAGAATTCAATTCACTCAACCCCCCCCCCCCCCCTAGGTTACATATCTGGGTAACATCTCATCTATCTTGCAACTCCAGTGTTTCTTTCTTTTTCATTCAATCCTAAAAATCCCTATAAAGAGCTAGCGCAACATCAATAAAGACGTAGGATGCATGATGATCGATGCAATCTTGGTTGGATCAAAAGATTGAGTTAACAAGACTCTGACTAGTTATTCTTATCAAAATTTAGCTTGGTAGTTATCTAATCATTTTCTTCTATAATTATCACTAGATCCCAAAATAGTATTTTATTTCTCTTACATTTTCAGAAAACTCTAGTTTCTTTTTGGATAAAGAAAGCCCTTGTTCAGGTTTTTTTTGAGCTCATCCTAGTGGCATGCACTCTACGTTATCTTTTTCTTATAGGCATCCATAACCTAATGTTTTTGCAACCTAATTAGGGATTCTTTTACTTCTTCAGCACATCCAAAACTTGATTTGATGAATTCTCTAGATTTGTGGTCATTGGCTTGCATCGTGCGGTCTCCAAATTTAAGACCAACCACTATTATATTGCTTGGATGACTCTATAGCAGCATAATATAACTAATGCCGTGCAAACATGCATGCCACTAAGAACCACTTCTATTGTAATACATATGTCCTGATGTTATAAAACTATACATAAGTAGTATTCTTCAAATCAATACCTAAATGTGGGAAAAGAAAAATCAATCATACCCACCATGATACCTCAACCTTGTGCATGAATCTTGAAGCAGTAAAAAAAAAAAGGAAAAAAATAAATAGAGAGAACTCTCATTGGGAGTTCTTCACTTCCGTAGACTCACGATCAGAGTTAGAATCCGACATTGGGAGGAGTCCAAGTCTTCCCCCTCCATGTCTATTTAAAGGGATAGAGTCTCTTATGAAACCCCCCACTATTGGCCATCGGATCATTGCCAAAGTTCACAGATTTATCCATCGATTTATCAAGTTTTATCATGGATAGTTCCTCAACCTCTACAGTCAATCATCATCAGAAAATGAGATAAGGCCCTCTTAACCTTTTGAATATCTTCTCCCCATCCTTCCTAGCCCACAAAGTATGGACCAATCAACGAACTTCCAAATTTTGTCAGAAAAAGGTGGCTCAAATTAATTTCTCTACTTTTTTCATGATCATCGTCCATTTTTATTGATTTTTCTGATGATAGTCATTACCGCCAACCATCGATTGATGATCCCCCATCTTTGCCATCGTGGCCTGCATTTCCAACCACCACCTTCATTAGGAGAAGCTCCCTTATTTGGAGAAGAAGGGTGACCCCTGTTTTGCCAAGAACCCATGAGAAGAGAAGAAAAAGGAACAAAAATGGAAAAGTAAAAAAGAAAAGAAAAAAATGGAGAGATTTTCTCTTTCTCTTGCTCTCTAGTTTTCTATAACTTTCTTCTTCTATTTTTTCTCTCCATTTTTTCTCTCTAGATTGTGGCTCTCTCTATGAAGTTGATTACTCGAGGATTAATCCGGTGAAAAGCTCCTTTTAATTATTTTCATCCAAACCTAGTTAAAAAAATCTTGATCCTAATCCACGATCACCGAACAGCATGCCAGTGCCCAACTTGATCGGATCTGAATATAATCAAATTTAATCATCCTTGATTTCTATTGAACTATATATATCTTAATACGATCCTTGATCGGATGAAGTTAACAAGACTGGACCAATCCAGACCGTAGATGCAACTATCATTCATCATATCTTTCTTGATTATTCATATTCTTTCTGATTATTGGACTTAATTATATTTAGGAATGTAGTTAATCGAATAAGAAAATATCCAGTGGTGGGATACTGTGATATGATCTATGAATTAAAGATTTTAAAAAAAATTATGAAATTATGTGGATGCATTGAAGTGCGTGTAAGAAAGTAATGCGATATTTTTCTAGATTTATCAGTAAATCATAGAGTATTTATATTATTAAATTTTGAATCATATTATTTATGATATTTATTAGTTAAATTTATTATAGAATACTATTGATGTATTATCGAAAGTATTGATTTTATTATGGAGTTGTAATCAATTGATTTTGATTTTAGATGTTTTTGTGTATTGATCGATTGAAATACAAAATTAATTTTATCTATAAAAAAAATTTGAATCGAGATGGATTTTGACTTGCAGTCTGACTATATCTCGAAATTCTACCAAAGGGGGTTATATTGACATATCGATATCCTGTTAATGGGATTTACATGTTGGTGTATCGATATCTTGTTAGTGGGGGTTATGTGCTAGTATATCGATATCCTACTAATGGAGGTTATATATTGATAAATCAATATTCTGTCAGTAGGAATTATATGCTGGTATATTGATACCTTATCAGTGAGGGTTATGTATTAGTATATCGATCGATACTCTACTAGTGGAGGTTGTGCATTGATTTATCGATACTCTCAGTGAAAGTTATGCTCTAGTATTTTGATTAGCTTATGGTTATCAAGATGAATGTAATGTTTTAAAAGAAATCGATTTGTAAACTAAAATAAATTTGAAAGGACTGAATTTGCTTGGATCTTCTTTTGGTTAATGCTATATATTTGAATTGATGTATCTTGTATAGTTATTTTTAGTATATTATTATTGTTTGATTTATCTTGTCAAAAAGAATATTATTTATTGAGATGTCTAGCTCATAACTCTATATTTTATTATTTTTAAAAATTCAAAAGACTAGCTTGACTCGAGGATTTAATATGGAAGAGTGAATTAGAAGCAGAATTTGATATCTTTCTTTAGATTAGGATTTATTGATGTTAATGAAAAATTATGATATATTATTTTGTAAGATATTTTATTTAGTTATTTGAGTATAAGTTGAATATTAATTATTTAAATTTTATTATACTGTTGCTTTATGATATGATGATGAGATGTTTTATATGCTTATAGTGGGAGTTCTTCATAAGTATGCAGTGGTTGTCATGATCCTTACACGTGATTTTGGATTGGAAGTGTGATACCTACATACCCCAGTAAATAGATTTTGAGTAATGGTCATCGTCGATAATCCAAAAGACAAGTAAAGCGCGGATTTAGGTGCTCTCATGTGGATCACCAACCTTTATTTGATTGAAAATTCAATATTTTTGGCTAGAAAATTTATATGTTTTTCCAAACATTCTAATTTAAAGAAGTTACTCCGTATATGGGTTATTATGCAGAAGCATCTAATAATATCATTTTCAACGGGACAAAGACACCATATATGGATTATTATGCACAAGTAACTAATAATATCATTTGAACTGTAAGAAGATTCTAAATATTCTTATAGATATAGCGTGGGACAACAAAAAAAGGATAGAGAAAAATTAGAAGTTAATTGCCACTTAAAGAAAAGATAATCCAATTGCTAAGTAACTTGTATTGCTCTTGCCGTTAGGCATCACTACTAGTATTATGTGTAACCATCAGCCATCTGAGCATCACCTATATATAAATAAACAAATGCGGATCAGTGATGAAGATTTCTCCCCTAATTGTTTCTAGTCAACACTTGGTTGCTTTCTTCTATCATTTGACCCTACAAGCCCAAAGTGTTCACATGCAACGAGAATACCACACGAGGTTGGTGGAACATGCAAACAGAAGACCATAAAAATGGCTTCATTTCCTTTGAAATTTCATGTGATTAGGAAAATGACATACACTTTTTATACATGAATATGTTATTCTTCTGGAGGAAGATCAAAAGATGGTGACTAGTCCTGTATTGTTTGGTGGGAAAACTTCTTGCGCATATTTTAAAGGTGAAAGCAAGAGCTTAATGGGAACATAACCATCCATGCTAGATCCTTTTCTTATGTGGCCCCACGGTTATCTTTGCATCAAATAAAACTAGTTTCGGTTTGTAGTAGTGGTCCGGGCCACGAGCCATGAGGCTTGGTCAATAGAAAACTTAAACCTTGTAAGTGCTGCTTGCGGCTTAAGGACTGCTACCATATAACTCGTTCCGTACCAACCCTTCCCTCTCTCCATCCACAGCCATCCATTGATTCATTCAAACTTCGCATGTTGCCTATTATTGCGGCCAAAGGCCCGCATAGAGTGGATAATGTTACGATTTTGTTCTCAATCAAGTAAGAGTTTGCATATGAATAGGAGGTGCATCTTTTTATTTTTGAACATCAATATTATGATCAAGAGCTCATGGCTCGTCACGTGAGATTTATCCATTCTGATCCATGAATCTCATAGTTTTGATCTTCAAAAGATGCCTCACATGGGATGAATAGTTCATTTCTTTCTGCACTGCAATATTTATATAGAGCCGATTGACCTAAAAAATATCTTCCAATTATTTTTTTTTTTCTTTAAAATTTTAGATTATTACAAATGGTATCCCGATAGATTCAGTCTGAATTAGGAGTCACTACAATATGAATCCTTATATACTAAAAAGATAGCTAGCTTTTTTTGATGAAATTCTGCATTGTAATGGCCAACCGAAAATTTTTCGGGCCTCTACCACATTTTCCTTCGGGATCAATTGGAATATCTTTTATTTCCCTCAAGTCATATGCTCTAGCTTTAATACCATGCCCTGACAACCATGTCGCAGAAACACGCAAGCCTACCACCAGCTATAAATTTCTCCATCCAAAGTAGCAGCTATTAATATTGAGACCGGAAATTAAATGCTCCAAGGTCCAAGCAGCACCGTACCGGACTTAACTAACAGGTGATCGGGCTAAATTAATAGACCATACCTCATGCTTGTAGGACTTCGTTTACAATCCCACAACATGATCAGGTTTGTTTGGTTACCCGAATCTAATATTTTTAAATTGCAAAAAGTCTTACGGTCACTCCATTATTCGATTGTTTGAAACATTATTGACTGCAAATTCAACCTCTGGGATCTACGAGATGCGAATTAATGCGCCAACGGCTATATATTAACGCTCCCGCATTCCATTACATTGGACCATCGGTGAGAACGCATGTGAACATGCGTGTAGCTCCATATGGACGTTATTTATATGAAATCAAAAAAAATCCAAAAATACGTTCATGAATGAGATGTTATAATATTATAAATGATATTAAAATATACCCCTCGTAGCCTTCTCGTTCGTGATAATTAAGTTGAACTTGTGACCGTTTGGAAACATCACAAAATATCCTGCCCCACAATTCCCGTGATTGACGGAGCAGTACTGTAGTATTTCAATAAACCTCTCGATGGATTGAGGCTAGTCAAAAGGGTTAGGAAGTTGGCAAAAGTGCCACGTAGGCTGGAAAGGATGAAACCAAGATCGAATTTATCCTTTTCCGCGACCTCCGCAATTGTCGATATCTTTTTTTATATTTATCTCCCTTCCTTCCTAGGTGGACAATGCCGATATATATATATATTAGCTTCGAAGAATCCACATAAAAACTCACACTGTCTCGTAGAATTCTACGAGGAGAATAGAACAAAGTAGTAGGCCCCACAACATCGTAGGAGAAAGCAAAAGGATTGGTTCTATTGCATGCCACCAAAATTGGGCACCGTCTCTCTTTGACAAATAGGACCAGCCGGCCCCGCTCCACGAGGAGGGAGGAAATAAAGAAGGGTCCCATCAGTTTGGTGTTTTGTTTCTTTTTAAGGGCTGACGCTGTGAAACGCGGCCATTTCCTCGCGACTGGAGGACTCGTTTGTCTCCCTCTTGTGAAATTTAGCAGTTGGTGAAACTACCCAGTCCTCAAAAAGTTCAGCCGGTTAGGTTTCTGTTTTCTAAAAAGCTTTGGCTGTTCGTGTTCTGTTGTCAATATCTCTTGGATCGTGTTCTCCAAAGTTCAGCCCGTTAGGTAACTGTTCTTTCTTCTTCTGCTGTGAAGGATTGCTCTCAAGGCTCTAGGATTGAAGTCTTGATAAACCTGCCAGTATAGGACCCATACTGACCCACCTTTGTTTTATCAATGCCTACGAATTAGGGTTTCGGGGTCGGCATCTCTAGGATTGTCTTCTCGAGTAAGGGAAAAAAAAACATCCCTTGTCTTCAGGATTGAAGTCTTGACGGACCGACCCGGGGGGATGGGGTTTCCATCCTTCGACATAATCGTATTTTGAAAGTTGTGCAACGATTCATGCCGCCGTCTTTGGTGAAAGACACGATCCACACCCAGGAATTAGAGGGGTATTTTTTCTAAGTAGGAAGCGTAGCTTGTTTTTGGAGATGAGGTGTCTCTTGGTTGCTTGGCATATTGCAGTTTTTTTCTAAAAAAAAAAAAAATCCTTTGCTGACAACGTGTGGGTCTGCTTGTCTATTAATTGGGCTTTGTTGATCTCCTACCGGAAGTGTGATAAAAATGGTTAAAGGGCCAAGTCCAACAGATAAATCATTTGATATCAAATCAAGGACTAAGAAATAAGAGATGCATTTGTGTGCAAACGTGGATACATTCAAGCGAAAACTAGCATATTTTCATAGGTATTAATCAGGATGAAATAATAATTTTTTAAATAAAATATTTTTTATAATAAATAAATAATAAAATATATATATATATATAATTAAAATATAATAAATATTTAATTTTATATATAAATAAACGTAAGTAAATAAAATTATCTTATATCATCTATAAAATAATTTTAATTATGTAAAAATCTTAATAATCTCTTCCGCATTAAAGGTTGAAGAATAAATAGAAGATTAAAGAATAAATAAATAATTATTTTTTTTAAAATTATATTATTTTTTATAAAAAATTAATATGTAAATTAATTATATAGTATTTTCTCGAGCCGATGGATTTGTAATATGTGTGAGATTAAAATATTAGAAGCACCATCATACGTATAAATATATAGATAATCACTATTTTAAAATTTTTCGAAGAGGAGGTCTCTCTTACCCTCCGCCGCGGATGATTAGTACGGACATTTTTTGTGGCATATGTAAGTTGGATTTAAGTCTTAACAATCAAAATTTTTTAAATTTAAATTTTGAAAAATAGAAAAAAAAAAAGGATGGATCGTGTTTTTGGAATAAAACAAAGATAAAAAAATAGGACCAGTGATTCTCTACATCAAATGAGTTTTTTCTTTCTTTTTAATGAGGTGAAATTTGGGTCCAAGAACCACTATAATAGTGCTTTAGTAGACCTAGCAGACCAGTAAAATCTCAAAGCAAATCAAAACTGTTCGTTACCTGGTGTCTCCTGATGAAAACGTAAGCAAACTTACTAATGAAGCATGTTGGATCAATATCCTTAGATCTTACCCAACCATTCTTGGGTTGTTCTAAACTGATCTACACCAAAATATTTAAATCGGATGATGGTTTGATCCTAAACTTAGACTAAATAGTCCCATGCTTAACCATAAAGAGACGATAGCGTTTAGATTTAGTACAAGTCGAACCTAATTTCTAACTCAAACTAAATGTTACGTGTCTTTCGCTCTTGGCCGATTCATCATTGCAATACCGGACATAATCACTTTCATTAGGGTCGGAGTGGGCCGGGGTTTAGCATTTGTTTCACGACTCATCGAGTTGGGTCAGCAATGACCACATATAATTGACAAAATTTTATGTAAGAAGGCCCGGCCGGAGCAAATCCGGTGACCTTTTTGACCTTGCCTGTTGCTTCATAGGACAATATAGGACGTCCCGAGATTGGCGGCAACACCAAACAGCCAATTCTATATAATATGACAAATAAATACACGTGTCCCCTTAAGGATATAAACAGATAATTAATTGAATAAAATCAATCGTGGATTTCATGTTGCTTTCTTAAATTTGACTGTTAGATGAGCAAGGGAGAAACATATTGCATTTGGATTCTATTCAAGACGGTCCCGTATGACTTTTTTGAACGGGCTAGTTTTTTCTGACCCAAATGAATATAGTTCAAATTGGACCAATGGTTTTTTTTTTTTTTTTTTTTAATTCTAACAAGAAACGTGTTATATTATGACCTATTGAATTTCTCTTGTCAACTTGGGTCAGCAATGACTAAGTATAGTTAACAAGGAGCCATGTATGGATTTGGGTCGTAATTATATTATTAAGCATGCTAGAAAATATAAAATATTGGCAACATTTAAGCATCATCAACAACCAATTCTATATGATATTAATAATAGGCGCACGTATCTCCTTAACGATGCAAATATATAATTAACTAAATAAAACCAATCATAGATTTCATATCATCTTAAATTTGATGGTTAGATTACCAAGGGAGAAGCATATTGCATATAGATTTTACTTAGATGTATCTTGCTGCTCGTGACTAATTCATACCTTGATAGGCTAGTTTTTTCTAACCCAGATGCAGCCTAAATGAATATTTTTCAAAATGCATCAAGTTGTTATTATTTTTTTAATTTATTAGCTAATACAATATGAGTCATCGTTTCAAAATTTTAATTTTATAATTAATAGAATTTTAAACATAAATTTTAAATAAAATAAAATTTTTTGCAGTGCAATCATGGAGTATAATACTATCTGCTACGTCATTTATTTTAAAAATTAATAACTTTCTTTCACCATAATAGTACCTTATATGAATGAGAAAATATTGAATGCTCGCACTGGATTGAAGTGCAGCTTTTTTTTAAAAAAAAAAAATTAATTTTTAAATTCTACGTGCGTCAATCACTATATGTGGTGTACGTGATTGCACACCCCGTAGAAAGTATTTTTCATCGATGGATGAAAGGAGAAGAACTCATTTTAAGCAGGCAGGGTACTCAAAATAAAATAACGGTACGAAAACGGAAATATGGTTTTTGTACGTCTTGGAACCTAAAAGACGTTGAAAAAAAAATCCCGACGCTTCGAGAACTTGCAAATCTTATGGTCCCTTCCCCCTCGTCCTTTTTCGTTTTTTTTTTTTTTTTTTTTTTTTTGACTCCGACCCGCACCTTCTCACGTTGCCCCCACTTGCCCGCCCCTTTATTTGCCTCCTCATCCCCACCGTTTCGCTTCACAAACCAAAAGATAAAAGAAACCCAGCTCTGCTTTTACTTCATCCTCCCCTCAGAAAAGAACAAACCAATCGATAGTTAAACTCGCATCACAAAGAGAGAAGAGATGGGTAACACCATAGGAGGCAAGAAGAGGACCGCCAAGGTGATGAAGATAGATGGGACCACGTTCCGTCTCAAGCCTCCGGCCACGGCCGGGGGCGTTCTCCGGGATCACCCGGGCTACAGCCTCCTCGACGCCGAGGAGGTGAAGCAGCTGGGACTTCGATCCCGGCCGCTGCAGCCCGAGGCACCCCTCAGGCCGGGGAAGCTCTACTTCCTCGTAGAGCTTCCCCGGCTCCCGGACCAACGTCGCACCTGGTCCGGGGCGCTCCATGTGAGCGCCAAGGAGCGGCTGGAGAGCCTCATGCTCTCCCGCCGCTCCGTCTCTGACCTCTCTCTCGCCAACTCGGCGCCCGATGGCCCGATCCGCCTCCGCATGAGGCTGCCAAAGGCTCAGGTGGCGAAGTTCATGGAGGAGAGCAAGGATTCGGCGGAGGCGGCTGAGAAGATCATGGAGCTCTGCCTCACGAAAGATGGTAGCGCGGCCAAGCCTCCGGCGACTGTTCCGCCGGCCGTGAAGACTGGCCGGAAGGAGGTATAAATTTCCCCCTGTTTTCTTTACGTAGCAGCTTGCTGTGGTTAATCGGGTTTGAGTCGACTCACTGGGTTGGCTGTGGGAATTTGGGGCGAGTTTTAGTGGACTTAGAATAGCCCTATTCAAGTCTAGTTCCCTGCTAGGGGAATTTCGTAATATAATATTTCTTATTTTAAGCCTTGAGAGGAAGGAACTTAATTACCAGGACATCAGGCTTGCTTATGTGGTTACAACTCATGTCTTAAGTTCAGAAGAGGCCAAGCCAATTCTTTTTTGGCTCACAAATTTGAAGAAAAATGATAGGATCTGTTATTCTTCATTATTATTTTAAAGGTGGTTGGAGTCATCAATGGAATTGTTATTTAACTAAAGTTTAAGGAGCATTTGTTTGTGGAGAAAAAGGGATTGGATTCATATAATTCAGTTGCACATGAGGTATGTTAGGAAATTGAGATGAAGTGAAGCTTGAACTATTTCTTCTACTGCATCATCCGTCCTTTATTAGTAAGATACATGGACAACATTTTAAATGTAACATAGACGCAATGCTTAGTGGTGCATCGATCAACTGTTTTGATTACATAGCCTTGATTTGATGTTCTTACCTGTTGATGCTTTGATTTATGACAAAATTTATTGAGGACATTTATTAATCGGAGGACCCAGTCCCCCGACAAACCTTCTGCGGATAAATTCTTAACTGCATATACTTTCTCCGTCAACCAGTTCGATTTTTACCAAGCTTCCCTTTTTCTTAACCGTAAAATAGTTTTTGCACTAGTCTTGTATTCATCAAGGATCCCTTCACATGGTCCTCGACATCTTCCACCTTTTAAGGGCTTAGAAGTCAAAATGTTCTAGTTGATCAATCCTCCATGCCCTCGCGTTCTTTCCTCATCATTATCTTCTAATCTCCATGGCAGTTGACGTATTCTTGTGGCATTTACTGTGGTACTCTTAGTCTTCCAACGTCGTCGTCTACGATGACGAATGGAAGGATTCCTTTTCATTCGAAATCGGATGGACGGAAGGGTCCCATTATGATGATGATGGGGACTTCCTTTGTTCGATGTTTAGCGTGAAGAGATGCTTGTTTTCGAAGAAACTTATTAGCCAATGAGATCGACCTTATCTACAAGTCCTCTCCTTGCATTGATGGTTGATTAGCATAGCGGAGTTGAACTGGTCATCATACTTATCCATGTTTTAGATGACCATGTCTCATTGAAAACACTGCTGAAAAACTTTCGGTAATAGAACGAGTGTAATAATTATTGGTGATAATTTTATAACATCGAGAAATATATCTCCTTTTTTTTTTTTTTTTGCTGAAATCTTGCACTAACACTGATTGACTTTTCAGAAGCGAACAAGATTTGTGGCCACGCCGGATGAGATAATTGCCTGATTTGCCTCCCGGACCGTTTGAAATTCTAGAGCTTTTGTTGCTTCGGGTCAAGCCAGAGGAGCGGATGAGTCATAGGATTCCTCCCGTCTTTTTCTCTCCGAGGATCGCGGGGTTGAACATGAGGAGCTGCTCATGGCTTCCTATCCTCCTGTAATTATCATATCTTTTCTTTTTAGATGGTTCCTTGGCCTTTACTACACTCTAGCTAACAGAATTTAATGATAGGAAAAAGGCATGGAAGGTGGATTCTCATGTGAAAAGAGTTGTCATCTTCTTTTTTTTTTTTTTTTTCCCTCTCTTTCTCTGTAATTTATAATAATATTACCTTCTCTTGTTCGAATATATACTTTTGAAAGAACTAGCTTAAATCGAGAGCTTTGTATCTAGTGGCAAGGTGGAATGCAGGACCATTTTCATATTGAAACCTAAACCAACCTAGTTTCTTACTAAAAAATGTACATTTGATGATGATGGGGTTATGAGGCAATGGTCATGATGCTTTACATCAAAAAACAAGGAGAAAGCCTTGATAACGGTGACTAAGAAGGAGAATGATATCTTCCATCACGGTGCTTCCTACTCTCCGAATTCCTAGTTTTGCGTAAAATTCTTGCAACGGTGGAACTTAATTTCATTAAAAGGAGAGGAGAGAGATAAAGAAAGAGAACAAGAGTTCCACGGTTAGCACGGCGGACACCTTCTACCATTGGCCCATGCTCAATTCCATCATCCTCAACCATAATCAAAGCATTCACATGACGCATCAAATGGGATGGTGAAAAGGAAATTGACCTGCTTCTGATCTAGAACGGATTAGGAAAAAATTTTTAAAAAAATCCAATATAATTTGAGTTAAAGTCAATTAGACTTCAATCGGAGAGCATGACCTGGATTACTATATGCGGATTGGATTCAACTTGAAACTAGTATGCCATATTTTCGCAACCCTCCTTGAATTTAAGAAACTAAAATTTGTACGCACCCGTAATGTTTACATATTTAATCATCACTTGTATTTTTTATTGTAAATTATGCAAGGCTACCCGAATTCCTTTTGAGCTATTAACTTGTGCAAGAAAACAACTGATAGGTTAATGTGAAACAAACGACCAACGACAGATTCCACATAAGACTTATTATTGTCTATAATGGATCTCATGTGGAATATGTTGTTGGTTTTTTTTCTTGCAAGCACAACATGTTTAAAATAGTTTTCCACCTTACTTTCACAAACATGTTTAAAATATTTTCAAATAAATTATGCGTGTTTCTATTAATTTGTGCGTGAGTTATTAGTAAGAATGCATACCCATCCAGGTGAAAAGAAGGGATTTTGCTTGAGATATTTGGCCCAATATGAATTGGAGTTGGATTGTACGCGCCGCTAGTCTAGCTTGAGATGCCCGCAGCCGCGGTACGAGAGAACCTAGAAACGCGCGTACAAGTTTAATGGCTGTTCTTGCAGTACAGCATGCCGTCACGTGTGACTTTTGTCGATAAGGTTTCTAGAGTAGGCAAAATATTTGAAGGTGGGCACGTAGCATGCGATGATCATTTGAAGCTCTTGAACGATGGAGATGATAGAATTACCGCATTTGATTGTATCACGATGGTCCATCACGGCAGTCATCTCAAATCATCACCGCCGCTCGAATTACCATCTAATTTAGTGATAGAAAATCTTGAGATTGGATATTTAAAATCATCATGATCTTAGATTAAAATTTAAAAATAAAAATATTTTTTAATTTCATAAAAAAATTATTATATCAATATATCATTAATTAATATATATCAATATTTTATAAATCATATTATATTTATAATATATTATTAATTATATTGTTGTCATATTACTCTTCAATCATAATTTTATTCTTATTTTTTATTTTGATTTCGACCATGAACCAAATACAAAGAATAATAGGCATTCGAATTTATTCCAATTCTAATTCCAATCCCAATCGTGAATCCCTAGTTAGAAAATTTAGGGGCATTCATCTGAATTGCAGTTAATTTCCACAAGTTATATAAATTTAAGGATGCATGTGCAAATTCAAATATATGCATTTTTATAAATAACAAAGGTTCGATTAACGTTGTTTCCGACGGTAATCGAGTGTTTCAATTTGCCGTCTCATTAGCTAACTTTATAGACAGCACCATGAGGCAGCAATGAGTCTGAAGCATCTACTTAGATTACTTCTTCCTTTGGTAGCATCTACCACATGAACAAGTCATATTGTTTGAAAGACTTAAATGTACTCCTACCAAATATGCTATAATCTACATCAGCTATCTTAAATAACCATTACATGATAAAAGGTGGTACCATGCCATAGGCCTAAGAACTCATCATCTTGCTTTGGCGATTCTAAGTCTGGTAATTTTAATCAAAAAGGATACATCCACTGATTAGTCTGCATACCCTAAAATTTAAAATGATTAATTCAGCAGGATCAGTTGTTTTTCTTAGCTACGGGAAACTTGTGTAACGCATAACAAAAATTACCTTTTAATAGACACCAAGGCAAGAATAGCATCCAAGAGACCAACTTAGGTAAATCAATCTTCGATGGACCTGGGAATTTGGGCCAGATCTTGAGTCAGATTTGGTTCACAAATGATACCCCATGGTTAAGGCAAGCATATTCTGCCTTCGGGAAATTCTTTGCTCACCCTTATGGGGGTGAAAAAAAAAAAAAAAAAAATTTACGGAGCAACATACCTTTCTTCCATCCGGGCCCATGCATGAGCCAATCACCACCTGCGGTGAGCAAAGTATTCCCCTTCTGCCTTCTATTCGGAAGTTCCTCATCTGGAATATCCAACAAGGCCCTAAAGGCTAAATATTAATTTCTGTTTGTAGTTTCAGCGACATGTCCTTTCAGAAGGCAGGGTAGGTTTAAAACACACGACTCAGGATCAAATGGTAAGGCCACAGAGGTTTAGAAATTAGCTTGGATGCTTAAAAATGAAATAGAACTAAGAAGTAAAATGGTAAAGTATTAAATGGTAACATGTTCTTAGGAAACAAATTCTGAACTAGACTCCATAAACAACAAACTAGCTAGGTCTAGGAACTGAACAATTAGTAACATTTATGAAATGTGATATCAGAAGTGCAGCGCCCAAATTGTAAAAATTCATGTCGAATGGTAGAGCAGAACCAAGATCATTAGCTACGAAATAGTATACTCCAGCAAAAAATGTTCCCTGATGCTTAGGTGTTAGAGTGTTGGTATTCTTCAAACAATTATCCAAAGAATAGTGTAAATGATTGGCTGGCCCGTAACGTCCATGATCATTGAGAGAATTGACTGAAAAAGGCAACTAGTTAGAGACCGATAAAATTCTTATCATTTCTTGGTTCACTTTCTGGATTCTCATATCCAACTAGGTTGAATTGCGATGAATTTGATCTGCTTGGTTTCGAGCTCGGTGTTTGCGCTGAACATGTCGAGGCGAAGACCACCTACATGCATCAAGAACCAACAATCACAATAAACCACCTACATGGATATCCATAAAAAGCATAATTCAGCATTTTATTTTTGACTTGGAAACTTTGAAGTTGCCAACCAGCCACCATGAGAAGTTACTTCTCCCATTCTATTTAATAAACACAAGGATCTGAGGCTGACTTGGTGAGTTTGCTGGCTTCAGTTATAGGTTTCTAAAGCTTCTTTATTTAACTTGCATTTTATAACCTGAAGATTCTCAAAACACTTATAAGTTGTTCTGCCCTTTGACACATGCAGTGAACACCAGCTACTGATGTGAAGCTTATTTTAAAGTTCAGTAAGTCCAGAAGTATGCGGCATCTACGGTTCTCTCAAGTGAATCCTTTCTAGTTAGCTTCCCTTGCTGTTTTTGTAAGTATTCCACTTCATTTCTATTCGGTTTTTATCTAATATAAGGTCTTCAAATATATATGTTAACTCGCAGATTTTCCACCAACCCTATCTCATCCTCCAAGTATGCAATAATTTCTTCAATCTATAGAAACCTTTACACTAAACTTTCTCCTTCTCTGCCCTTGATTTTGAAGTTTTATTTTCTATTACATGTAACTTGCAGCCCTTAAAAAAACCAGTCTTATGCTGAGTCAGAAAGGCTTTGCCTAATTTCTAAGTTATTGCTTTAAACAACACTATTCTTAATAGAATATTCTAGCTCACAAGTTTCAGCCTTGATGTGCAAGGTATTAGAATAAAGGTTGTAACTTTAGGCTTTCATGATGAAGTAACCATGGTAATCATCCAATGCAGTACTAGAAAAGCAAGAATCTTGTCGATGCATCGTCATAGGTCATGCATGCGAAAAAGTTCGACGACCGTAATATGTGCCTGCAACTTTTGTAAAAGCCCTAACGTGTTACGCTTCCCCTCCAATGTCGAGAAGATGAATGACGAGAAAAGGGAGTGCTAGCACTACCTAAACTAGCTTTTTAAAAGACATCATCCTGGATAAATTTTCCACCTACCAAGTTTTAGCTTTATTGATGTTGGATAGGACCTTTGTTTTGATGCCAGACATAGATTCGATCCCCTCATTTTTGACCATAAACACAACGAACGTTCAATGCCAATGCGCAATCTAAAGAATGAACTTGTTCTCACTCTACAACATTATTACGTATTTGACTGTGATGCTAAGATACATCAAGAAGGGAAGGAGGAAAAATCAAACTTTATAATATATTTTTTTTTAAAAAAAAAAAAAGGAGCACTTTCTGGTAAAACCATTGCACTCTTTTCCTATTATACTGATGTCAGTGCCTTGGTAGGTCGAAAGAATTGACCGCTTCTCCATTTTTTTTTGTGCTTTGTACTACCATCTCGTAGTTGTTACTTTAATTGTAGAATGCAAAAAATATGTTCTTGATGACAATATTAGTTTAATCCAATCAAATTTTCTCTATTCTTGAAGACTCTCGTTTGTCGTCCTAATGAGAAGCCATCTCTGTCATTTAGTGATGCTTGAGAAGAAGAAGTAGAATGAGCATGGTCCTGCGAAGAAGTAGAAGGAACACGGTCCAACCTTAATGAGAGGGAACCTTCCACCATGAAAACAACTTGCAAAGCTTTCTATAAAAGAAAATTTCATCGCGTGATTCAACATTGCCTGCTAAATATGATCATCACTTACTAGTTGCTGATGTGTATGCACATGTTGTAATATAATTCCTCTTCGTTAGGCAGTTGCTGATGTTAGCCTAGAATTAAATTATGTACTAAATTCGGATGACCTGGATCGTTCTTCTTTCACTCGGTCTTATCTTTGCTATCATATATCTCATGAAATTATCTTCAAGGTATTGATTTTGAGGATATATCGTGAATATCGAGTCATTTATAATGAATTATCTTCTTCTTTAATCATCCATTTGTTTACAGATATTTTCTAACGAAACTTTATTCTCAGTTTTCTTAACAGCAGTCATTGTTGGCAACTTTTACTAGTCAAAAGTGCCCTCTCAAAGTAGCCTCCCTACCTAAATGCTAGTTACCATCGTGGCCTTTGAAGTTGGATTGAAGGAGTTTGTTTCCTTTCTTCTTCTTCTTCATGACAGTTGGTCGTATAAAAAAAAAAATCATCTATATAATATGCAAAAAGATTGAATCTAACTGGTCCACCTGATTCACATCAAGCTTCAGTGTCATGGAACTTCAGATAAAGACACCTGGGTCCTTGAATGCGACTTGAGAAATCTTTATTATATTATGGTCTGGGATACCTACGGTGCAAATAGAATTTGGCTTAGTTGAAACCCAAGTTTGCTCCATAATTTATTTTAGTAGTTTCTCATTTGAGCTTGTGGTGATGGTCCACTGATCCTTCTTTCTTATTTCTTCAAGATTAAATATTGGTGTCGTTGCCGAGAAAAGAGAATTAAATAATAATACTTTGGGGGCTGGAGGGAGAGAATAGCAAGATATATATATATATATATATATTCCTTTTTGGAAGATAAGAATGACTGGCTAGATATCGGTGTCAACCTAAATCCATTGGTCTCTTAAAGGCTAAGATATGATGATTGGGTAAGTGCATCTTTTTGATGGCTTATTTTTACATCAAAAGGTACAGGATTAATAAAGATATTAGGCAAGAATGGAGAAAAGAAGAGCTCACTTCCAATGAATGCATTGTGCTTGTGCTTCTCTTCAATATTTTGATAGAGATAGAAGAAGAATCTATCTTATAAAGAGATGTGTGATTATAAATTCTTGAAATGTATCGATGTTATAAAATTTGGTCGATGACATGGTACCTATTTATGCACGACACATGAATGATGTTTTAAAAGCAAGGTTTGGGCTAGATGTCGCATAAAATAGTTTATCTTGGTTGATCAGTTTCACTGTGATCATCTGGCCTTTAGTCATCAAAATGAAGCCAATTATGGGAAGGAAGTTGATTTCAGCTAATTTTTTTAGGAAACCAGGACTGTATCAGAAAAGGAGCATCCCACCATCTCATATTATTCCAACAACAAATGTGGCAGGTTAGCTCCATAAAGGATTGGTAGATATATAGGTAAAACACTCTCCATGCTATTTTAGAGAACTTGTCTATTCTATTAAGGAACTCGAAGCGGAAAGGCTTTTTCTTTTTGATTGGTGTGCAACTTGGGCCGGGCAGGCCATAGTTGAGCTGACTCAACTCAAAATTCAGGATAGGTTGAACCAATATGTGGCTAACTTAAGTCATCTTGTGTTAAAAGAATCTCAATCAATTTTGAGTCAAAACGTGTTCGAGTCACGAGTTTGGTTGATGAGATTCACTTAATTTTAATGAGGTATTTGGTTTGGGGGAGTTGGAGTTTGGAATTAGGATGGAAATGGATGACTTCTATTCCAACAATTTGGTTGGAAGGAGTTTCATTTTGATTTTGATTCTGATTCCAGGATGGAATGAAAATGGCTTAATCTATCTAAAACTTAATCCATACATACTTTCCTTTAAAGATTTAAATTTTCATTCCAATTTTAGTTCAGATTCTAATTCTGATTATGAACCAAACATTTTAAGGATTTAGTCATTTTGATTCTGATTTCAATCCATTCCAATTTTGATTCCAATTCTGATTGCTAACCAAACATCCTTTTATATATTTATTTGAGGATTTGCAATCCAATCCAACATGGTTGAATTATGGTACCCACTAAGACTTATGATAAAATAAAAATTAAAATAACTATATTTTTTAATATATATGATTCATAATTGAAATTATAAGAATTAGAATGTAATTTACATGGCACAAGAGATTGAGCTTAGATACCCTCAGCCCCACCCAAACAACTCATTCTCATTCTATATATCAAATCCTCTCAACCAAACATACCCTCAATTATATTGAGATATGATTAGAGCCAATCCAACCCAGCCGGATTATATTTAAACTGCAATGTTTGAAGGCAGGTTGGGATTGGATCAAAATGACTGGCTTTAGTGTGAGTGGATCAAAATGGCTGGCTTTAGCGTGAGGTTGGATTGAGTTGGGTTGATCATGAATAAATTGTTTTTGAGTTGGGAAATGAATCAACTTTGATCCATCCAATCTACCTAAATCACGTTAACTACTCTCTAGAATACATCCAAGGTACCACGGCCAAATGGGACGCATGGTGCAAACGCATGGTTATGCGTGAAAAATCTGATGCTCATAAATATTCACATGCTGGTGGGTGACACATGGGTGGCCGTGCATGAGAAACCCAACCAATGCCATAGCGTGAACACCGACGCACCACCGTAGAAAAGATAAGAATTCTTTATCGAAGAATATAATAATAATTTTTATATTTATTATTTTTTATTTTTATAATTAAAAATAATAGATAATAAATAGATGTTTAATTAAAAGAGTTGAAAACTGAAATAAAAATAGGAATGGAGGACTCGCATTTCAAATATTTGGTTGAAAATATTATCATTTTAATTTTAATTTTAATATAAAATTAAAATTTTTATCTAAAATTTAATTTTTGCTCTCTCTTAAAATTCTAAATTTTTGAATTGATTCTAATTTTGGTCGTGCTTCGAGAGATTTGATTATTCTAATTTTAATTTTAATTTATTTTAATTTTAATTTTAATTATAAACTAAACATCTCCTAAATTAGCATCATTTGCTTAGGCTAGTGTTCATGAAAAAAAGTTAACTTTGGTGGCTAAATAACTTAAAAAAATGATAAGACATAATTTAATTATATATTCTATACGTCCAATTCTTGGCCTGCTTCTCCATATTTGAAGGCCACATATATGTATCTCAAGTTGATTAGAGTATGTATTCAATCGTTAAAAATTCAAAAATTCAAACCCCTCCTCTCCTATTTTATTATTTTTATTTGAATAAATTTTGAATTGTTTAAGCTAATCCATATGTGCACTCCAATATTTAAAAAATAGGAGTTGAGAGTTTTTTGAAAGCTATTATAATGACCATTACCATCACTTGTCAATTACAACAAGGTAGAACCGAAAGGGGTTACGGTCAATAGTGTTTAATCTAATCACAATAGTTAAAATTCTTTGCTATTTGAAATTATTGGGTGCTTGCTCAGATGGTATCATCCTTTAAGGGGGTGGATTACATCTTGGTTCTAGTTCGAGTCAATCCAAGTATTAGGTATTGAATAGAAAAGATACGGATTAACTTGAAGGATTCTTGGTTTTGGTTATGGATTGGGAGGGGAAAAAAAAAAAAAAAAAAAAGAGGATCTCGAGGATAGGGTAATTAAGTATAGGATTACGGGTTAAGATCATTTAAAAAGAAATTGGAGGCAATCCAGCCAAGCAACAAAGCTAGACACTGTAGAGACGTAAGATACCACTTGTCTTCTCCTAGGAAAAGATGTGACTGAGCTGGGAGGCTGCTAATATTAATCACCCAACATGCTGAAACGTGCCTCTAAAATATCGAGCTAAGTGGGGATCTTTGGCACCGCCCACTGACGGTTGTTGGTGCAAGGAATCTCCTTTTCGATCACAGCAGCTTTGTCCATTTGCTTCATCACGTCAGGCTACCTTCCACTCCTTTCTTGTGTTCTGCTCTATGACTCTTTTGTCGGTCTTCAGGTGTTGATGGCATCCATATCGGGCACGATGCATTTCATTGGAATTTATCACCACATAAAATCACAGCGGCGAGTCCACATTTTTAATTCTTTAAGTCTATTATCCCAACATATCAAATTTCCTGTTATAGCAGACATTGTCGATGCTCAATAGTAGTAGTTCGTGTACCAAAAAAAAAAAAAAAATCCATATTTTCGAGAGTTGTCAACTTTACTAGACTTTGGCATGTGTGCCGCACGTGTCCATGATTCCATCAACCAATAAAAATATAGCCTCTAATGCTATTGGAATTATTTACCAGTGTTTCAAATGTATGGTGTACGTGGGAGAAAGGCAGGTAGTTGTGATTGCTCCTCATTTGCCTACATGGAATGCATCTTCTCATGCCTATAAAAGCAATATAAAATTAAAAGTATTGATTTTAAAAAAAAAAAAAGAATTGAAATACAAATCGCATCTTATTCACACCGAGGCTTTCGTCTTTTATATTTGGAGATGGTGATTCGAACGAATCGATAATAAGCACAGCATGATGACCACATCTGCTTCAAGAGTCATATCCATTGCTAAGATGTTCATCATGGTGCAATTAATATATTCATCGGACATCAAATAATTAAAAGGGAATAATTTAAAATCAAGCAAGAATCTCCTAAAAGAAGGGCCATGCTCGAGAAAAATATACACCATGGTCTTCGTTTACGGCAAGGTACGTCATAAATTGGTTTTGCAGGTCATACAAGTAGCAAGCCAAGTGATGCAATATGGTTTTGATTGCATCAAAAGTGAAATCGTAATGCACGACGTTTTATCCATGCATGGTACGCAAAAGTTGCCAAAATTCTGGATAATGAATTCATCTCTTCAAACTCAATCAGCAACTTCAACCTTTCATCATCATAACCATCCATCATGCTAAACGATCCACGTTCCATTGCTCCCCATAGCCTTTGCAAGAGACCCATGCGCACGTACAAACTTTTCTATGGTAATAGACCAAATATATATAACATCGTCGATCGCAAATAGCTAAGGTTTGTATACGATTAGGATCCTGTTTTGCACAGCAGAGATCTATACATCTCTATCTGATCATAGAGATGGATACCGTCTGTTGACATAGAAACTGGTCATCGTCGAAATCAGCTAGAGCGGAGATGGACGAGGTCACCATCGAAGACCTACAAAATAAAGTTCCATCCGAAGCCGGTGGGGGTGGCTTCGATAGGATCCTCCAACGATCAAGTCAGCTATGACCAACAGAAATGAAATACTAGGGAATGAGTTCCACAGAGCTTAGAGAAGAAGAGGAGAGTTTAAAGCTTAGAGATCAAATATTAGAGTTAGCATATCTGGAGGGTCCTTTTATAGATGGAGCTTGATTGATGGTGACGGCCATATCGTCCGACCGCAAACCGTTCGGAGCCGCATGGAATTCGGTACGGAGAGAAAGACGTCGTCAGACGAATAGTGGCAGCCATGCTGATGGATCATGGGCCGATGGGGCTGATTATGGAGAGAGTGCTGTCGCCAGTAGTGATGGCCATGTCGTCCGATCACGTTGCCTGTGGCAGACTGATGGCGACAGTTCATCTAGATTTGATAGTTGTGGCTCTAAGAAAGTGGGCATTGATCGGTGGACTTCGGTGTGTATCCATTCTAGAGAAGTTCAGTCAAGGAGAAGCTCGGAAGGAGTTCGGCCGCTGAGGAGTTCGGTCGAAGGGGATGTCCAGAAGGAGTCCGGCTCTCGTAGGAGTCTGATCGAAGCTCGATCGCTGAGAAGTTCGGCCGGTTGAAGGAGTTCGGATAAAACCCGATCGCTGAAAGTCCAAAGGAGCTCGGCCGCTGATCAGTTCGGCTCTTGCGGGAATCCGACTGAAGCTTGATCGTCGAGGAGCTCGATCAGGGTGCAACTGCTGAGGAGTTTGGCTAAGGTCCGGTCGTTGAAAGTCCGAAGGAACTCATTCGTTGATCAATTTGGCTCTTGTGGAAATTCGATTGAAGCTCGACCGCTGACGAGCTCGGTCAGGATGCAATCGCTGAGGAGTTCGATCAGAGGGGACTCAGAGAGAGTTCGGCTAAGATTCGACCATTGAAAGTTCGAAGAAGCTCGATCGATTAAAGGAGTTTGGCTTCTGAAAAAGTTCAATCGAAGGAGAAGTTTGGAGAAAATTTGGCTAAGATCTGACCACTGAAGCTCTTTCATGATTATTAGTTGCGTTAAATTGTGCATCGAACTGAATTTTGAACGAAGTAAAATTTATTTTTAATATAATTTATTTTTAATGAGATGATATGTTACACACTGTAGATGATTCGGACTCATCGTACAAGATTGCATGATGTTGTTTTGGCCAGTAATAGATCCAGACCGGCCCTAAAGGATGGATCACAAAGGTTCCAACACGCTGCCATTATACCGGTCCTACGGACGAAGAGACGGAGAGAAGAAGCCAACAATGATTGCAAATTCCTCACTAAAAGATTGATTCCCACTGCTTTTGCTGCCGTCCAAAGCCAGAGGGCAGATGGCAGGGACAAGCAACAACGGGGCCGTGGTATGCACTGCAGCGTAAGCAAAGGAAATCCCCTTGGGGTGGAAAGAGAGAAAGCTACAAAATAATTATAAAAAGAAAAAAATAAAAAGAAGGTCGAGGATGGTGGGTGGTGAGTCAGGGGCCGCGTGGTTCGCTCGCCTTTCCAGCTTTCCTCCTCTCTTCTCTCGCCAATCCACATGGTATTTGACCCTCCATCTCTCCTTCTTCTCCTCCTTTAGATCGTAGATGATGGTAGGCCGGACACGCTTTTTCAAAGGTGGGGCAGCATGATTGATGGGATGGGATACCCCGTGGGACTTTCCATTGCCTCTCCTTTCAGGCTAATTTATGATTCATAAAAAAATGGTACAACTTTCATAAAAAATAATATAATTTTAAGCATAAATATATATATATATATAATAAATTATTTAAAATAATTAAAAAATAAAATATTTTTTAAAAAAATAAATATCTCATCTAAGTCGATCCAAAGATACGATCCAAAAAGCTTGATGATGAATATAGATTTTTAGTTGACTACAGTATTTGCTTCTCATCAAAAGATGTATTTGATGATGAGATCTGTATATTTTGATAACATAATCATCATATCATGCAATCGAAGATAACAAACATCTCCGCACATATCTCTGAAGTCAAGACATCATGAAAAGATTATTAGAAAGTATACATTGTAAAGCAAAGGGGAGAAATTCTATTTCTAAATGATGGAAAGGATTTATTTCATAAACTAATATTTTATGAACCTAAAAATATGCTAAATTTTTGCATTAGTCCATAGTTAAATTTTATTTTTTAAATAATTATTAAGGAAAATAATGTAATATCCTTTTGTATAAATTATTTATTCATTATTTTATTTAAATAATATAATAAATAATATGAATGCTAGAAAAATTCTACATTTGAGGTATGTGATTTTGTTTGCTTTGTGACTCAAAGAATTTATGTTCTAGATGGTTTTAAATTAAAAAAGAAAAAATTCATCTAAATTGTCAAAACCTATGGGATATCTTAATTCCAAGAAGTTGTTACAAATTGGGTTACTATATTTATTTTATATGAATAATGACAAGGGAGCTTAATCAATTTGACAAAAAGTTCCTTTCAAGGATCGAGACAATTGGCATGACTTTGAAATTGGAGTAATTCGTGGGAGGTCATTCAACCTTGAGTTCTTATTATAACAACTTGTAGGCCCAACATAATGTTACTATGATATAACATTCCTTGTAATATTTTTCTTTCATTAATGTTATGGATGGTTTTATTTGCTATAGCATGATAATGGTTTTTGGATAGGATTCCTTATTTGAGATTATTCTCCTTGTCTGGCACTGCTATAGGTAGTTCAGTTTTTATTTATATAGTAATCTTTGATAATAGAGTTTTTAATAAAAAAAATTAATTTTATTTGAAAACTATATTTATGAAATGTTGGAAAACTTTAATATTTGTTTGATAACCAAATTGAGAAAGTACTTTTGATATTATATAGTTTAATTATTTCGAAATCTATACTATTAAAACTATCATTACAAAATATTCTTAATGTCTAAATTATTTATTCATTATTTTATTTAGACATATAATAAATAATATTTTTTATATTTATTATAATATAATAATATCTTTCTAATATTATTAATTTATAATAATATTATCATAATATAATAATAATGATAATGTTATAATATGACATTATTATATTACATTATATTATTATTATCTTATAATATCAAAAATTGTAATTGTAAAGTATTGCTGATTTATAAATTATTTTTCATATTTTAATCTAAATAATACTATAAATCATATAATTAATTTTTATGAATGATTAACAAATAACAAAGAATATCACAATGATAAACTCGATAGTTCTTGATTATAATAGTAACATAAATATTTGACCTTTTCATCCAAATACAATATAACAATAAAATTGCTTGTATATCCTCACTCGTAATAGCAACTTAAATGTTCATCAAAATTTCTTAATATTTATGTTACAAGCATAATATTCCAAATAAACAAGTGAATGACTCATAAGAAGAGTTGCATTATAGTCATGCAAAAAATTCATTTTACGATTTATTCAATATTTGACTTTGTCTTGCTCTCGCTATTTCCTATCGTTTATCTATTTCTAAATTATCAAGAAAGAGTAAATCATCTTTATCATCATAAGATTAAATTTAAAATCCTTAATTACATGATTATGATAATAAAAAGACACCAACTTAAATATTATGATAATAATAAATATTTTATATTATATTTAAAAAAATTATTTTTAGGATTTGAACTCATGTTTCTTAAGTGAGATTTTGTCCAGAAAGAATAACTTTCCAATACATTTGAAGTAGAGAAAGATTATAATCTTCTAGGATCCATGCTTTGCATTATAAAATATTGTACCATGGTCGACGGTTGCCATCAAGAGATGAATGGCTATCAATAATGATGCACGATATATAAGGTTGCCTTATTTGATAGCATGTATCTCCATGACACAATGATTTGATGGTTATTAGGCACTATACAATATTCTGCGGCTCAAATTCGACACCGCAAAAGATTTGCGCTCATGGAGATCAAAAGCACAAAATTAGAGTTTTCTAGATAGAATTTTTTAGCTTGTGGAAGTTTCAAAGGGTTACTTCAAAATTTTTACTAAATATTGCAAACCATTCGAAAGAGCTTCTAGCTCTCTAAGAAATACTTTTTGGCCCTCCGACAACTATACCAAATGAGTTTAGTAAGTAAAACATGAGTAAGCTTTTATGCTAAAATAGATTCTAGGAAAACAAGATTAAGTAGAGCTTATAAAGATTTGACATTTTAAAACAAGGAACATAAGAAATCATCTAATTCGACACTCATAGTTTGTTTTAAAGAAAAATTTATTGAAATAATTTTAAAGTCCGATACAGTTTCTTAGCAAGAATACCGATTTCATTGAATATCACCTTGAGCACCATAAGAAGCACATATAGATAACTCGAAGTCAAAAAGTGCACCTTACACTCTCAAGTACCAATCCTATAAGAAGCAAGTTAAACAAGATTTACGTAGCATGATCAAATCTTGACATCCTTTTATAATGCTACCACCTATGTGCTGGCTTTGATGATTGAAACTTGTTCCCTTAAAATTATGAAAATTAGCGAACAATTTATAGCCAATAATCTAGGTTGCACTATCACTTATCAAAGGCAACTCATTTTGAGAAAACTATTATACATGAGACATGGCATTACAATGGTACTACTTGAAGAAAAGCAATGCTATAGAGAGCTCTTTCATGCACACGAAAAGTTATCTTTATCGTGTGGTATGAGTGGAATTATTGCCGGACACAGGAGGCTGGAGTATCTGTTTCCTACGTATTAGCGGGCCTGAGAACGGTTCATGTGTACTTGATGGACACCTCAAGGCTTTTTTTTTTTCCTCTAGTACTGTCTAAATCACCACTATATCTATCTAATTTGATCATATTGGAAGATAGCAAAAAAAAAAAAAAAAAAAAAAAAAAAAAAAAATGGAACGAGTGCCCTTTCCCTTTCGGGAACACAAAGGAATGGTCCCATTGACATGTTTTCATGCAATGCTCGTAGGAAGGGTGAGAACATGCAATAGGAAAGAAGAGGCAAAATATAATGAAAGATGGGGAACAAGGATATCATCATTTTATCCATTATTTATGCTTGTCATATAAATATCAGATCAGCTGGCTTCACGAGTGCCTAAGCTTTTCCGTGCTATTTGGGGTTGCAAGATGACGAAAAGTTTAATGACGTAAATCTTATTATATACCTATGCCTAAATAGGTCATTCTGTCCATTTTAAATTTTATGATTTTTTTTCATCTTTTTCGTCTGATAAGATGATGCAATTAATAACATCTATCAAATGCACATTATTTACGGTTAGTTTCATTTTTTTTTTTTTTATACGTACCAAAGTCCTAATACATTAGATATTGGAATGATAATCTTTTCTATCATTATTTTTCTATAATAATTTTTATAAAAATATCACCTGCTTACCTCTCAATATTTATCCTATTAATTTAAGCATTTATATAAACCATATAAAATTCAAGCGTCTCAAAAATATAATTCTTTAATTATTTTGTAACTCTAGAAATGTCTGCTGCAACGGTTGTCTCGTTCTCGCATGCGGCATGTCCGGTCCTTTTGCACGGTAGCAAAGCATCGTATTAACTTTTCATATAGCCATTGCATAATTCACACGTGTCATACTCCCATTCGTGAAATCGGCTGTATGGTGATTTTTAAGATTACATTAGCACGGAATTTTATCACGTCATCCGGTCTTAGATAAAGAGAGATATTATTACCAGTACCCAAAAAAAAAAAAAACGAAACAGAGATACTATTACAACGGCCTCATTCCATCACGGTTAGCGATTTTTTGGACACCAATCACTCTCTCTCTAACCCAAGCTTTCACCCTCCCCCCCTCCTCTCTCTCTAATTCATTCCTTCATCTTTTCTCGGTTGGCTGAGGAAAATCTAAAAAGATCCTCTTAAATCCCCCATCTTTCCTTTTCTTACCTTTTTTTTTTTCATTCTCCATTTTAGATTTCGCAGGCTAATTAATGAGAGCGGGGTTTCTCGCTGGACGATGGGATCATCCGCCGCTGGCCTTGCTATTTCCGATATTCGCTCCTCCGCCTCTCAAAGTTATGGAGCCCTGACCCTCCTCCGCCTCCTCCTCCTCCTCCTCTTAATCCTTCCCCTCATCTAATCTCTCCCTTAGATCCAGTGTTCTTCTCTCGCCCCATGGTCAAAGACCCACTCGGATGCCTTGTAGAGCAATCGGGGATCGGTTAGCGGCGTCCGCGATCTCTTATAGTGCTGCTGTCTTTCGTTGTGGTTCGGTTTCGGTATGATAGATTAGGATTTGTGGCTTCTGCTTGCTTTGTGTTCGATCTTTTGCTTTAGTTGTGTATATATACATATATAATATGTATAACACCATCGCCATCCCTTTCTAGAGAATTTTTGGTCTCTCAGGAAGGTGCCGATTTCTTGTCCCTTTGATTTTTTTCCGGTGGACAATCGAGTGTTTGTTATCGACCTCTGTAACTTTTTGAGTATTTTTTTTACGGATAGATCTTTGATAGAAAGGAAGGATTTTTATTGGGAAGGCAGGGGAACTGCTGGATTTTTTTTTTTGCGACTGCGAGCAGTTCCAGCCGATGGGGATAGCCGAACACCCACTTCTTGATCTGATGCAGAAGGTCAAGTCTTGGATCTTCGGCCCGTCGGGCAGTGCCTCCGAATCGTTGATGTCGGGCTGCGGCGACCACCTGATGTGTTACGAGTGCCGGGCGGGGTTTGGGGGGTCCGTTCACGGGCACCGGTGCCGGAGCTGCTGGCGGATGTTCTGCCGGACGTGCATGCAGAGTGGGGGCGGCAGTGGCTCGAGAGTGGAACAAGTGGAGCAGCAGCCCAAGTACTGCAAGTTCTGCTTCCGGGCCATTTCTGGGCACGGGGAAGTAGCAGTGGAGCGCCGGGGCGAGAAAGTTAGTCCTTTGGTGTCTCCAGAGTGCATCTCTAAGTCACCTTCGTCTGGATCGATGACTAACAACAAGCTATTTGCTGGTCTGCCGGACCCGCAGCAGTTTTCATCTCCATGCAAGCTTCATTGCTCTACCTGCAGGTAATTCTTTCTCCTTCTATATTCATTTGAGATGAGGTTATTCTTTCTTTGGATATTGAGTAATTGCTTTTATAATTTGAAAGGATCGATGATGAAGAAGTGGTTGATGCATCCGGGAAGCAATTTTTGAGCCCGTTGAGTTCGTTCTCCCAAGATGTCTCTGATATAGATACCATTAGTACCAGTACTGGGAATGAGATTTACAGTTTCAAGTCGATAACTCCGAGTCCCTTAGACAGCCCTAGTAGGGCAGTTGAGCAAGGGGACATGAGTCCTATGCCAGGAAAGGTTGGCCTTTTGGATCAATATTCTCTGGGTTACTTGCGAAAACTTGGACGGGAGTCTGAGGATTTACTGGAACATGGTAGTAATTGCACATATGATAACCTTTCGATTTACCAGAACCAAGAAAGCCAGAAGACTCAACAGCCCTTGGATTTTGTGAATAATTGGGCTATTTGGTATCCTCCACCACCTGAAGACGAGGGGGATGATGTGGAGGCTGGTTTTTTTGAGTATGATGATGAAGATGATGAGGTTGGTGACTCGGGCAAGCTATTCACATCTAGTAGCTTCAGTAGTGATGTGTTTCGGATAAAGGAGAGGTCTAATGAAGCCCAGAAAGAGCTTCTTAGGAATGCTGTGCATGAACATTTCAGGGCTCTTGTGTCTCAACTATTGAAAGGGGAAGGTGTTCATGTTGGGAGTGAGAATGGTAAGGAAGGCTGGCTGGAAGTGGTTTCCTCACTGGCATGGCAAGCTGCTAATTTCGTGAAACCAAATATTAGCAAAGGTGACAGCATGGATCCTGGTGATTATGTCAAGGTGAAGTGTATAGCTTCGGGAGGGCCAATAGATAGGTACATGTTATGGCGATTTATAATTTATTGAAGAATTTGTTACCATCTTGTTACTTTTCATTTTGGGAAACTAATGGGAGGTTATTCCATTTGCAGCACACTTATTAAAGGAGTAGTTTGTACTAAGAATATAAAACACAAACGCATGGTCTCACAACACAAAAATCCTAGGTTGCTTCTTTTGGGAGGAGCACTGGAGTACCAGAAAGTTCCAAATAAGTTGGCATCAATAAATACTGTACTTGAACAGGTTATAACCTGACCTTGTTTATATTTTTATCTGGACTCATATCTAGTTCAGACTCTAAAGTTCCCACTGCACAGGAAATTGATCACCTGAGAATGGCTGTTGGAAAGATAGAAGCTCATCGACCGAATGTGCTTCTAGTTGAAAAAAGCGTTTCATCATATGCTCAAGAATATCTTTTGGCAAAAGAGATATCGTTGGTGTTGAATGTCAAGAGGCCACTTTTGGAGAGAATATCACGGTGTACTGGTGCTCAGATTGTTCCATCCATTGATAATCTTGCTTCAGCTAGGTCAGGACACTGTGAAATGTTCCGGATAGAGAAAGTTTCTGAAGAATGTTCATCTGCAAATCATCCAAAGAAGAAATCTGTTAAAACTTTGATGTTTTTTGAAGGTTGTCCAAGGCGGTTAGGATGCACGGTAACCATCAATTTCCTGCTTATGTGCTGCCATTCCTATGTTTGAAAACTTATCATCTGCTATGTTCAGCTGTAGTAGTGTTATACCTCTTTATTTTTCTTTTGAGGGTTGATGCAAGTACAGACAGTGGCGTAGCTAGGATTTTCATCCCGGGGGTTCAATATATAAATTAAAATAAATAAATAAATAAAAGCAAACTTAATAATATTACATTAAGTGAAAACGAACCTTAGGAGTAAGGATTTGAACCTGGGACGTGGGGGATGGAGGGTTGGGGTTCAAATCACTAAGCTAACTAAGATTCTTTATACTATGGGGATTCAAAATTATATATATATATATATATATATATATATATATATATATATATATATATGTATGTATGTATGTATGTATGTATGTATGTATGTGTATGTGTATGTGTATGTATATGTGTATGTATATATATGTATATGTATATGTATATGTATATATATATTGGATAATATTTACATATCTCTAAGGGTATTGCACCAGAACTTGGGGGTTCAATTGAACCTCCAAGTCAAAACGTGGCTCCTCCCTTGAGTACAGATATATCTTGTGATAGTGTTATACCTCTTTGATGATGTTATGGTATTATAATAACTTTAACCATTGTATATTATTCTAATCTAAGAGATGATATGTCTTAGAGCCTACTCCATGGATCATTATTCTCTTCTAAAATTGAGGCATGAAATCTAAAGGTTTTTTAGCCTTGCATCATAGAAGGTGATTTGAAACAGGTTATTATATAAATCCAATCTAAAACCATAGAGATAAGGATTCTGATTTGGCTATAGTCAAACACTCAATGAGTAGTTTGTTGCTATATTTTTGTGATACTTTGAATCACTAAATTAGGAAGCGGCCTGCTTTGGGCTGGTAACCAAAACATGCTTAGTTGCTTTTATGTCTTTTATAATGTTTTGATTTTTGGTAAATCTAAGAGTGTTTTGAACAAACATCTGAACTTAAAACCAAGTCTAATGTCTGAGCCTCTGAATACAAGAAAACAGAACTCACCCCTCCAAGAAGATGAACAGATATACAAGTCTGTATTCCAACTAAAAGCAAACAAAGATCAATAATAGTGTGGCTGAACAGAGTGGGGAAGATTTAGATCTGTGGCAGCTTGAAGTTAACATCTTCATCATGCTGACTGTGTTGAGTGTCCATGGTCTAGGTTACCAAACATCTCTATCTTTGGTATTTCATATGAAGGTCATTCTATTTTGGAAGGCAAGTATCACTTTCCACATTCAAGTGCTAGAAACTGCTGGTTCATCCATTCTGTTCTGCTCTTTATACCTCGCTTTGTAACTTTGAAACAAAAACCTATTTACCTTTTAGGTGAGGATGAAGGTGCCATGCCTCCAAATCCAAAGCAAACCATGTTTTCCTCAGATATCATTAGAATACAAGCAAACATTATGCTTCCATCACCTAAACTATGTCTATTGCAAATGGACAGGCCTGGTGCTATTGATGTAAGTTACGTAACTGGTGCAGTAAATATGATAGATAGGACTGCTGAATGGATCCATCTGACTTTTTTTTTCCTACCTGTTTGGGAAGAATGAAAAAAAGTGAAAACAAACTTGTGTAGGTATGCCTATCATAAAACATTTAGATACAAGCATTTGGATTCTGTCTTCAGGATCAAGCAAAAAGCTGCATAAGCTGTGTATCAATTTTTTTTCTATGTCTAGCAAGAGCTAATTGGTTATAACCTGATTAAATAAGACACAGAATCATTGTTTTAGGAATAATGTTCATGTACCATATTTTAGCAGATTAATTCATATAACTTTTGGAGTCATACCTGATTATAGCTGACACTTTTATGCATTTGGTAAGACAAAAAAAATAATGGCTTTTTTTGTACCTTTTTTTTTTTCAATATACCTCTTGGTCACATGCCTAGTTATATACTATCTCGCTCTCGTATATTAGAATTTCTAAATAAAACTATAATCATTATTTATTCCTTGTTTTAGCTCATAAGCACAAACCATTAATGTCAACCTATCGACTTGCAGTTTGATCTAATAACCTTATTTTAGAATGGTAATCGGGTATCTTATTGCCCAAAAACTTCACATCCTAAACTTGAGCTGAGAAACTTCGAGTTGCATAAGCTCAGACCTATTAAGCTTCCCATTTCTTTCACCATAACTCTTGGCTTCATATTAGAATTAACGCCAAGTCTACATACGTTGTCTAGTCTCCATACTCTAGGAATCAACTTTACATCATACTTCTTTCCTTTATGTGGCATCTTCATAAAAATACTGATATGCCATATTCTGAACTCTCATAATAACTAAAAGCTGTTTAATGTGTGACATTTTATTTTACCATTAAATTAGTATTCTGCAAGTTTTGGCCATGTTCCTCATCAACTTATGTTACTTTATGTAGGTTCTTTTAAGGGGTACATGTCTTGAGGAATTAAAGAAGGTTAAACATGTTGTTCAATTAGCAAGCTTTGCAGCTTATCATCTATCACTTGAGACCTCATTCCTTGCAGATGAGGGTGCAACACTCCCTAAAATTCCTTTGAAACCACCATTGACCATGACACAGAAGCCTGTGAATGCTCATGCCTTTGTTTCAGTGGCATCTACTTCAGCTATCTCTGATATTTCCCAAACAAGTGGAGACAAGTGTCAAGGAGCTGGATCAGCAAACAAACTTGTGACAGAGTGCCTTCCTCCATCCTCAAATGCTTTGTCTTTGGGAAAGAAATGCATGGAAATTAGATCTGGGCAAAAAGAATGCAAATTGTCATCTGATTGTATGAATTCTGGTAATTTCTTAGGCTCGTCTCCAACATATACTCAAAATCATAGGGATTTTACAGTTGAATCAACTCCAGATATGTCTACTTGTGGTGCCAAGGGTTCAATATCTGCATTCCAATGCAAAGAACCTGGTGGCTCTTCACATTTTCCAACTGATGTTGGAATTCATCAAGGTGAAATGTTTGAGAAATCAGTTATAGAAAGAAGCAACTTGGCAAACCATAAGAATCTAAAATCTGATGATGAATATAAAATAACATATGTACATGATGAGGTTCCGAATGAGTACTTGTCATGTCCAGAGAATCACCAAAGCATCTTGGTTTCCTTATCAAGCACTTGCATCTTAAAAGGCACAGTGTGCGAACATTCTCAGCTCTTCCGTATCAAATTCTATGGTAGTTTTGATAAGCCACTTGGAAGATATCTCCGTGATGACTTGTTTGACCAGGTAAATTCAGGTCCTAATGGACTATATAATTTTGAGCCATTGATCTATTATCCTTTTAAGATAAAATGTTTTTCCTCTTGCAATCAGACATCTTGCTGTCATATATGTAAAGAGCCAGCTGAAGCCCATGTTCGGTGTTATACTCACCAGCAAGGTAGTCTTTCAATATTTGTTAGGCGGCTTCCTTCGATGAACTTAGCTGGAGAACAAGATGGAAGGATATGGATGTGGCACCGATGCCTCAAATGTGAACTTAAGGATGGACTACCACCTGCTGCACATCGAGTAGTCATGTCTCATGCTGCATTAGGGCTTTCATTTGGAAAATTCTTGGAGCTCAGTTTTTCAAATCATGTAACTGCTAACCGCATTGCAAGCTGTGGCCATTCTCTCCAAAGAGACTGCCTTCGGTTTTATGGGTACGTGGTCATATATGCGAAAAATAACTATGTTATGCAACGCTGTTCAACTTCAGCCTTCAAGTGCAATTCATCCATTATTTTCGTTTGGCAGGTTTGGGAGCATGGTTGCGTTCTTTCGCTATTCCCCTGTAGATGTTCTGTCTGTTAACTTGCCACCCTCAACTCTGGATTTCACTTGCCAGATTCAACAAGAGTTGGTGAGAAAAGAGGCAGCTAAGGTATGCTGTTAAACTTCTTCCATATATTGTGTTCATGTCATTCAGGCATTATTGTACTATTAATATATTGTGTGATTACTTTATAGATATCCAATATGGTGGAATTCTTGCATGTGGAAGTGTCTGACATGCTTCAGGGAATTGAAAATAAGATCACAACGTCTGAGCATGAACCCTTGAAGGAAAGCATAGATAAGCACATAACTGAGTTGAAGAATTTACTTAAAATGGAAAGAAATGAGTATGAAGTAAGTTTCATCAAAAGTTAGTTCCTTAAGCTTTTCATTTTTTTTATTCTGTTGACAGAATCTTCTGATAGATTACTTTTAAGTTCAATGCTGAATAATGATAAAAAGGTTTCTTATTGTCTTTCTTGCATGATAACAGGTTTTGTTGCAAGCAGTTAAAACAGAGAATGTTCAGCTGTTCAATGCATCTGTTGATATTTTGGAGCTCAATCGTTTGAGACGTAGCCTACTACTTAATGCCTACATGTGGGATCGTCGACTCTATTTGTTGGACTCATTGTCTAAAGCTGAAAGTTTTCCTGCCAAGGTTGATCCAAAACTTCCAGACGCTTTCTCTCTCAGCAAGCTGAAAGAATGGAAGGCTGAATTATCTAAAGATGGGCAGCTTGGGAACTCATCTGAAAAAATCACTACAAAGCCATTGGCCATGTTAGGAACTCCTAGGAAATCAATGTTGTCAAAGCAGCACGAGGAGTTAAGCTTGCAGGTTGTGGAGTGTAATTCAAGCAATATGGTTGAAATGGACCTTTCAATTGAGTCTATTGAGGGTTATGTGGGCCCAGCAAGTCTTAGTTTGGTTTCTGGTCAGCGTAATGGATATGATGAGAGAAAGGTAGTTGCTGAAGCTAGCATGGACTCTTCATCTGCGGAGAACTTACCTTCACCTTCCTCTAATCTATCTGATCAAATAGATTTGGCATGGACTGGTTCAGGGCAGTTAGTGACAGATCCACCCAAACGTGGTGCAGAAGCTGATTCAGTTGGATTTTCAAGTCTGTTGGATTACCCATGCTATAGGAAGGTAATTTTCCCAGTCAGGGGTTATTCATTTGATTCTGCTCTAAAATTCAGAGACAGAGTCCATGGTGGATTGTCTCCTTTGTCTTTGCAATCATTTGATGCTGCTGGAGATTTTGTGAGCACATTTAAGGATCCAACCCGGAACATGAGAAGAGCCTATTCTCAAAGGTCTCGGAGGGATATACTGAGCTTAAATATTCTTCTTAGTCAGACACCCATATACATCTCATCAGCATCTCATATGGTGAGTGATGGGGCTCGGTTGCTCCTTCCTCAAACAGATCTTAATGATGTAGTTGTTGCAGTCTATGATGATGAACCCACTAGCATAATATCCTATGCCATGACTTCCCAAGAGTATGCTGACTTCATAACATCCAGATCGGATCAGCACGAGGAGTTGAACGGAAAGGAGAAAATCTGCAGTCTTCGAAATCAAATGAGCTACCATGCAGCAGCTGTGAATTTTACAGATCAAGAATCTGTTGCCCAATACCAGTTGAATGATATCCAGTCTTGGTGCTACGGATCTGAGGAAACTCAATTCCCACGGGAGAAGCTTTCAGATCCCAAGGAATCCCATTTCAGAATTTATTTTGGTGATGAATCTTTGTTTCCTGCAGACAAGGTAAAATATTCTGTAACATGTTATTTTGCAAGACAGTTTGATGCACTTAGGAAGAAATGCTGCCCAAATGAATTGGATTATATACGTTCCCTAAGCCGCTGTAAGAGATGGAGCGCGCAAGGTGGTAAAAGCAATGTGTATTTTGCCAAGTCATTGGATGAGAGATTTATCATAAAGCAAGTCACAAAAACAGAGTTAGATTCTTTTGAAGACTTTGCTCCTGAATACTTCAAGTATGTGACCGAGTCAATAACTTCTGGAAGCCCCACTTGCCTAGCAAAAATCCTCGGTATTTATCAGGTTGTCCATCTACTACTTCAAGAATTTTACTTCACATGTTTGAATGAGTCAAATAGAATGAAACACATCGCTCTTATGTTTTATCTCTTTATCTTAGGTGACTGTCAAACACTCGAAAGGTGGTCGGGAAGTAAGAATGGATTTAATGGTGATGGAGAATCTCTTCTTTAGGAGAAATATATCGAGAGTTTATGATCTCAAAGGTTCATTGCGTTCCCGTTATAACCGTGATACTTCAGGAAACAGAGTTTTATTAGATGTGAATTTGTTAGAGACGCTCAGCACAAAGCCCATTTTTTTAAGAAGCAACGCAAAGAGAAGATTGGAACGGGCTGTATGGAATGACACATTTTTTCTTGCGGTATGAAATCTAATCCTGTGAATGCCATCTTTGATCATGGATGAAAGTTATACCTCTAAAAAGTTGGACTTGATTTCTAAAAAATCCATTCTTTTCTTTTCCTTTTTGGAGCTTTCCTTAAGCTATATTTTGCATGCATCATGTAAACTCTGACAAGATGGATAAACGTTTCACCTTTCTCTTGTCATTATTGTGAATGATTCTCACCATGAATAATGCCAATGAGAACCTGTGCCAAATATTCATTGTTGGTGATGTGAAACTATGATGGTTTACAACTGTAATTTCTCTGAAGTCTTAACAGTGCCATAACCATAACCACCAAGTCTTATTCTTTTGTTAATTGTCTTTCTCTGTCATCTGCTGCAGCACAAGTTACATTATGTACAAATGGAAACATTCTGATATCCTGCAGTTCTACATGAATTAATGCTTACTTTTCACTTTTTTTTTAAAAAAAAAAAAATCCCCCACAAATAGGCAAAACCCTAGGGAGTTCAATACTTTCCATACCATTTGAACTGATTTTCCATTTACTTCATTACCTATTTACCTATATTCTTTTTTCGGTCTACCTTGTTTGGTCAGAAAAAGGTTCTCAGGCATATACTATAATATCACAATCTTTGGAGTCCTTACGAGACGGTCTTCGTTGAAGTTGTAGAAAGTAAAATTTAATATATTATTTTTTGCTAATGAGATCCCATCTCCTTAAATAGATGGGGATGCTTGGAATACAAGTACATACTATCATAGAACGTGGAACCATCGCGAACCGGACGGTTCAGGCATTCTGGCAAATCGGGACGATTCGGTCGAGGAAAATAACACATCGGAGGAGAGAGAGGGAAAGAGAGGAAGAGAGAGAGAGAGGGGAGGGAGAGATGGCACAATGTCGTCGGAGGTCGGCGGTGGCCTATGGAGGCCTCCGTGGCTCGGCATCGCTTGATAGGGCATTTAATTGCGCGAGAAAGAGAGAGAGGGGAGCGACCGTACTGGAGGGAGAAGCAGCTGGTGGAGGGCACTGGATGGTCGCCATGGCTACTGGGTGGTGGAAAACACGCCGACGGAGCCGCCGCAGTGGACAAGGGCGACTGCCCTTATTCACTCATCAACTGTTTAAAAAAAAAGGAAGATGAATAGTGAAGCTAGCAATGGGTTTGCCAGCTTCATCATTTGAGATTTTTTTTAAAAACAAAAAAAACAGTGAAGCCGGCAAATCCATTGCCGGCTTCACTGTTTGAGATTTTCTTAAAAAATAAAAAAAATAGTGAAGTCGGCAAACCCATTGCCAGCTTCATGGTAATTGGGTTTTTTTTTTCAAAAAAAAATCATGAAACAGGGGTGATCGCCCCTATTTCACGCTCGCGGTGTCGGAGGCCGTGATCGTCCCATCCAACGGCCAGCTAGAGGCCCTCCAATGGCCAGCCGGAGGCCCTCCGATGGCCTCTCCAGTGGGTTTCCCTCCCACTTCTTTCCCTCCCCCCTCTCTCTATATCTTTCTCTATCAGCTGAGGATCGATGGATAAAGTGGAGCCTTGGTGGCCCTCTAAGCGTGCCGGCGGCCCACCTGTGGACATTGCCATCGTCTCCTCCAATTGCACTCTCCCTCTCTCCTTCTCCCTTCCCTTCCCTCCCCCTCCCTTCTTTCTCTCTTTTCCTCCCGGTTTGCTTCCCTCTGTGTCGATTTGCACCAGCCCAGTCCGGTATGGTTTCGTATCAACTCGTACCATCGGTCGGCTAGCATGGGTTTCAATACCGAGTCTGCGAACCTTGCATACTATATTTAGAGACACTAAATATATCCTTCCTATATAAGGACTTACTAAATAAAGCATAATTCTAATACCCCCCTCAAGCTGGAGCATGTATATCAAATATGCCCAGCTTGTTACATATAGAGTTAAAAACATCAAAACGCAGAGACTTGGTCAAAATATCAGCTAACTCCTTGGATGATGGAGTGAATGGTGTTTTGATAGTTTTGTCCATCACAGCATTTCTTACAAAATGACAATCTACTTCGATGTACTTGGTCCTCCCGTGGAACACGAGTGGATATATAAATAGCTGCCCGATTATCACGATACATGGGCATAGGATCAGGGTAATCAAAACCAAGCTCAGACATCAGAGATTTTATCCACATCATCTTGCAAGTAGTATGAGCCATAGCTCTATGCTCAGCCTTGGCACTAGATTTGGTGACAACATTCTACTTTTTATTTCTTCAGGTTACAAGATTACCTCCCATATACATACAATATCCTGATGTGGATTTTCTGTCCCCTTTATCTCCTGCATATTTAGAGTTTGAATAGACTTTAATTCTAAGATGTCCATGCTTCTTGTACAGTAGACCTCTTCCTGGTGAATTCCTAATATAAGCTAATATCCTCAAGGCTGCTTTTCAGTGAATTGTCTTAGGCTTTTGCATAAATTGACTTCCAACCCCCACTACAAAGGCTATGTTTGGTCTAGTAATAATAAGATAAATGAGCTTGTCTATCAACCTCCTGTATCATATAACATCTTCAAGTAATTCTGCATTTTCAACATAGAACTCTGGAATAATGTTAATAGGAGTACTTTCAAGTTTACACCCATGTAATCCTATTTCCTGTAATAAATCTAAGGCATACTTCCTCCGAGAAAGGAATACATCCTATATTTGTTGTTTGTAATTTCTATTCCAAGAAAGTATCTAGGCTTTCCCATATCTTTGGTAACAAAATGCCGTTTTAAGTACTCCTTAATTTCTTCTATACCACTTATATCACTTTCGGTTAATAGTATGTCATCAACATAAACAACCAAAATAATAGTTCCTGCAGAGTTTCGACGAACAAAAATAAAGTGATTAGAGTTACTCTTGCAGAAATCAAATGCCATAACAACTTGGTTGAGCTTCTCAAACCAGGCACAAGGACTTTGCTTGAGATCATAAATTGCTTTCTTAAGTCTGCACGCCATGTTCTTCCCCTAAGTAACATACCCAGGAGGTGGCTCCATATATACCTCTGTAAAATCACCATACAAGAAAGCATTGTTGACATCTAGTTGGAACATAGGCCACTTTTTGTTGATAGCAACTGAGATGATCACCCTGATGGAGTTTAGCCGAGCAATCGGTGAGGTCTTAAAATAGTCAACGCCATAAGTCTGAGTAAATCCTTGTGCAACAAGTTTGGCTTTGTATTTGTCTATAGTCCCATCTAGCTTATATTTGATAGTGAACATCAATCTGCAACCAACAATGTCAAAGCCAGCAGGAGGATCAACCAAATTCCATGTACCTTTAGAGAGGAGAGCGGCCATCTCCTCATCCATAGCAGCCTTTTAAGCTGGATTATCCAAAGCTTCCATGTAAGATCTAGGTACGACAAGGACAAGGCAAACTAGCAAAAGGAAGGGATAAGATGATCATAGGAAATAAAATGGGAAATGAGATGAGTTGTGGTAGATTGTCTACCTTTATAGAGAGAATTGACCGATCCAAATTTAAGGTAATCATAGGAGATTTAGGTGGTTGATGGCATGGATCTCTAGCTGAAGACAAGGGATCAGTTTGAGTAGAGACATGTGTCTAAGATCTATCTTTCGGTATACACATGCAATGGTTTATCTGTAGCAGAACAAGCATAGATTCAACTGACCCAACTGGTTGAGGAAGAGGAATATGCTCAATGGTAATGTTTGGAGATCCATCAGAGAAATAAGGAGTGGACTCAAAAAGGGTAATATCTGCAGATGTGTTATAATTTCTAGTCATCAGATCATAACACCTATACCCCTTCTAAGTCCGGGAATACCCCATAAAGATACACTTGACTGACCTGAGTGACAATTTATCAAAACTAGGATGAAGATCCTGCATAAAACAGACATCCAAAAACATGTGGAGTAAGGGAGAAAATAGTTTATCCGGATAGAGACACGAATAAGGGATATCCTCATATAATAAGCAGATAAAATAGCATCTACCCACAAATATTTAGGTATATGCATTTGAATCATGAAAGTGTGAGCGGCATCTAGTAAGTGTCGATGTTTTCTTTTAGCAATGCTATTTTGTTGAGAGGTGCGGGCACAAATAGTCTAATATAAAATACCATGCGAATAGTAAAATTGAGAAACATCATGCTTCAAAAATTTAAGAGCATTATTAGTGCGAAGAACATTAGGAGTTTGTGTTCTGTCTTTCAACATTTATACCCAAGTCATTTTAGAATAATCATCGACAAACACAATAAAATATTTAAATCCAGCAACAGAAGTAAAAGGACATGGATCCCAAACATTAGAATGAACTAACTCAAAAGGGACGGAACTACGTTTATTGACTCGACTTGGATAGGAGGCACGATGGTTCTTACCCAATTGACAGGACTCACACTCCAAAGAAGATACAGATGACTTAAAAGGTAGACCTTGTCTTAGCATCTGTAAGGAGGGGTGGCCTAATTGGTAGTGCCACAACAATGGACAGATAGGTGACGACGAAGAAACCACATCTAAAACACTAGAAGATGCACTATTGTTAAGATAATAGAGGCCACCTTTCTCACACCCCAAACCAATCCTCATCCTAGTCTATAGATCCTGAAAAACACAGTATGTGGGAAAGAATGTTGCAGAATAATTTTTAGATTTGGTTATTTGGCTAATGGACGAAAGGCTAATAGGAAACTTTAGAACATAAAACACATGATCTAAGAAAAGTGACGAGGAAGCATGAACAACTCCCTCACCCAGAATAGGACAAGAAGAGTCATTAGCAACAGCAATAGAAGGAATAGGACTAGAACTAGACAAAAAAGTAAAAGTGGTTTTTATACCTATCATATGAGATGATGCTTCTAAATCTAATACCTAGGAATTAGTAGAGGAAGTAATGAATGCACTAGTACCCGTGGTGGTGGCGTGAGTAGTTGTTTGTACATATCGAGTAGATTGGAACTGAAGAAATTTCTCGTACTTAGCCTAAGGGATCTGCATCATGCCTGAAGAAAGAGCCAACGATGTTGGAATAGGTGTATCAATCATAGTCTCTGTAGAAACCAACTATGCTCAGTCAAGTCTGCCAAACTTGAGCCAGCGTTTCTCAAACACATGATTGTTGTGCCCATAATGTGAATAGTGATGTGATTTCTTGTCAGATGTGAGTAGACAACCACTACCAACACAATAGCCTCTCCTTGAGTCTCTACCAGGACCTCGACCACGGCCACCAACAGTCATAGCCGATTGTTCCATTTGATATGTAGCTGTGGAGGCTAATGTAGTTCCAGTGGAGGCACATAGAACTCTAGAAAATGTCGTAGACAGAGAAGAAACTAAATCACCACCAAGAATCTGACTATGAATTTGATGAACTAAAGATGGATTCAATCTAGACAGAAATTTGCAATAGTTAGATGTTCATGATAGTCCTTTAACTTTTGTGGATCCAGGACTAGAGGCTGACGTGAATCTAATTCGTTAAAAATACCTCATAGAGAGACATAGTAATCGGCTACAGGTTTATCATCTTGTTGTAGTGTGAAGAGTTGCTCATAGAGTTCAAATATCCTTGATATATTCTTCTTATGCCCATATATCTTTTTGAGGATGTCCTAGATTTGCCTAGCCATCTTTAAGAACATGATACCAGCACTAACCTTCTCCTCCATGCTATTCAATAACCATTAAATAACACAATAGTCACTATCTAGCCAGTCTTCATAGGTAGGATCTTTGGAATTTAGAGGATCATCAATCAAGTGTTGCGCCTTCCGTTGGGCACCAATAAACATTTAAATGATTGGGCCCACAAAAGATAGTTAGTACCATTAAACTTCACTATAGTTGCCATTAGATTCTTTATCGTAGTGTCAGAACTAGGAGTCAGAAGTGTCAAGAGTTGTTTGTTGTCGTTGTTTGAGGACGCCATAGCAGCTAGAAAAGAGGACCGAAACAACTAGACAGCTAGATAGTGAAAGAAGGGAGGGGGCAGCCAAGAAATCACGAACAGTGCAACGCTTCCGGGACTAGTAGATAGTCAGAAAGACAGCTAGATAACCTTTACATGGCATAGGAAAGATACCTACACCGTATATAAAAAGAAGAGAAGAGAGAGAGAAGATCAAGAAACAGGGAGAAGATCAAGAAATAGAGGATGAGATCAAGAAGAGAGGTGGTGGGTGGTGAGGGAGGTGGCGGCGGTGGTTTGAGGTGGTGGAGATGGGTGGTGGCTAGGGTTATGGAACTTGACACACTGATACCATGTTGAAGTTGTAGAAAGTAAAATTTAATATATTATTTTTTGGTAAGGAGATCCCTATCTCCTTAAATAGATGGGATGCTTGGAATATAAGTACATACTATATTTAGAGATACACTAAATATATCCTTCGTATATAAGGACTTACTAAATAAAGCATAATTCTAATACTTAGGAGGGACATAAGATGAAATGGAAAATGCTCATACATGTACCATATTACTCTATCAATGTTTCTATTTAGTGTGTTTACGAGCCAGTTACTAGGCTTACTAAAAATCAACTTATCTGATGAACTGATGGCTCCAAAAGTTAATTCAAGTGCTCCATACTTGCCAAAGTTTCTCTAGGTGCCATGGTGGTTTTGATCCAAGCCTTAGAACACGCATGCAATTTTAATCATCATTTTTTTTCCTTGTCATCTATTTTGCAATACAATATGGATACTTTATATTGAGGTCATATCAGGTCTAATATATGGACGATAGCTCTAGTCATTATTGGTGTTGCTTTGGGTAGAGCTCATTGTTTGGCAAGTCTAATAATTCAGGGAGATGGTTTGTTTTTGAAAATATTAACTTAGCAATTATAGGAAAAATCATCATATTCTAACAATCCTTCACAGAAATCCGTCTGATGCCAATCATCAGCTTTTGTTATTCTCAATCACCAACCAGCCTGTATATCATTCCTGTCTCCGTTGAAGTATGAGAGGATAAGATGACACAAGATTCTGGTGTCATCCATCTCAAAAATTAGTGGGCATCACATTGTGGTCTCACAAAAAATTTCAGTTAGCTGTTTGGATGTGATAGGTATTCTGAGAGGAGGAGAAGAGCGCATGCAAATTCTGAATCCTGATAGCTATAATTTGTAAACTATGATACATTCACCTACCATAGCTGACTGCGACAACGCCTCCTAGTTATGGTTTTGTTTCTAAGTTATTTGGCTGTTCCAATAATTTTCACTGAGAATGTCGACTTATGGTAATCCTCTTAACTATGACATTGTTGATATGCAACTTAACTGAATTTTTTTATTGAAGGAAATTTAAGTTACCAAGCATGTTTTAAAAGAAAAAAGATAATTTTTTTTTTAATCTCATTGATATTTATGCTTTCGTTGTTTCCTTTTTTTTTCCTTGTTTATTCCAGTCGGTGGATGTCATGGACTATTCGCTACTGGTTGGCATTGATGAGGATCGAAAGGAACTTGTTATAGGAATTATTGATTTTATGAGGCAGTATACATGGGACAAGCACCTGGAAACCTGGGTAAAGGCCTCAGGCATACTTGGTGGTCCTAAAAATGCATCTCCAACGGTCATATCTCCAATGCAGTACAAGAAACGCTTCAGGAAAGCCATGTCGAAGTACTTCCTCACCGTCCCCGACCAGTGGACCTGATGAGCCCCATTATCGGTTAACAGCTACTGGAGGCTTCATTTCTACAGGTAAAGAGTAGGAGTATATACGCCAGTCAAGAAATGCAAAGGGATTATATTTTGTAGCATGCATTTGATTACTTCATTCAATTGTCCCCTTTATGTCATGTTCTTGGATTTGGTAGATGGGACCAAACTCTGTTGACATCAAGCATGGGTATTTGCCATGTCCAGACACCGAGTTTGTAGAGGTTGATCCCTTTACATTCTTTCATTAACTGTATGTATACATTGGAGTTGCTGAGCAAACTAAACATTCATTGGGGAAAAGGTGGGAATCATTGAAAGGGTTTGTCGATTGTCCAATTCTTAATTCTCTCCTTTATATTTCAGCAAATGTAGAATATTACTATTTAGGATGGTGGAAGCAAATTTGTGGATGTTAATTGACATGCAATAAACTCTCTTAATGATTGCAGTTCCTTGATTTTGATATCAGTTTTGTTTCCTTTTTATCTGATATGCTAATAAAATTTATATTCCTTAATGACCGGTGGCATAGCTGTTAAGATCTCCGGTTGCTTGAAGGGTCGGTCTGCTGGCACTGTTGCCTTTCTAGCGCAGGATCCAGGATCGCCAAAAGGTAGTGCTGGTGCCTGGTAATGATCCCAACTAAAGCCTGCCCATCATGAATCCAATCGTGGCACGTAATGAGTAAGGGCAGATTTGGTTTGGTGGGAGTTAGATTTTGGAATGGGAACGTGTGTGAGTCCATCCCAGCTGTTTGGTTGGGGTAAGTTTTCTTCCCATTCCGATTTCATACAAAAATGAAAATTCTCTCTAATTTTTTAAGATTCAATTTCTATTTTTTTTTCTAGTATTCAAATTCTATTTCGTTTCAAGTTTGATTCTAGTTGCAAATCAAATGCATGCTTGACTTGTTGCATCCCGCAAAGGAAGTTGAATTTTTGTTTAGGTTAGGCCTGGTATGGCCTAAAATGTTTAATCCCTACGTAGCTCATAGTCAATATAAGGTAGAAAAAAATTCTAAATATATATATATATATATAAAAGAACCGAGAGAAAGGAAGATACTAGTTGATTTCCTTTCTATGAATTAAAAGGAAAAAGATAGATAAATCTATCCTTTTCTTTTGGCACAAGATCACCATAGAGCAATGGTGGCGGATGGTAGCTATGGTAGATGGTGATAGTAGCAGCAGAAGCCACAGCATGGATGGTGGATAGCAAAGGTGGCAATATTGAAATGGACGGTGAAGGCAGCAACAATGATCATAGAATGCCATGACGGCTGCAATAATGATCATGGAGAAGGCAAGGCAGTAGCGACCATGGTGGCAACAGTGGAATGGACGGCAAAGGCAGCAACAATGATCATGGAGAAGGCAAGGCACCAGTGGCCATGGTGGACAGCTGTGGCGGCAGAATTAGTGAAGCATACAGGTATGACCGGGGGTGGTGGCATGATTGTAGTAACGGAGAGATGAGAGGAAAGAGGGAGGAAAGGAAATTGTCAAAAAGTTGGGGCTCAATTTCAACTCTGGAGCCTAGCAGGCTATCAATCCACATCAAGCAAGGTCTAAAATTTTAGGCATAGGCCTAGGGTCCATATAACACATGAGAAATTATAGGTTTGAACAGTTTTACCACCTGTATCTTGCACCATCCAATAACAAATCAGCATACATCCAAAAATATAAAAAAGTATATTATTATCCATATTTGATTTAAAATTTTAAATAAAAAAAATTATTTTTACTGTTTTAAGTGGAAATTTTTTTTTTAATTTTTTTTTGGATGGTGTGTTGGTTTGTTATTTAATAGTGTAAGGCAATAACGCTAAGCCTGGTTGGTGGGGCCCCATTAGCAGGCCTACTCCAAGATAGTGTGTGTGATGTAAACCATTATTATTATAACTGGTTGTTAGGAATAAAAATTGGGCATGGCTTTTAATTTCCAGGACATATCTATTTCCACCATGATTAATACATACTCGTATTCTTGGATAAGTCTGGATGGCCATGAGCGAACGAAAAAACCTATAAATATTAGATATTATCATTGTGATATTAAGAATAAAATTGTAATTGTAGTATGACTAATGCAATCGGTACATTTAATAGTATATTAAAATTTCATAGTCTAAGATAGTTGTGATGTTGACCATTATTGCAATTGGTTGTTGAGCATAAAACCATGATTTTTCTCATTTACAAGGATATCAATTTCTACCGGGAATGACTAATGCCTATTCATATGGTTGGGCAAGTTTAAGGCTTCAAATGGCTTGAGTTGACGTGTAACCTAACTCGACCTACTTAGACTTGATTTGATCCACTTTAAAAGATACATGAGGTCGAGTCGATTCCTAAATTTTAATCCATTCTATTTTTCAGATCGAATTTGGTTTTAATAAATTTTGACCCAAACTAGCTATTTGATTTTTGGGTCAATTTTGGATATTCTATTATATAATTTGATGCGAGTTGATTTAAACTTGATGTCATGCCCCAACCAGCCGCCCCTCTCAAAAAAAAGCCTATATAAATATTAAAGCATCAAAAAAAAAAAAAAGAAAAAGGAAGGAAGAAGACTCTTGATAGAAATATTCTTCTCGAATAGATTTGGATTAGAGGCAAACTTAGGACTTCTCTCTATAAGAGGAGATCCTCCTCTCCACGATCACCCATTGCTGGAGATGGAAATAAGCTAGACCTATATTGTAAAATACTAGTCTGAGCCTAGCCTGTTGGATTGGTTCAGACTTAAAATGAGGCTTGGCCTGACCTATTTTACGAAATAAAAAAATCCGGCCTAGCTTGAAAGTTTATTTAAAAAATTATAAACATTAAAATCTTTAAATAGATCAATAAGTCTAGGCCTTCAAGACCTCAGCATAGACCCAAAGATCTATCAAATATAAAGACTACTCTTATACAGATTGGCTTGCAGACTTTCAGGCTAGACTTTGAAATTTTAGATCTGACCTATTCATTTAAATAGGTCTTTTTAAAAGTCTATATCTGACTTATTTAGATAAATAAATCAGGTTAGGTCAAACCGAAAGTAGGCTAGGCCATAGACCCCTGATAGACCGTATGGCCTATTTATACTTTTTCTCATTGCCGAGAACCTCTCTCTACCTCACCCTCTTTCTCACTTTGGCGACTTTTATCATGCTCGTCAGAATTAAGGCCATAGAAAGGAAGGTATGAATCTCTCAAATACTTCTTCTCATCTTTTATGATTTATGGGTGTTCGGACTCCAGTCTAATATTTTTAGAACCGGACCGGACTGGCCGGATCAACTAGTCGGACCGGAGACCGTTTTTAATTCCGATCCGAAACTTAGACATGACCCAATTTAAAGACTTTCAACTGTAAAAAATCATGAAGGTTTGTTTTAACTTCTCCTAGCTCTTTGTTCGTCATCGTTGCCCAGAGCCCCAAATTCATCGTTGGACAAGCACCGCCTCCCCCTCTTCCTCCGCCATGAATAAGGGTGCCAGAGGAATGGCCGCCGCCCCCTCTTCTTCCGCCACCACAGCCGCGCTCCTCTCTTCCCTGCCCTCCTTCGCCCCCAAAGCCCTACTCTAAATCCCTTCCTCGCCTTTTCCTTCAAAAATCCCACATTTCTTCCGACCCCGAACTAAACTCTTCGTCTCCTATCCTCCCTCCTCCCAAGCCGTCTCCCCCAAATCCCCTTCTCCCTCCACCAATGGTGAAGAGGAGCGTGTCTATTTTGATGGCGGTGCTCACTACGGTGACCTCGTCGCCAACCTCCTCCTTGGCTGCACCCTTCTCTGGCTCCCTCTCACCCTCGCCACTGTCTTCCGCGCCTTCTTCCTCCGCTATTGCTTCATTAATTGGCGGGTCACCATCATCTCCGTTCTCACGGCCAGGACCACAGTGACTTCCCCTATGCCTCCATCCAGGACGTCAAGGTCGTCCTCAGGTTCATCAGGGGACAAGGTGATCACTTTGAAGGATGGGATCAAGATGAACCTGGGGGGCGTGCCCAACCGGTGATGTCACGGGTCAATTGATCGGGCCAACCGGTTGACCCGATTGATCCCAGATTCTTTTTTCATTTCGGTCTGATTTATGGTCCGGTTCCGAAAACATTGCTCCAACCGGCTATCTTTGGAATTTTTAAAAAAATCCAACCTATTATTTCCTCTGTTTTCTGATGATTTTTATGAATTTTCTGATGTCATTCATCACCACAGTCAATAGACCACGGGCATTTAGTCGCATGGTCATGACCTTTCTTTGGTCATGGGTGCCACCGGTTGGGACCCCTCTGCTTCGGGAAATAAGGGATCAAAGGTCCCGTTCCAAGAAGAAGAAGAAGAAGAAGAAGAAGAAGAAGAAGAAGAAGAAGTAGAAGAAAAGAAAAAGAAAAAAAAAGAAAGAAAAAAGAGAGAGTATCTCTCTTTTCTTCTCTTATTTCTCTCTCGATATTTTTTTTCTTATTTATTTTGTTTGATCCTCCTCTCTCTACTCTCTTATTTCTCTCTCTACGATCTTTACCCTCTCTCTCCCTCTCTCTTATTTAATTTTTTTTTTTTAGATCTATTTTCTCTCTCTAAAGGGAAGATGATCTTAGAGTCTCTCTCTTACAATCATGTTGTTTTTAACATCGGATAGTGCACTCGCTTCCGCCTTGGCTTCTATGAAATCTTATTAGGTTTGATCATCCTCGATTATGATGCCCGACTTGTATTCTAGTTTAATCTTTAATGATATAAAATTATCCAAACTAATTGATTTAGATCCATTGGGTTTAAATATGAAGCCTTCCTAATAGTACTCCTACTTTGATTATTTCACTCCCTTGATTCTTTTGGATTCTTTAGGATTTTTTATTGATGAGCTTCTAAGAAATTAACTTATTAATTAAATTTTAATGGCTTTAATTAGGTCTGTTCGATCTATTTGATCAAAGTCAAATTTTGAAATATAATAAGGTAAGTAATCTAATGCTTCAAGTATACTTTCAAACTATCTTTAAAAATTTATAATTAATTTATTTAATTTAAATTATGATTTTTGTTTTCTATCTGACAAAATGGGTCAATCATATACTATTTTATTATTATAAATAATTTATTTTAAATATATGATCTACTTTGATAAATAAATTTGAAAAATCTGATTAGGGAGTTTGTGAAATTACTTTTATATATGTTCTCAGTATAGTTATGACATGGCACCACCAAAGAGGATTATATGTTGGATTTGTCGATTTATAATCTAAAAAACTAATTTCGATATCGAGTCACTGATGATTAGAATAGTGATATCTATTATCTATTATTTTTTGTAACTTATTTCTGTTATCAGACTCATGCTACTGAATTACGTGGCCATAACTTGATATTGAGTTCATGATTAATATACAAAAATAATTATTTTCAAAAAAAATATTATTTAAGATTTATTCTTTTTAATTAATATTATATAATTTATTTGTTTAACATGCTTTGACCTTATTTTGATGTGTTATGTTGCTTACTAGGTTACCGTAGCTCATTATTTTTTTTTTTAATTTTTTAGATAATAAATCATGATTGTTCGGAACTTGAGAGAGAGCGCTAGATTGATCAAAGTTATTTAAATTATTTAGAATTCTAGCTCCATTCGATTTACCTTAGTTCAGTTTAATTTGGATATTTATTTTGAAAAAAAATATTAAAATTTATATTACATAAAAATATTTATTATAAAAAATAATTTAATTAAATTAATTTTAAAAAATTAAAAAGTTATCATTATTATTATTTTTTTTAAATTTTTATAATTTAATTTATAGTCTTGTATGCTTTTAGGATCTGTCCTATATGTATGCGGCATCTGCTATGTGCTTTGAGCGTGACATTCGGTGTACCCATAAGGTGATGGTTAAGCCGGTCTCTACTCTAACCCGGTGTTCTCGGTTATAAAAGCTAGATTTTCAGAAAAGCTGTCTATAATTACTGTCAACTTAAAAAAGTTTATAATTATTATTATGCCGCTATTCTTGACCAACAAATATGAAGAGTTCTGATTAACAACAAATTAGAATGATTTAGATGATCGATCATTCTAGCTGTTCGAATCAGAAGAGTTCTGATCCATCGAAAGGAGTTTCGATGATGTCATGATAGAGATCATGACATATCCCATTATCATACAGAACTGAACCTAACTGGGTCACACAAACAAGGGTTTGAATCTGGTGATCATCAATTGAACTGATCTAGTTCAATTGATCTGAATGAGATTCAATTAGGTTCAAGGAAATCGTGCTAGCACTCGATTGAACCTAACGTTCTTCTTTTACTATCATAAATAAGTTGTCCTGACTGAGCCAAAGAAGTTTGTGCTCAATCAGAGGCCTTCATATGGTCTGACTGGAGGTTGTCCAAGTCAGAATAGGTTGTCTTATTTGTAAGACATTACCTGCCATTTTTGGTCACCTGCCATTTCTTGTTCTTTGACTTTGGTCAAAAGTCTACCTTTGACTGGTCAAACGTTGACCATTGACCCTTTGACTTTTGACCACATGTCATGCACCTATTGGAGAGCTGGTGGGGGCCTGTCCCCCTGCCAGAACCTGGCAAGGAGAAGGGCGCACGCCAAGGGTGGCGTGAGCCCAAGTAGGAGGCGCCTAGGAGTCCTTGTTGGACAAGGACTCCACCTCCCTTTTGGATTCCAATCAGAGTTCTACTAAGAATCCAGTTTGACTGGTCTTAGGCGCCCTCTAAGGAGGAATCCAGGGGTCTCTATTCCAACCAATCAGATTTAGATCTGATTTCACAAAGGGTTGTGATTGGTTGAGAGGAAGAGGAGTTGGATCACAAGAGGTCTATAAATAAGACCCTGCGCCCAACCCTAATTCTAATGCAATTCAATTGAGAAACCCCACGCCCCAAGGCTGCCTCTCCCCTCCTTCTCCATGCCATAGTCTCTTCTCCCCTTGCTCTCCACGTCCAAAAGAGTTTTGGACTTAGGTTGGTGCGATTCAGATCAAGGAAAGGCGATCAAAAGCAAGAAGGCTGCGCTGCTGCAAAAGGACGACTGCAGATCTTCAAAAGAGTTTTGAAGATCCTCCAGATCAGATCCAGATCTGATTTTTGGAGGTGTGATAGAGAAGAAGAGGATCTCCAGATCCAACCCGAGTGGATACCGGTAGAGGCCAGGCGCTTGCGTGGCTAAGATCCAGAACCTTCCGCTGCAATCAGGATCATCTACAGGGTAATAGGATTACCCAAATCAGGTAAATTAAATTTGATTTAATTTATCTTATTTTATTTTATTTATTAAAATAATAAGAATCAGATCTGAAATATATCAAGATCTGATTGAGATCAAGAGAAAATTTTTGAAATATATCTCTTGATCTAATCAGATCTGGACGAACCTGGACCGGGAAATCAGGATTTCCCTTCAACTGGTATCAGAGCCATGGTTCTAAATTGTTTAGATCTGATTTTAATTTTATTTTAATTAGAAAATAAAGTGATTTCAGATGTCACATGAGATGTGATCAGATCTGAAATCAGAAAAATTAAAATTAAATGATTTGGATCTAAGATTAAGAAGATATGCATGACTAGTTCTAGAATAGAATAGTTCTATAGAATAGTTTTGCATGTCTTTGATTTAATCTGATTAAATCATATTTTAGATCTTCTTATTTACTATTTTCTGATATTATAAGTGTTATAATAACATCTGATAAACAGCAAATAAAAATTATTTAATTTTAAATATCATATGAGATATGATTAGATGCATGTCTAGACTAGTTGTAGAATAGTTCTACATAATTGTCTAGATTAGAATTTATTTTGATTAGATCAATTTAAATCTAATTTTTTAGATTATTATGAGATAATTTAGATCTGAAAACATGCATGATTTGATACATGAGATGTATGCAAAATATGCCTTGATTAGATCTAAATTTGTATATGAGATATATGATATAGATCTATAACTGTTTTGTAGATTTACATGTTCCTGATTAAGGCGTTCCTCTTGGCCGTCCGGTCATAAGAACGAAGAAGGGTTTAAAGGCCCTCTCTTCCCATTCGATGGGGTGTTCTTATGACGTGTAGGGGTGCTGCGTGTTCGTCCTTAATCAGAAACCCAAAACTTACTTTCTGCAAAACCCTAGATCCTGAAACCCTAGGATTTATTGTGCATATTTTGTTTATGAACCCAACTTAATTAAGAATTAAGTTTATGGAATATTAATTAGGTCTAAAATTGAGAATTTCAGATCTAAGACATATTCATAATACTGGGTTCGGGCTTGGGTAGCTCAATTAGGTCTAAGCGGTTGATCAAACCGAATCAAGAGTTGGTTAGATGGGATCAACAATGCTTAAATTGACCAGCCTAATAGGATTAAGTCTGGGTCAAGATCGAGTCACGATCAAGCAAGACCTAATTAGGCTCAGAGGTTAGAGTCTGGATTGTAGGCTAACCCAATTGGTTCTGACTCAACAATTTGGTGTCTAAGGTAAGTTTGGCACAGACGACCGACTGGTTTTTAATTGGAAGCTACTCGACCTGAATGCGTTCTTGTGCGAGTTAACGGCATATTCCTTCCACCGGTCTCACTTACCTGGCCATATCTGTTGACACAGTTCTGATCTGAGGTGGTCAATAATCCGAGCTGACCCATGCCACTAGGTTAGTCATAATTGTTATGACTAAGCCAAGTCTAGTTTAATGAGACCTGAATCAATTCTCCCTAAGAAAAGATTAAGTCCTGAGGTCTTCCACCATTGTAGACGTGCGGGCCCTTCCCGGGGTTGATTGTTCTCGGCTGGATACAGTGGCTCAGTTGCACCGGGAAGATGCAACCATGTCTATTAGGCATTGGATGCTATGGGCTGGAGGATGAGTTGGGCTCAATATTTCGGATACGGTGAGAGACCCAATTAGGAACCCAGTCTATGCAAATGGTGGGTCTGACTTAACTAAGGAGTGGATCAATATTCCGGATACGGTGAGATTCATGAATTAGAGACCAAGTTTGGGTGCACCATGATTAGAGAATCATTGAACAAGAGTTGTTCACTCATTGGCTAACCCATCACCAATAACTGTTAGGTGAGGTGATGAGTCAGTTGGTGAGACCGCACCACCCACTAGAAATCATCAATCGCGGAGATTTTCGCATCTCTACAGAGGGAGTGTAGGGATCCGAGAAAATAGTGGGAGCTAATTTGTTTAAAAATAAAATCCCTAAACAAATTGGTCAAGTCAAAATTACAGTATCTAACTAGAATCTTTGACTCTCTACAGGAAAATGTCTGCGTCCAACCCACTGGCACGTATCCTAGACACACATAGACTGACTGGACCCAATTATAAAGATTGGCTCAGGAACTACAAAATTATTTTGGGTTCAGAGAAGTTAACACATGTTTTGGACCAGGACCCTCCCACCTTACCAGCTCGTCCATCCACTGAACAGAGAGCGTCTCTGGAAAAATGGATTGACGAAGACAATAAGGCCAGATACTACATGTTGGGCTCGATGTCTGATGAGCTCCAGCGCCAACATGAAGATATCGGGACTGCTCGCCAAATGTTGGCTCACCTGCAGGAGATGTTTGGTGAACAGAGTCGCGCAGCCAAATATCAAGTCACAAAATGACTTTTTAAGGCTAAGATGCGTGATGGGCAGTCAGTCCAAGATCACTGTCTGACAATGATCAAGGACATGGAAGAGCTTGAGAAGCTCGGTGTGAAGTTGGACTTGGATCTGCAGAACGATATTATTCTGCAATCCTTGACTGATGCATATGGGCAATTCATCATGAATTACCACATGCATAAACTTCAAAATTCCTTGGCCGAGTTGATGAATATGCTGGTTACCGCTGAGCTTTCTATGAAAGGTTCTAAAGGCTCAGTTCTTGCTATGGAACGGACTTCTTCCAAAAGAAAGTCTTATGGAAAGAAAAAGAAGTCTGTGAAAAAGCAAAAGGTGGAAGGATCAAAGAAGAAGAAGGCAGAACCGAAGAAGAAGGTCGATGGCAAAGGAAAGTGTTTCCATTGCAACAGCGACGGCCATTGGAAGCGGAACTGCCCTACTTACCTGGCCACCCTGAAGAACAAGAAGGAAGGTCCTTCTGGAGGTATGCTCGTTATTGAGTCTAACCTTACGGTTTCTTCTGCATCCAGTTGGGTGCTTGACTCTGGTTCTAGTGCTCATCTGTGCACTTCTATGCAGGGTCTTGAGGATAGCAGGAGGCTGAGGGATGGAGACATGATCCTACGCGTCGGTAATGGAGCAAGAGTTGCTGCAGTAGCCGTGGGAACATACCCTCTTCGATTACCATCTGGTTTAGACTTAGTTTTAAAAGACTGTTATTATGTGCCTGCAGCTAGCAGGAATTTGATTTCTGTTTCATGCTTAGCACAAGAAGGTTATGTGATCACCTTCTTTAAGGACCATTGTAACATTCTTTATGAAAGAAATAAAATTGCAAATGGTTTCCTTGTTAATGGTCTTTATCAGTTGCATATTGATGTACCTATTTTAACTATCGAGCAAAACGTGAATGCCAAACGACCTAGGGATAGTCCAAACGACAGATATCTATGGCACCTGAGATTAGGTCATATAGCAGAAGATAGGATTAACAAATTGGAGAAAAATGGGCTATTGAGTCCATTGACTTTTGAGTCATATCCAACTTGTGAATCTTGTCTTCAAGGCAAAATGACTAAACTCCCTTTTGTTGGACATGGGGAGAGGGCCACAGATCTCCTTGCCCTAGTACATACTGATGTGTGCGGCCCATTTGATGTGCCGGCTAGAGGCAATTTTGTCTACTTCATTACCTTTACCGATGATCTGTCTAGGTATGGGTATGTGTATCTTATGAGACATAAGTCTGAAGCTTTTGAAAAGTTCAAAGAATTCAGACATGAAGTAGAAAAACAAACTGGAAAACCCATTAAGGTTCTTCGATCAGATCGAGGAGGTGAATACCTTAGCCGGGAATTCCATTCCCTAAACTATTTATAAGAAAAAATGCATCAGTCTCTCAATGACTCCACCAGGAACACTCAACTCAACGGGGTTTCAGAATGGAGAAATCGGACTCTATTGGATATGGTTCGATCCATGATGAGCTTCACAGACCTCCCAGATTTTTTTTGGGGACATTCATTATTAACTTCAATTTATCTACTGAACAGGGTTTCCTCTAAAACCGTTCCTACCACACCGTATGAGATATGGCACGGTAAGAAACAAGTCTGAGTCATCTCAGAATTTGGGGGTTGTCCGGCTTTATGTCAAAAGACAACAAGCGGACAAGTTAGAGTTTAGGTCCTTTAGAGCTCGATTCATAGGATAATCCTAAAAGAGTCATTAGGATACTATTTCTACATTTCCAGAAGACCACAATGTGATTGTGAGTCGACATGCATATTTCTTGAAAATAGTTTATTCAAGATATGGCATTGAAAAGTAGATTAAAGCTTGATGAGAAAATCTCACAGGTGGAAAGAGCTAAGGACCAAGTGGAACCAAATCAGGTTGAAGCCAATAAGAACACTACCTCCTCCACTCGTAGATCGAAAGAGTTTTCCATCCCCTGAAAGATACTTAGGTATTATTTCAAAATGAGGATGTAAATGAGAAAATGTTCCTATCGTAGGTAATGGTGCTCATGGAGATGATCCCAAAACCTACAACAAGCGATATCAGATATCGACTCCGAGAAATGGCTTGAGCAATGAAGTCAGAGATCGACTCGATGCACTCAAACACAGTCTGGACCTTGGTAGATCCATCAGAAGGTATAGTACCTATTGGGTGTAAATGGATCTTCAGAGAAAGATTGGTGCAGATGGAAATGTGGAGACATTCAAGGCTAAGACTGGTGGCAAAAGGTTATAGTTCAACGTGAAGGCCTGACTATCAGGATACCTTTTTCTCGGTAGCTATGCTAAATCCATCCGCACATTGCTTGCTGTTGCAGTCTATTCGATTATGAAATATGGCAAATGGACGTGAAATGGCATTCCTAAATGGATATCTTGAGGAAGATATCTATATGGAACAGCCGCTAGGGTTTCACATCAGTGATACTGATCAATCAGGTAGGTTGCAAGCTGCAAGGTCCAATATTGGACTTAGCAAGGCATCTCGGAGCTGGAACACTCGTTCAATGAATGTGATCAAAAAGTTTGGTTTCATCAAAATGAAGAGGAATCATGTGTTTTCAAAAGGTCAGTGGAGCGGCTCTTGTCTTCCTCGTATTGTACCGTGGATGACATCCTCCTAATTGGGAATGATATTCCATGTTGACATCAGTTCAATGTGGTTGTCTAAGAAATTCTCCATGAAAACTAGGTGAAGCATCCTTTATTCTAGGAATTAAGATCTATAGGGAATAGACCGAATATGATGCTAGGACTTCAAGAAGATGTACATAGAGGAAGTACTAAAGAGTTTAGTATGGAAAACTCTAAGAGGGGATTAATACCCTTAGACATGGTATTCATCTTTCCCAAGAAGATGTGCCCAGCACACCTGAGAAATAGAACGCATGAGCAAGATCCTTATTGCTTCTGCAATAGGAGCCTCATGTATGCCATTGCTATGTACAACGACCTGATATAGCCATGCTGTGAGTGTCACAAGCAGATATCAGTCAAATCTAGGTGAAGAACATTGGACTTCTGTGAAATGTATCACTTAAGTACTTGAGAAGAACTAAGGATATGAATGTTGGTCTTTGGTAATGAGAGAACTCAAGTTCAAGGATACACAGACTCGAACTTCATGTCTGTATATAGATGATCGAAAGTTGACATCGTGAAGTCTTTTGTATGCAATGGTGGAGCTGTCACTGGAAAGTTCAAAGCTGTGATAGCAGATTCGCACCATGGGAAGCAGAATATATAGCCTGAATCAGAGGCTGCAAAGGCAGCGTTCTGGTACAAAAAGTTTGCTGCAGAAATTGGAGTAAATGGTCACAGATGCCATACTCTACTTTAACTGCGACAACAATGGCGCCAATAGCCTTGCTAAGGAGTCGAGGCATAATGGACCTACAAGGCGTGATGTGAACCGAGCGATCGATGGGGAGCGAACGCATACTAACGCATGACGGTTATTAAGCGCGAGGCGCTTATAGCTGGAGTGGCATCGACGGCAGCATTGTCCTATTGAAATTGAGCAGGAAGGGGAGACGAGGGTGTAAATATAGGGGAGCTAGGGGGCTATTCAAACCTCCCGCGACGAAGCAGGTCCTCGGACGTCTTTGGACCCCGGGAAGGGTTGTTGTGTGTGGTGGTTGGGTTTATGTACTCAGGATGTAGAAGAACAGTCTCAGTTGGATCGTCTCGCCGCGATGCGACGATCAATCAGCGGGGGCGTCGATGCGTGGAACGTGGCTGACTTCATGGTAGCAAGTGGAGGAAGATCTGGCACAATAACAGACGAGGCGCCGGTAGTGTGTAGTCGAGGGAACAGGGTATGGGGGAAAAAACAGGAGACATGCATTCGGATTATACAATTGTTCCTCGGTGGAGAGTATATCGTGTATTGTAGGGTTGTGTTTTTGTTCATCGGGCCCCGTGGCGGTGGTGGGTGGCAGAATTAGCATTTGTGGGTTGTGTGTATGCAGGGGGAAAGTAGATTAACCGGATCAGGGAAGGTAAGTGATGCTGACTGCAGATGTGGGCGACCTCACCGGACCTGCCGGCACATTGAGGGATTTGCTATGAGATAAGAGGTTGAATAAGATGGTCTGACTGGATGCGTCCGTCTCGAATAACGAGAGTTACGGAGAGTGAGCACTCATGTGAGTTGGAGTTGACACGGGACGGATGCATAACTGTGGTGAGCATGTGTTGGGCAGGGCAGTGAACCCGGACTAAGTGCACCAGTGTGGGCTGTGACGAGGTCGGGGGAGGATGCGTTTTGCGCTATAGTGGTCATGGTCGGGTGCAGAATCGTAGGTACTAGAGCTCGAAAGAGCCTGTCCGGGCGACTGGTCCCTAGGAAGGAAGCACATTATCTGTCATTAGCCCGAGAGAAAGGTTGACAGTGCCTAGTAAGTTCGCAGTCCGTGGCCTGTGTGTTTACTCGGAAGAAACTCGGGGACTGCGGCCTAGTATGGGAAGAAAAGCGTGCAGCGACAGCTAGTTGTTTGTTTGACCCGCCCCCTCTCTACCCCCTTTAGACCTGGGCTACCGAGGGTTGACCAACAAGTGCTTGTTGGGTGTCCACTACAAATCTGGGGGGAGGAAAATTGGAGGTGGGTTGATAGGGGTGAGGGGATCAGGGCATGTAGCGGGAGAATGCTATTCAATGCTAGATTATCGGACTGGCCGCTGGTTGGTTTGTGGGGGACGGGCTCTTTGGATTGTGGGGATTAGACTGGGGATTTAGAAATAGGAAGGTGCAATGGTGTCGTGGCGCGATTATTGGTACGGGGGATTGGAGTGTAGTTAGGGCGAGTGAGGTCGTGTAGGGGAAGGTGGACCGCGGTGTTTGCAGATACGAAGAGTGGGACTAGGGAGGTGATCTGGTTGGTCGTGGTGAGTAGAGGCTCGAGCCGGCGGAAGTTTCCAGATATGCCAGGGGGTCATGTCTTAGTTCCAGAGGTGCACTGGCAAACGGTTCGAAATAGCTGTGGACGAAAGAGGAGGGCGGGGGGCGCGGCGAGGGGGATAAGGAATGAGTTCTAAGAACGGGGGCATGAAAAGTTCGGACACCTTGAAAGGCGTTATTCTGACTCATGGATAGGGATATGAAGGCGACGGAAGGAGGTCCGCGGAAGTTTTAATGATCTGAAGCAGTCCACTGGATCCCTAAAAGTCCCCTGTGTTCCGTTTAATAGGCATCGCCGCGTGTGGCTATTGCTCAACCCCAGTAAGCGGGGCTTAGGATCTATGAGGTTAGCGGCACAGCCCCTACCGGATCCGGTACCGAACGGTCCGGTAGGACGAGTCCTGTGGGGGCTGCGGAAGAGAGTGGGGAGCTTCGGATTATGTGGTCCCGTTCCGTGTTATGGGGATTTTGGGTCGGCAGCGAAGTGTGGCGTGATCGATGGGGATGTAGTTTTTTGTGTGTAAAGCTTGTGTACTTTGAGCACGCCACGGTGCAGTTTTCGGCTTTGGAGGGTCTAGTTTACCATGAGTTGCGAGAGGTACTTGAGTTTCTTGGTTGAGGGCCAGTTGCATTCTGGGGAGTGTAGGCATCATAATGGGATAGGTCCGACAGGGTGGCAGGATCGGGCCAGACTGCGCCAGATAGGCGAGACAGCTCGGGACAGGGTTGTTGGTGCGCGAACGGTGCCGGGGCAAGATTCGGGGGGGATGTAACGGTGACGTTGGAATTGGATCACCGAACTGGGTCGGGGAAAGACACACATGGGTATCAGGAATAAAGAAAGCGCAACGATGGGTACGTCTTGGGGCATGCCAGCCGCTCTTTAGTGGAGGTAATATCTGTTGCTCGGTCCGACGGCGGGACCGCTTTGAATAAGGGGTTTCGATCGATAGCATGTATCGCGAGCAGTCTGGCAAAATCACATCCCAGAACGATGAATGAGGTGGGTGTTAGGTTACCGGCGCGGGCGTGGAGTCATATGAGTCAGTTCGCGTCGGTGACGGTGTTCGATGGAGCGTTGCTAGAGCGCTTCGCTAGGACAGTCTCGGGAGCGCCAGCATTGGGTAGGCGCGGAAATCAGACAGGAATCGCCGGGTACAATGTCTATTCTATCGGTGGATCCCTACGCGCTGGCCTTCGCCCATTACCGGCTGTGAGGGAATAGGGACTGGAGGTAGTAAATCTGACAGCGTGCTAGGTATAGTGGGGCCGCTATTGCGATAAGTGGTTGAGGTGGCTGATGATTATGTATTGGACATCGAGTGTCGTTCTGAGTGGTTGGTGAACGCTATTGAGAACTGGTCGGTTAGGTGGTGGGTCACGGGCCGGTAGTAAAAAGGGTCAGGCCTGGGCATGGCGCAGGTCGGGATTTCCGTCTAAAATAACGAGTTAAAAAGGGAGGGCCGAATATAGGTGTCGGGGTTGGAGTGAAGAACATTGACTCGACGGCCCGGCCTTGGTTGGGTACGTGAGGCGATGGTAGCGATCCAAGAGCGGGCTCGGAACGGAATTAGGGGTTCGATGTCGGCATGGTGGGGGTTACATGGACGTTCGCTGTGTATATGATGCGCCAGAAACGGGAAGGGGCGTACAGGACTGGTAGGGGCGAGGTTCATGGTGTATAGAAAGGTGCACTAAAGTGGCGCGGCTGTGGACGAAAGAAGCACTATGAGCCTACCTTGCCCAGAGTTGTGTGAGAGATAGAATCAGTTTGTGGTACAAATGTAAGAGCCCGCCAGTATTCATCTTCCGCTCGATCAGATTGGAGACCACGTAATGATAGCTTGTAGAGGGCGAGACTGATTTTATATAGCGCGTTGACGTACTAGGATCGGAATACAACTATTCGGCACTTGAATGATTGTAAGTACATACCGCAGCCAAAGGCCATTGCTAGGTAAAGACCACACCCCGCTCGTAGAAGCAACGACGGGATGGATCCGCCTACTTTAGGGGTTATAAGAATAGAACGCGCGTAACGGTCCCATGCCTGACTCCAGTAAGGTTGACAAGAGGGCGCAGTAAGTTCGTAGTTGATAACACTTCTGAATATAAAGAATGCATGTGGCGCGGGACAAGATAAGATGTGGAGGTCGAGGCCCAGGCGGGTGGAAGATTGCGGGCCGGTAGCTCGGCAACAGTGGGTCGGCTGATGCGAGGGTGGTACAAGGGGAGTGCAGGTACGTGGTTTGGGGGGTGACGCTCTTAGAGGAGCAGCAGAGCAGGGTGTTCAGGCGAAATTAAGCATTCCAAAGAGAGGCCGGTCCTAGTGGGTGAAAGGTGGGAGGCGTGCCGTTTTATTTGTTTGGTCAAAGGGCGGGCCGGTCAACGAATTCGGGAACCGCGTTGGCATGAAGTCTGGTGGGTCCTTACCAAGCCGACGGATAGCTGCAGGACCCAGGTCAAATGCATATTAAAGGGCCGTTGGTGTAAACCAGTTTAAGCTCGTTGTCCTTAATCATCGAACGCGTTGCGCTGGACACTACGGGAAACCCCTGCTAGAGGGAGTGGGGCAACGCCGGCTGAGACGAAAAATGGCTGGGGCGATATAAGTCAACAACGGGGCGGATGGGCGGGCGGCGCGAAGGCTAGAAGCATGGAAGAGGATAAGCCAGATTGTTTATGATAGTTTGACGAGTAACTTTCGTTCTACGTGAGTAGCTGTGTATTCAGTTAAAGGCCAAATTAGCGAGTTCGGCGAGCTTGGAAAAGCTCTGCCTTGTAGATAGCACGGCTCGGTAGTAGCTGACAGCAAATTCTCGAGGGACATGCCGATGTGGGGAATAGTTTTCAATATATGGTTGGGCATGTCCCAGGGAAGTGTGAGCAGTCGGTGGGATCGAACCAAGGTGTCGACCTGACGTGGTGACGCGATTGGTGAAAAAACGCGGGTGATAGCAAGGGAGGCTCCCGACAGCTAGGGGGCAGCGCGCCACGGTCTGCAGGTATTTCTTGGGGGAAGATGGAAAGCGGGTATAAGAACCGTGGGAGTAAGGGTTAGTAGAGGGTGTGAGGATGGCATAGGACTGCGCGAATAAAGCAGGCAAGTGCGTGGAGCTGTTCTTCAGCAGGAGCGTCATGTTCAAGTCGTTTGCCGCAGAAATTGCAGGATACGGCGTTTGGACACGAGGGGTTTGCAGACGCAGATGGAGGCGCGGTATGCGTAAAATAATGCGACGTGATGCATCGAGGCGCGGGCGTCCGCCGTACGTCTGCTGCCGCACCTGTGCAATGTGGATGTGTCCGTTAGGTGAGAGAATAAACGCTACGACCGAGGCGCGCTATGGGTTAGGTAATTAGCTAAAGCGGTTGGCGAAGAGATTTGGGTATGTACTGGACTGCCATCAGTGGATTGTGTCGCATTTTTATGCGGATAGGTGCCACCGCGCGGTGTCCTGAGTACATTCGCCAGTGGATTCTTTTGAGGATTTCTATAAATGGGTGGCAGGGAGGCATAGAGTAGGATTCTGATTTAGAATGGTTCGCGATTGAGATGCTGGACTGCTATGCAGACCGGAAGGCCGAGACGAACAGAAAACGGCATGTCAGGGGGGGCGTGTTATTTGGGAAGTAGTTACCCAAGGTGAAACCGTGACTCGAGATGTGTGGGCTAGAGGTAGGATCCACTAGTTCACAGCGCCTGTG